>OX451739.1:617540176-617865261 GCA_948472305.1 Vicia faba | reverse complement strand
CATAATAAATAAATATTTGTGTAAATTAAATAATATATGTATTACTTAATAAAATTAGGGTTTTACCCTTAAAATACAAAAACTCCAAAAATAATCTTTTTTTTTATTTTTTTTTAACATAAATAATACCTTTTTTTTTTCATACATATAAAAACCATTTTTGCATTTTTGCATCTTTATCTTATTTTCCATTTAATTTACACAATCAATTACTTGTAAATATGCCAAAAAATGATGTAATAGCTAGGTTTAATTTCTTTGTCTAAATATCCCCCCATTTGAACATTTGTACCCCCCTTCCCATATTGTGTTGTAATAGTGTAGGAATTTTAATTTTTCGCACTTTAAACGCTTTCTAAATATACCATGCTAGAGTTAGGGTTTGTATGCAAATAAAAAGAACAAGGTAGTTTGACCTAATTTCAAGATAAACGAGCATGAAATATGGACAACACATATCACACTTGCACCCCCTAGGGTATTCCACTTGTTACCTTTCAAAATTGGGCCATATTGCATGTTAGGTCTCTTTGGGCAAAACAAACAAATCAAATGATCATAGTCCCTCGATGACGCTTCCAAAATGTTGCCTAAACAAATGATCAAGTCCCTTAAAGAAAATTGCCCAAAGATACTTAGCACCATTGCAATTATGGTCTAAACGATGACCCGCGCCCGTCCCTTTCACATCCTAACATGAGATTGTCCACCAAATATAATGGTGGAACAAACTTATTAAAAGGGTTAAAACATAGTAATAAACTTTGAGAAATTTAGGAGTAGATAACCTCTTAGTTACTTGAAATCAAAACTTGCAAAAAAACAAAACACTTGCCTATTTTCTAAAACCACACCTCACAACACTTTCAAAACAACTTTCAAAAACAAATGAAAACCTTTTCAAAAGACATACATCTTTATATACATCCCCACATGGATCATTACAAAGGTTGCCACCACATTGGCTTCTTTTCAAAACATTTTCAAACCCTCACACACGAGCACCATTTCAAACAATTGAAAACAAAAGGCAAGTGATCTAAGCAAGTAACTAAGAGCCCATGGATAACCATGGATAGAAAGGGTGTTAATACCTTCCCTTTCTATAATCTACTCCCCGAACCCAAGAAAACATCTCAAAGGTTTTTGCTGTGCTTTTTAAACCTTTCCTTAGGATAAAATTAAAAGTCGGTGGCGACTCTTGCTCAACCGAAACATTTGCGAAAACAAATGCAAAACCATAGTCAATTCTCCCACCGTATCACAGAACTGGCGACTCTGTTGGGGAGAATTTTAAAAGTGGAGTAACCTTAGGGCTTATATCACCCTCTTGCATGACTAATTGTTTGAATTGATTGCTTTATATTTTGGCTCTATTTTTTGGGTTTGCAATCCTCCACCCGGATTTTGGGAAACATTCATAGATAGCAATACGTTGTGGAAACTGTGCGGGGTATACCGACACGGTCAAAGCAATAGCTATATTAGTATGACATATTTGTGAGTACCGGTAACCCTTGAGTTCAATCAAGGAGAGTACGGGGCCGCTGAGTGATGTCACTAAGCACTAATGACCTAGAACCTTACTTGACCATCTTGTCCTTTTATTAGGGGTAGTGAGATGACCGGCTTTGGTGCAGTCCGAAGTTGGTAGATACTCGATACTACACTCATTAAGGGTTGTTTTCTTGGAATATTTTGGTCGCTAGTTAAGTGGCTAAACCAAAACAATGAACAATGAAAACAATCCAGTGATATTGAGCTCCTTAGAACCCAGTTACTATTTATAGGACAGGTTTTTAAGCCAACTACACTCAAGAGGGTACTTACCTATGAAACCCCATGCAAGCCTGAAACTAGGGTTTGGTGTGAATTGCTTGTACATATGTTTTGTGCATACATCATAAACATCATGAAGCATCATATGCATTCACTAACCATTTCAAGGGTTTGGATCTTCATCTTTGTTCTTGTTTTGTAGGTCATGGAAATTCCTCGCAGAAAAACCATCCAAGTCAACCTTGTGAGAATCTCTCCTCAACTCAAGGAGCTCACCTCAAGAATTCCGGAAAACTCATCCTTCAGTGAAAGACATGGTAGACTGCTCAGCTTAGTCAACACCAACATTGAAGAAGACATGATGAAAGTGCTATTCCAGTTCTTTGACCCTCTTCACCACTGTTTCACTTTCCCCGATTACCAGTTGGTGCCCACTTTGGAGGAGTTTTCTCAACTCCTGAGAATTCCTATCCTTAATCAACTACCCTTCAACGGTACGGAAAAGGAACCAAAGCCGGAAGATGTTGCTCGAGCATTACATCTACAACTATCCGACATCAAGGGGCATTGGGAAACCAGAAGCGGCGTCAAGGGATTCTTAGCAAAATTCTTATTTGAGAAGGCACAAGAATGTTGGAACTCATTGGACCTACAAGCTTTTGAAGAAATTGTAGCACTCCTTATCTATGGGTTGGTCTTGTTCCCAAATCTTGACCAATTGGTAGATGTCAATGCCGTCAAAATCTTCTTGTCCAGAAATCTAATACCAACATTGCTTGGGGACATCCTTCACTCATTTTACACACGAACAATGAGAAAGAGGGGCGTTCTCATGTGCTGTACTCCTCTCCTTGCAAGGTGGTTTATTTCGCACCTTCCACAATCTGTCTTGAAGAATGACCAAGGCTCAAGGTGGTCCCAACGGTTGATGACTCTTACTCACTCTGATGTACATTGGTGTTCTCGGTCCAGAGAAAATGTCATCATCGTCGATCGTTGTGGAGAATTCCCTAATGTTCCTTTACTTGGAATTAGAGGAGGTATCACCTATAAGCCTTGCCTAGCTTTGAGGCAATTTGGATATGACCGGAGGGATGGCCCTCATGACATGTTGATTCCTGACCTAGTTTTTGACTTCGACAATGATGCGCAAGGACTTTGCCAAAGATTCATCAGAGCTTGGGGAAAACTCAACAAGGTTGATAGCAAGACTCTGGGACATAAGAACTCCATCCCTCTTGAGCCTTATCTCAAGTGGGTACGAGCCCGAGCCCAAAGTCTGATGATGCCTTATCCTCATGTTCTCCCTGTGATTAAAGAGCCCGTCAAGGAAGGAGAGGTTCCCTACACCATCCTACATCCAGACATGCCTACATCGTGGGAGGAAATGCAGAAAAGTTGGATTCAGCTCAAGGAAGAACGGAATACTTTTGAAGCTAGCTTCTACGCCAGTGAGAAGAAGGTTCTAGAGCTTACCCGCCGACTCCATGAGCAAGAGGCCCTCAACACCTACATCGCACCAAAAAGGATGCGCAATGTCTTTTTGCCTTAAGAAGTTTATTTTGTAATATTTGGCCCATGGGGCATTTATGTACTGACAAATTTCTTCTTATTAATATGACGTGCGTTCTTCTTTGTCTGAAACAATTTTGAATGTCCTAAATCCTTGAATGCATTGCATGCATAAGCATACCATTCATCATGTGCACAAGCAGGTCTCATTCCAGGTTTCCTTATATGTCTGTTGTTTATTTCAGTAGGATGGATCTCGAGCAAACAGTCAAAGACCTACAAGCTCAAAATGCACAGTTCCAGCAACTCCTGATGACCTTGGCTAAGGGTCAGGAGGATATCAAGACTCAATTAGGGAACAAAGACCCGGTGAAAAAGAAGAAAAAGAGACTCGGGGTGGCTACTTTGGGGAGAAGATTTGACGGAGAAGCTCGGAGAGTGCTTGAATTTCCTCCTACTTCTGATGAAGGAACCAGCAAAGGAGGTGGAGCTGCGGTACCTTCTGAGTCTGATGCGAAAGAAGAAGAGGTCAAAGAGGATGAAGATTATACTGATCAGCAATACCCTCCAGCTGATGATAAATACAAAGGGCTAGAAGACAGGTTGGCCGCCATGGAGCTACAAAGAGTACCGGGTTTGGATTTTGAAGACTTGGGTTTGGTTGTCGGGATTGTGATTCCCCCAAAATTCAAAGTGCCAGTGTTTGTGAGGTATGATGGGCTGTCCTATCCCAAAATGCATCTCAGGTCCTACGTGAGAAAGATTCAACCCTATACGGCAGATAAAAACCTTTGGATTCATTTCTTTCAAGACAGCCTTTCTGGAGCTCAGTTGGAGTGGTTTTATCAGCTAGAGGGAACCAGCGTCCGAAATTGGGAAGATTTGGCCACCGCTTTTTACAAACAATACCAGTATAATTCTGACCTTGCTCCTACTCGTACCCAACTTCAGGGTATGTCACTAGGAACAAGCGAGGGATTCAAAGAGTATGCACAAAAATGGAGGGATTTGGCTGGCAGGGTGCAGCCTCCTTTAACCGATCGTGAGCTTGTTGATATGTTTCTAGGGACCCTATCTGGGCCATTTTTCAATCATCTGATTGGTAACTCTTCCGCGGGGTTTACTGATTTGATCTTAACGGGCGAAAGAATAGAAGCTGGCATCAAGTCAGGAAATATTCAGAAGGGTGTTGCTGCAAGTACTGAGAAGAGGCCTTTTAAGAAAGAGGCAAGTGCCGTCTATGGTCCTAGAAGACAAGTCAAGCCAGAAAGTCGCCAAGCCGTCAATGCTCTGGTCATTTCAAAACCTGTTGCTGCTCCTCAGCAGTACAATCAACAAAGAGGTGAAAGGCCCAAGAGGCAGTATACTCGGTTGAGTATGACCTTGTCACAAATTTTACCCCAACTGTTATCAACCAACTTGGTGACCATCAAAGAAGCTCCTAAAGTCGTGAATAATGCATCTCCTAAGTATAACCCAAATGCCCGTTGTGCTTATCATTCTGATAGCCCCGGGCATACTACTGATGATTGCTGGGCCTTGAGAAACAAAGTGCAAGATCTTATCGACGCGAAGGAAAAATTCAGTTTGAAGCGCCTGAGAGGCCGAATGTTGTAACCGCTCCTATGCCCCAGCATAGAGTAAATGCCATTGAGGAAGATTTGTATGCTGTTTCAGTGAATGATGTTGCTACCCCTCTTTTGACTATTAAGAGGAACTTACTACTAGCCGGTTTATTTCCGGGTTGTAGTAAGGGTTGCCTCCTGTGTGCTGTTATCCCTACCGGTTGTCCACTGCTGAAATCAGGCATCCAAAGCCTGATGGATAGCAAAGAAATTCTGTTCAAGAAAACTGTTGTTCCGTTTGTTTCCGTTGAAGAAATATCTGTTGTCACAATTTACAATCCTGCCAAAGCTCCCATTAAGAAACCAGTCCAAATTATGTCTGTTGCACCCATTACTATTACTGTTCCGCGGCCTCTCCCATATGAGTCTGATAAAGCGGTCCCCTGGCATTATGGGGCCGACGTATATGTGCTTGGGGTAAAGCAGGAGTTCAACACCAATACCAGTATCAGTAACATCACTGGTCCCGCCAAGATTACCCGCAGTGGCAGGCTCTTCTCGCCTGACATTGCACCGCCAGTTATCCGAAAACCTCTCACCATCACACCCGCAAGTGTGCATGTTCCAATTCAAGTTCCTGTGTCTACTACTGCCGCCGAGTCCTCTGATACTCGGGGAAAAGAAGTTGCTACCGATTTGCCTGCCAGGATGGAGGCACCAAAAAAGACTGCTGTGGAAGCCTCCCAACAAGAAATGGAGGAAATCCTTAAAATCATCAAAAGGAGTGACTTTAACGTTGTTGAACAGTTGGGGCATACTCCCTCCAAAATCTCTATGCTATCATTGCTGCTATGCTCAGAGGCCCATGCAAAAGCCCTGATTTCATTTCTGAAAACGGCCCATGTGTCGCAAGAGACCTCCGCAGATCAATTCACTGACTGTGTGGCTAATTTGACGGCTGACAATGGCTTGGGGTTCTCAGATGCTGACCTTACCGCCAAAGGGAAAAATCACAATGATGCCCTGCACATCTCTATAGAGTGCAGGGGCACTACTCTCGCACACGTGTTGGTGGATACCGGTTCTTCCCTGAATGTTTTGCCCAAGAAGGCATTGGATCGTCTGGATTGTGAGGGTTTGGAGTTGAAACCTAGTAACATCATTGTTAGAGCCTTCGACGGTTCTAAGAGGATGGTGCACGGTGAGGTAGACATTCCTATTCGTGTGGGCTCCCAGGTTTTCGACTCAACGTTCTATGTAATGGATATTCGTCCATCTTACTCCTGCTTGTTGGGTCGACCCTGGATTTACAAAGCTGGGGCAGTAACTTCCACTCTACACCAAAAGCTCAAGTACCCTGTCAAAGGGAAGATTGTTATTGTACAGGGTGAGGAGGAATACATGGTTAGTCACTTAAATTCATTCCGGTATATCGAGATGGATGGGGAGTTTATTGAAACTCCCTTTCAGCATTTTGAGGAGGTACCTCCAACGTTGGCATCGGCTGAGGCAGTGAGTGAAGAAGACTTTCCGTTGAAGATGGCGTCCTTGAAGGATGCCCGGGCTGTAATCGAGAAAGGCAATTGTGCAAACTGGGGTCAGCTTCCTGACTTCACTCAAAAGAACGACAAGTTTGGGCTGGGCTTTACTGTTGAGGCTCAGAGGGCTGTGCGCAAGGAAAAGATCAGAAAGGCTCCAGTGTTTATCACCAGTCCAAGGGTGAATGCTGTTGAGGAGGATGTAGAGGAAGCAGAGTTTGACAGTTGGATCTATCCAACTACCAGCAACGGAACAAGCAACTGGACGGCAAAGGATTTTACACCTATCACATTTGTCACGTAGTAATTATTTCTTTTGATTTCCAATTTGTAACAAACAATATGTTAAAACTTTATTGGCTCGGTGTCCTACCCGGGGCATCGTAGCTCCATTTGTGAGGGCTTTTTGTATGACATTTCCATATATCATCAATCAAAACATTGGACGTTTGTTGCATTTCAAATCTTGTGCTCTTTTTCTCTCTGTGTTATATATTGCAAAACAGCTATATTTACACACACTCACTTATACAAGTTTCAATCCACTCTGGATCTCACTGGTAACAGCTCTGCTACCACCAGTTATGACTTCGAGAATCCGATCAACTTGGCCGAAGACGAAGGTGAAGATGATTGCGAAGTGCCTGGTGAACTCGCAAGACTGCTACTCCAGGAAGAGAGGGCTATTCAACCACGTGAAGAGTCGGTGGAAACAATTAACCTGGGTACGGAGACAAATAGGAAAGAGGTCAAGATTGGGGCTAATCTAGAGCTCAGCGTGAAGCAACGATTAATCCAGATGCTACATAATTACATGGAGATCTTTGCTTGGTCATACGAAGATATGCCTGGTTTGGATGCCGACATTGTAGTTCATCACCTGCCAACTAAGGAAGACTGCCCTCCGGTAAAGCAAAAGGTTCGCCGCATGCACCCAGAGATGTCCGAAAAGATCAAGGCTGAGGTTATGAAGCAATTCGATGCCGGATTTCTAGCAGTAACTTCTTACCCTCAGTGGGTTGCCAATGTGGTGCCAGTGCCGAAGAAGGACGGTAAAGTCAGAATGTGTGTTGACTACAGGGATTTAAACAGGGCAAGCCCCAAGGATGATTTTCCTCTACCTCACATTGACGTTCTCGTTGACAATACTGCTCAACACAAGGTTTTCTCCTTCATGGACGGTTTTTCAGGGTATAATCAGATCAAGATGGCTCCGGAGGATATGGAGAAGACTACCTTTGTGACTCAGTGGGGCACCTTCTGTTACAAGGTCATGCCATTCGGATTGAAAAATGCTGGGGCAACCTATCAACATGCCATGGTTGCTTTATTTCATGATATGATCCATCATGAGATTGAGGTATACGTTGATGACATGATTGCAAGGTCTCAAACTGAGGAGGAGCACCTTGATCATCTGAGGAAGTTGTTTGACTGACTAAAGTTATACAAGCTGAGGTTGAATCCCAACAAATGCACCTTTGGGGTGAGGTCCGGAAAATTGCTAGGTTTCATTGTAAGTGACAAAGGTATTCAGGTGGACCATGCCAAGGTAAAAGCCATACAAGAGATGCCAACTCCAAAGACAGAGAAAGAAGTCAGAGGCTTCCTGGGACGACTGAATTACATTGCCCGATTCATCTCACATCTAACTGCTACTTGTGAGCCAATCTTCAAATTGCTGAAGAAAGATCAAGTAGTACGCTGGAACGATGAATGCCAGGCTGCCTTTGAAAAGATAAAGGAATATATCCAAGAGCCACCCATTCTTATGCCACCAGTGGAAGGAAGACCTCTGATACTATACTTGACAGTACTTGACAATTCAATGGGGTGTGTGCTGGGACAGCATGACGAGTCCGGTCGAAAAGAGCACGCCATTTATTACTTGAGCAAAAAGTTTACCGACTGTGAGTCTCGTTACTCACTGCTTGAGAAAACTTGCTGCGCTCTAGTATGGGCTGCTCGCCGGCTGAGACAGTATATGCTGACTCACACCACTTTGTTGATTTCAAAGATGGATCCCATCAAGTACATATTTGAAAAGCCCGCTCTGTCTGGAAGAATAGCGAGATGGCAAATGATCTTAACAGAATATGATATCCAGTATATAACTCAGAAAGCAATTAAAGGAAGTGTATTGGCAGATCATTTGGCATACCAACCTGTGGACGATTACCAATCATTGAACTTTGATTTTCCGGACGAAGACATCATGGTGGTAATTGACTGTGAAGTACCTGGACCGGATGAAGGACCTGAGGAAGGATCCCGTTGGTCTATGCATTTTGACGGAGCCTCCAATGCTTTGGGTAACGGCGTCGGCGCTGTAATCATATCTCCCAAAGGAACTCATACTCCACTCACCGCCCGATTGTGTTTCAACTGCACCAACAACATGGCAGAATATGAGGCATGTATCATGGGTCTACAAGCTGCAATCGACTTAAGGATCAAATTTCTGAGTGTCTTCAGAGATTTCGCTCTCGTGATCAATCAGATCAAAGGCGAGTAGGATACGAAACACCCAAATCTTATTCCTTACAAGGAGTATGTGTTGACCTTGCTTCCCCACTTTGAAGAGATAACTTTTGAGCACTTCCCAAGAGAGGAGAATCAGCTAGCGGACGCACTAGCTACGATGTCTTCAATGTTCAAAGTTAAATGGGACAATGAGGCTCCCCGAATCGTTATCTGGAAGTTGGACGAACCGGCATACTGCTGCGATCTTGAGGCCGAAAAGGTGACTGAAAAACCCTGGTATCATGAGGTGAAGAGGTACTTGGAAGCTCAGGAATACCCTGAAGGTGCATCTGTCAATGACAAAAAGTTGATGAGGAGGTTTGCGGCAAAATTCTTCCTCCGCAACGGCATCCTCTACAAACGGAATCATGATTCAACTCTACTACGTTGTGTGGATAAGGCTGAAGCAGAGAAAATCATGATAGAACTGCATGAAGGTACATTCGGAACACATTCCAGTGGACATACCATGGCAAAGAAAATCCTACGGGCAGGAGATTTCTGGTCCACAATGGAAGCCGATTGTTACCAACACTCTCTAACTTGTCACAAATGCCAGATCTATGCTGACAAGGTGCTTATTCCTCCAGTCCCTCTGAACGTCCTGACGGCACCTTGGCCTTTTGCAATGTGGGGCATTGATATGATCGGTGAGATCCGACCGACGGCATCCAACGGGCATCGCTTCATCTTGGTAGCGATCGATTACTTCACGAAGTGGGTTGAGGCAGCTTCCTACGCCACAGTAACCAAGAGCATCGTGGCACGTTTCATCTGACATAATCTGATCTGTCGGTACGGCGTCCCGGAAAGAATCATTACGGACAATGGTACCAATCTCAATAACAAAATGATCACTGAACTCTGCGAACAATTCAAGATACAGCACCACAATTCTTCTCCCTACCGGCCGAAGATGAATGGGGCTGTAGAGGCAGCTAATAAGAATATCAAGAAAATTGTGCAGAAGATGACAGTGACCTATAAAGATTGGCACGAAATGTTACCATTTGCTCTTCATGGGTACCGTACCTCAGCAAGGACGTCAACCGGGGCAACTCCTTTCTCCTTGGTCTATGGCATGGAGGCAGTCTTGCCAATTGAAGTTCAGATACCCTCTCTCCGGATAATGAAGGATGCAGACTTGAATGAAGATGACTGGATCCAGACTCGACTTGATCAATTAAACCTGATTGACGAAAAGAGGCTCACTGCTATCTGTCATGGTCAGACGTATCAAAAACGGATGATCAGGGCATTTAACAAGAAGGTCAGACCACAAGAGTATCAAGTTGGGGACCTGGTAATCAAACGCATCATCCTTCCTCAAAGTGATCCCCGGGGCAAATGGACCCCTACTTACGAAGGGCCATTTTTGGTTAAACATGTGTTCTCAGGAGGAGCCATGATCCTAACCACCATGGATGGTGACGACCTTCCTCACCCCGCTAATGCAGACATAGTGAAAAGATACTACGCATGAATAAAAGACCCTCTAGGTTGACATACCTAGGCAAAAATAAGGGCTTCCCGGCGAACCAAAAGGGTTCGGGCAAAAATAAGGGATGAAATGAAAAAAATTTGTACACTCGGCAAGTCGAAAACCTGAAAAGGCGGCTTGGGCAAAAATGGGTATCCCGGTGGACTGAAAACCCGAAAGGGCGGTCCAGGCAAAAGTTAGGGATAAAGCGTAACACTATGTCTCATTGGATCACTTTGCATCCGGAATTCGGCATCAACTATCTGGCTCAGATTTCGGCATCGACCAATCAGCTTCATCTTCAACTAGGCAGCAAAGCGATGAGACGCTTGGAGACATAAAAGCGATAGCAGAGTTGGAACCCAGTGGGATTGTTCACATAGCTGTTTTGTTTTCAAAATTGTAAATTCTGTGTTATTCGGCGGCGTCCTCTTACTAGGATGTCAGCCTCTTGTACAAAAACGCCTTTTCACAGGAAAAATTAAAATCAATACAAATTCACTTGTCCATACAAATTGCCATTGTTTTTCCTTTTTCTGTTTTGCCTTGCGAAGAACGTCCAATGTTCATTTTTGATATATGCATATGATATTAAATTGCTGATTCATAAATATTTGCATATGAAACAAAAGATTAATTACAGGTGACATCAGAAACAGGGGCAATGTAAGGTTGTCTGATGCAGTCTGGTTGCTTTGTCTGCCAAGGTACCAAGGTAGATTCGACTGAAGAATGTGACCAAATCATCTCAACACCCCGCAGAATAAGACAAGATCCAGCAATGCTTTCCCCAAGCGGAGTTGACTCCCCGTCAATCCTGAAAAGGCACAACATTCCCCGACAGGTCTTAAAGCTTATCCCCAGTAGATTCTGGAAGCTTGTTCCCTGCAGAATACGGACGTCTCTCCCGAGCTTTATTCAGATTTATTCCCCACAAGGGCTTATAACTGGGTTATCCTCAGCTAATTGCCACGGAAGATTGCCCTCAACAAAGTTCTTTCAATCCCCAGCGGAGTTTATCTTTGGTATCCCCAACGAAGTTTATCATCATTATCCCCAGCGGAATCCATCATTGAAGTCCTCAGCAGGCCTCTCATCAAAAACTTCAGCAAAGTATCTCTTCCACAGAGCAATTCCCCGGCCGATCGTCAAGGATTTATTTTCCTAAGACGAAAATACATTCATAAACATTTCACGTTTTCATACATCCTGCTTACGTACATGATAAAGTGCATACAACACTATCTCATGTTAAAACATCATGCATATCATACATCATGACATTGCATACAACTTATGTTTCGCCTTTTCAGGGAAAAAGACAATCCCAAAGACAACTACCTTCAACTGTCACAATTCCAGATTCGATACCTGTATCTAGCCAGGGCATATCTGAGAGTGATCATTTCCAGACTCGATTCCTGTATCTAGCCAGGGCACGTCTGAAGAGTTCGAAGATTCGATTCCTGTATCCAGCCAGGGCATATCTGTCAACTACAACATTTCCATATTCGATTCCTGTATCCAGCCAGGGCATATCTGTTGACCACATTTCCAGACTCGATTCCTGTATCTAGCCAGGGCACGTCTGAAGAGTTCGAAGATTCGATTCCTGTATCCAGCCAGGGCATATCTATTGACGACTATTTCCATATTCGACTCCTGTATCCAGCCAGGGCACATCTGTGAGCAACCGATTGTAGATTCGATACCTGTATCCAGCCAGGGCATATCTGCATAAAGAGATTGAAGATCAAACACCTGTAACAAGCCAGGAAAACATCTGTCTTTCTCAATTACACAAAGTTCTCGCTAAGGAATCTCTTGTGCGATCAACACTTCCAAATGGCATCTATAAGCCCGTTCCCGACAAGGTTCTGTCACATCTCCAGATGGCATCTATAAGCCCATCTCCCTATCCACCACCTATCCAAATGGAATCTATAAGCCCATTCCCGACATCACATTGTTGATACTCCAACATGCGAGTGCAAATTTCCGGGCACTCTAGTGTCCAATCTCCTTTTACCCTCGAGTCACGAAAGGCAAACTTGCCAATCTAACTCTTCAGGTTCAAGAAGATTGAACAGGGGCAACTGTTGTACCCCAAAACTTGCCCTCCCATTTCCTCAACATTTTCCCATCACAAAACCCTTGGAGCTCAAGATCCAGTTAGGGTTTCCTCTGCTCAAGACTTCTCCTTGCACTGTTGACCCAAATTAGGGTTTGTGTTTGCACAAAGATGTTTTGACCTAAAAAGCCTAAGATTACTTTCATGCTTCATGTTGGACTCCCAAGTTTATCCATACAAAGTTTCAAGTCTTGATTCCAAGTTTTGCCCAGTCAATTGGACAGTTGACCTAGAAATCAACTGTATTGGGGAAAAAGTCAACTGTGGCTAATTGACAGTCAAATCTCATGAAAATTGACCCACATCCACATTATGAACTCACATGGACCATTTGATCAAGTTTGGATCACAATTCCACAATAAATTTGATCAGATCATCAAAAGGGCAAAATGGTCATTTTTAGGGTTTTGACTGCACCAAGGCAATTTTTGACTGTTTGACCTAGCCAATGGCAAACCAAGCTCAAACATGGACTCAAGGGCCCCATGGAATTATCTTGACATGCTCAACAAGTTCAAAAGATCCCAAGTACACAAGATTGACAGTTGAATTTCCCAGTCAATTGATCAATTTTGACTGTATACTGAAAAGTCAAACTTTGACTTTTTGGTCAAAATCAAGGGTCAAGATTCTTTTTTCATCAAAACATGCCAAATCATGAAACTTGTTCACCAAGAAATCAAAAAATGCAAATTAGGGTTTGAAATGGAAATTTTTCATAACTTAGAATTTTTCTAAGTTATGGAAAACCCTAATTTTTTCCCAACTTTGCCCCACTTTCTCACCAAGATTCATTTGGATTCAAACAAAAGTCAAAACATGAAAGTTGTAGCTTGTTGCATAATCTACAACTTTGATTCACAAAGTTTTCTCAAATGAGGCTTGTATCTCAAGTTACAATTTTTGGAATAAGGGTACTAAACCATTCTTAACTTAGTGAATTTTTAACCTATTTTGGCAAGGTTTTCTACCTAACTTCAAGGCCATTTTCCATACACTTCCACTTGGAATTTCACTTTGCATTTCAAGGATGGATTGTAGTACACATTCCAAGCTTTCCAAAATGTCCAAGAACTTCTCAAACAACCCCATGGTTAGGGAGAATCGAATTTTGCAATATGGCAAAAACTCACTTTTGATTAGGCCAAGTTACATGTTCATAGCACTATGCATTTCAATCTCAGCTTGCACAACTTGATTACAGGCCTTTTATCTCAATTACACTCATAAATTTAATGCATATTCTTTGTGCCAAGACCATGTTCTTTGTGTTCTAGCATTGCATAGTGGATTAATCCCAAAATAGATAAAGTACTTTATCCATTTTTGCAAAAGCAAGCTTTATGTCAAATTGAAAATCCAAGCAAGTACAGATACAATCTAATTGGCACAAGATTATGAGCATAACACACTGATCAAGGAGGAGTTTTGCAGCATGATTAGGGGCCCTCTACATGCCTAGAACACAACTTGGCTTTTGTTTGCTTAAGTGTGAAGAAAAGTGGCATATCATAACACAACTATTCTCTCAGCATTAGGAACCTGAAGCAAATATTGTAGACACATTCCAAACATCCTAACCAAGCTGAAGCACGACCCTAAGACCATCAACACCTCCCCATTGCCAGAATCACTCTCAAACTGCAAAAACAGAGCTACCTCTGCAGATTGAATACCATCTCTCATCCCTTGCATGATTTCTTGCCCAAAGCTCATCAAACACATTCCCTAGCATCAATGCAAGCTAACCAAAACCTAAAACACGACCTGTAATTCCTCTAACCAGTTCCACCATTTTCAATTTCTTATTTTGCAGTTGAAGGTCCATAGTTCGATTCAAGGTGTTTCAAGACAAACTAAAGCTTGGAATAGCATCCCTGGACATCAAGGAAGCTATACCAATCATCACCTTGCACTGAAAGCTTCTCCATTGCCAGATAGAACTTCAACTGAATAGGTAAGTTCATGAACTCGTATCTCTCTTATTAGGCATTGTTAGCTTTAGGTTTGTGAAGTGAATATGTCACATTCATAGCCCTGAACATGCCCATGTAATTAGATTTCATTTATGTTATGTGTGCTGCAAGAATTTTGAGTCTGAACATGGCAGAAAACTTAGGTCAGGATTTGGGAATGTCAAAATTCTCTCTCATTTCTGAGAGTTAGGATGAGTTTTTTATATATTTAGAATCGTGATACAATGCTTAACATTTCTTATGTTGGAAGTTTGTGCAAAAGATCAAAGAATCCAGGTGTTTGAATTGGAAGAACAGGCGCGCGTTTTTGTTCAGAGGTTGAAGAAGAAGTGATCTGGGCTGGGCTTGTTTTTGCATTTTCTTTTCACACACTCTTTTCACTTTAACACCCCCCTGAGCCCATTTGATTTATTTCAATGATTTTTTTTCTTTTCTTTTTTCATTTTGACTCATTTATTTTTTCTAACAATATTAAAAATATAAAAATAATTTTTTACACCATTTTTGAATTTATAGGCATTTATTTGTTTAGTTTAAGTTATTTGTATATAAATATATATATAAATATAAATATATATATATATATATATATATATATATATATATATAGTATATATATATATATATATATATATATATATATATATATATATATATATATATATATATATATATATATATATATATATATATATCTATATATATATATATATATATATATATATATATATATATATATATATATCTATATATATATATTATATATATATATATATTATATATATATATTATTTAGAATAAATAGGGAAAATAATGCAAATATACTTTCTTTTCTGATTTTATTATATTTTTCCTTTTGAAAATATTTTATACAAAATATACTTTTTTTTATAAATATTAAATATTATTATTTTTCATATATAATACATATTTAGAAATTAATACATATATATATATATATATATATATATATATATATATATATATATATATATATATATATATATATATATATATATATATATATATATATATATATATATATATATATATATATATATATATATATATATATATATATATATATATATATATATATATATATATATATATATAGTATATATATATATATATATATATATATATATATATATATATATATATATATATATATATATATATATATATATATATATATATATATATATATATATATATATATATATATATATATATATATATATTAGTATATTTAGGGTAAAATACAAAAATACATATATTTTTATTTTTATTAATACTTGACATAAAAAATACTTTTTATAAATATATTTCATTTTATTTTATTTTTTTGTACATAATAAATAAATATTTGTGTAAATTAAATAATATATGTATTACTTAATAAAATTAGGGTTTTACCCTTAAAATACAAAAACTCCAAAAATAATCTTTTTTTTTATTTTTTTTAACATAAATAATACCTTTTTTTTTCATACATATAAAAACCCTTTTTGCATCTTTATCTTATTTTCCATTTAATTTACACAATCAATTACTTGTAAATATGCCAAAAAATGATGTAATAGCTAGGTTTAATTTCTTTGTCTAAATATCCCCCCATTTGAACATTTGTACCCCCCTTCCCATATTGTGTTGTAATAGTGTAGGAATTTTAATTTTTCGCACTTTAAACGCTTTCTAAATATACCATGCTAGAGTTAGGGTTTGTATGCAAATAAAAAGAACAAGGTAGTTTGACCTAATTTCAAGATAAACGAGCATGAAATATGGACAACACATATCACACTTGCACCCCCTAGGGTATTCCACTTGTTGCCTTTCAAAATTGGGCCATATTGCATGTCAGGTCTCTTTGGGCAAAACAAACAAATCAAATGATCATAGTCCCTCGATGACGCTTCCAAAATGTTGCCTAAACAAATGATCAAGTCCCTTAAAGAAAATTGCCCAAAGATACTTAGCACCATTGCAATTATGGTCTAAACGATGACCCGCGCCCGTCCCTTTCACATCCTAACATGAGATTGTCCACCAAATATAATGGTGGAACAAACTTATTAAAAGGGTTAAAACATAGCAATAAACTTTGAGAAATTTAGGAGTAGATAACCTCTTAGTTACTTGAAATCAAAACTTGCAAAAAAACAAAACACTTGCCTATTTTCTAAAACCACACCTCACAACACTTTCAAAACAACTTTCAAAAACAAATGAAAACCTTTTCAAAAGACATACATCTTTATATACATCCCCACATGGATCATTACAAAGGTTGCCACCACATTGGCTTCTTTTCAAAACATTTTCAAACCCACACACACGAGCACCATTTCAAACAATTGAAAACAAAAGGCAAGTGATCTAAGCAAGTAACTAAGAGCCCATGGATAACCATGGATAGAAAGGGTGCTAATACCTTCCCTTTCTATAATCTACTCCCCGAACCCAAGAAAACATCTCAAAGGTTTTTGCTGTGCTTTTTAAACCTTTCCTTAGGATAAAATAAAAAGTCGGTGGCGACTCTTGCTCAACCGAAACATTTGCGAAAACAAACGCAAAACCATAGTCAATTATCCCACCGTATCACATTGACCATAGTTGACTTTTTACCCAATACATTTGATTTTCAAACATCTGAGCCATTGACTAAACAAACTTGTGATACAAGACTTGAAACTCGACGTGAACATTGTTGAAGACCTATGGAGAACCATGGAAACCACTTGAGACCTTTTCAAACCAAACTTCCTTGAAAAACATAAAACCCTAGTTGTGGACCCATTGCTTAGGAAGAAAATTGACTGGTCAACCCTTGAGTAGCCTTGAGTACTTGAGAACCTTAAAAGAATGTTTTGAAGAAAAAGGGAGGGCAAATTTTGGGGTACAACAGCTTCCCCTGTTCAATCTTCTTAAACTTGAAGAGTTAGATTGGCATGTCCGCCATTCCTAACTTGAAGGTAGAAGATGATTGAACACTTAAGTGTCCAGAAGTTTGGACTCGCATGTGCACAAATAAACAAAGATAGGCTCAACTCACTTAGAGATTTATATCCCCAGCAAAGTCTCCAGTTTTTTATAGCGGTAGAAATGTTGAGACTAAGCCATCAGATTGACTTAACTCGCACAGATCAAATAAAAATCGCCATTGTATGTAATACGGTGGTGGAACTGACTTTTGGTTTTGCGTTTAATCGCAAATGATGTGGATAGTAAGAGTCACCACCGACTTTTCTTTTATCCAATAAAGGAAAGGGTGAAAAGAACGGGAAAGGCCTTTGATAATTTTCTAAGTAAGGGGGGTAGGTTATGAAAAGGGAAGGTGTTAGCACCTTTTTCATCCGTAGTTATCTACGGGCTCTAAATTGCTAGCTCACTTTTGAAAATGCTTTGTGAATGTGTAAGTTTGAAAATATTTGAAAATTCCTATGTTTGGCAACTTTGTAATGATTCTCGTATCAGTTGAGAACGCATACAAAGTGTTTATTTTTAAAAATATTTCAGAAAAGTGTTTTTGTGAAAAAGGATGTTTTTGTGAGCAAGCGATTAAAATATATCTACCTACTCAAAAGTCTTTCGTGTTATTTTCCTCTTCCTTTATATAGTGTTATCCTACTATTAGTTAGTAGGAAGCCCTATCATTGGATGTTTGAGGGACAGGAGCGGGTTATCTTATAGTCATAAAGGCAACATATAAGGATACCTTTAGCAATTCGAAGGGATTATCATCATATATTCATAGGCAACATCGAGGGACAAGATCATTTACCAAAGGCAACTTTGAAAGGTCATCGAGGGATTATGATCTTTATGATGATTTTTAACTGAGGGTCTTTGCTAATGGTATCCCTACATTCGAGGGACATAATTGTTTTTTATCCAAAGGCAACAACTGGAATCACCCTAGAGGTGCGTGTGTGAACAGTGATTTGTTTCCAGTTAATTTGTCTTGATTAGGTTATCTAACATTTGTTTTTAGTCTTTTTCCATACAATCCTATTACTAACAGTTAAATATATACAAGTGCGGAAAGTAAAAATGCGAGAAATAATCTACGCTATTACAATGCTTCGGAGATGGGGAATTACAAACCATAAAAGGGTGAGAAAAACAATAAACCCTAATTATCTATTACAAGGTAAATAAGCGTGCGGAGATTGAAAAGGGAAAAGATGTTAAAAACCCTAAAAATATTTCTAAGTGTTTAAAAAAAAATTTTGTTGTTTTTGTTTATAAAAATGTTTGAAGTGTAAAATAAAAATAAAACCTAATTCTAGTTAATTTATTAGTTAATAAATAAAACCAAAATATGATTAAATTAATTTTAATTATCAAAAATTAAATTAATTAATAAAAAAAACTAAATCTAAATTTTTTATGATTTTTTGTGATTTTTCTGATTAAATTAAAAAATGAAATTGAATTAAAAAAAGAAAAGTAAATAATCAAAGCAAAATAAAAAATGGAAATGGGCTTGCAAGAATGGAAAATGGGGGGTGTGAATCAGAAATCCCTAGGCCCAAATCAGAGGGCCCAGGCGTGCTACGTTGGATCCAGTGAGGACCATCCCTTAGAGAGCATCGTGGGCATGACCTATCAACAACATTAGATCTTGATTGGATGGTTTTGATTGAGGAGGTGCATGGCATGCGCACTGGATTATTTATACTGGATATGTAAGAAATAAACATGAAAAATAAAAATGTCTCACGCCTGGATCAAACTCGGGATCAGGCGTATGAAAGACTTAAGAGCAAGGGCGCTGCCACTGGGGTGGCCTGTACATCCGGTATATGAATCAAATCCAAACATTATATTTAAAAAAGGAAACTAATCTCAAAAAAACAAATGAACACGCGCATGGTGGTACCCTAGAATTTTGAATTAACCAATCAAGTGGTGGCACGCCCAGGCCACTAGAGTCAGCTTATCTGACCGCGTCGGAGTCAACCTTCTATTTGTCTTCTCCGGCCGTGATAAAATGAAAACCTGCAAAAATGGCTCAAACAACAAAATCAAAATATTCAGATCCACTAATTTTGACCTTGCGGGTCTGATGGTGAGATCTGTTTGGTCTAAAAGTGGCTGGATTTAGGGATTTGAAGCTTCTTTGAAACTCTTCCCTATCAATGGTACGATCTAATTCATGCGTCCAAACTCACATGTAATATGTTAAATAAATTCCTATTATGCATATGAACAAATCAAACTGGTTAGAAATGATCAAAACCACAAGAAATCACATTTTTAGAATTTCACCAACTTGACAAACGGCATGAGGAAGAGACCATGTTCTGGTGCTTAAGAGGGATAGTCGTGGACTCATATCATATCCTTTGATCTTCAGAGGATGACTGTTGGCCTTAGTTTTGATGGATAAGGGCTGGAAGTTAGATTACAATTTTTTTTCAATTCTTTTAAATATTTTTGAATTTGGAGATCTCTCTTAGGCAGTTTTTTCGTTCCCCTCTCTTGATTTGAGTGTTATGGATATATATAGAGAGCAAGGAAATAACTCCAATAATATGACAAGAATCAAGTCATCAAGCCATGTTTAAAACAAGAACATTTTTTATATTTTCTTGCCTTCTTGAACCCTTGCGCGATTTTGGCAAGTTCTAACAGGCTAGCATAAGTTGTATGGGACTGTAAATGACTCATCATGTGCTTCGCCCAAAGGTTTTCTATTTTATTTATTTATTTTGAATTTAATTTGAATAAAAAAAATAAAATATAAATAAAATAATAATAAAATATAGGGAAAGGTGTATGTGAGTGTGATCGGTGGATCTGGAACTAACTGTTTAACGATGGTTCGTGAAATGTCGCGGTAAGCAAGAGTCGCCACCGTCTTTTATTTTCTCCAAATGGAAAGGACAAAAGCACAGAAAAATTCCTTATAGAGATTGCTCTCGGTTCGGGAGGTAGATTATAGAAAGGGAAGGTGTTAGCACCCTTTCTATCCATGGTTATCCATGGGCTCTTAGATACTTGCTCATTGTGTTTTCAAAATGGTTTGTTTGCTTTTCAACTGTGGGTTTAAAAAAAGTTTCGTTTAAAATTTCAGTTCGACTCTTGTATCAGTCCTCAAGAGTGTTTGAAAAGTTGCTTTCGAAAGCTTTTTGAAAAGGTGTCGGTATGAAAAGTATTTTTTTTATTGGTTTTGAAATTAGAGCAAGTATCTAGAGTCGTCTACCTACCCTAAGGAATTCGTCTGTGTAAATGTCCTTGAAGTAGTGCCATCCCACCATTGAGAGGTAGGTAGCACCACCGTTGGAGGTGTTCGGGTCAATTCGAAGGTTCGGGACATGGTGATCACCGGAGCAATAGGAAGACACCTTAGAAGCTACCCTCATGCCATGTTCATGGACATGAGGACTTACTAAAACGTCCTCTACTCGACGATCACCTTTCGAGGGGCAAGGCAACAGTGAGGCGTACTCTAGGGGTGGTGTGTGATTTGTGTGTCATGTTCATTTATTTTTGTCTTGTTCATGCATTGGTGATCTACGCGTTGCTTTTATTTTTGACATTCATTCTTTCATGCAAATTAATTAACAGTTAAAAGATGCGGAAGAAAGTTCTACGCTATTACAAAGGCGCGGGTCCACATCGCCAAATTAATCCAAGACCCGATTTGAAATAAAATAAAGAAATGCGGAAAGATAAAGGCCTAATTAATCTATTACATGGCTTTGGGATAATTACATGAATATTCACAAAAAAAGAAATAAGAATAAAATGCGCGAAGAAGTAAAATCGGGAATGCGAGGGCGTTGGACCCTTTTAAGGAAATTAAATCACAATTATGAAATTAATTAAATTAAATGAGAAAGGAAGTTATTTTGAGTTTTTTTGTATTTATGGATTTTTAGTAAGAAAATTAATGGAATTAAAACCTAATTCTAGCTATTTTTAGTTTATTAAAACAAATGTGAAAATTAAACCTAAAGTTAACCTAATTATTTACATGGCAATTTATTCACAAAAATAATATTTAATAATTAAATAGGGTGAAAAAGGAAAAAAAGAATAAAAGTATAAAACCCTAATTCTACATTTTTTAATTTATAAAAAAAACATTGAAATTAAACCTAGTATTAAAACTAAATTAATTAATAAGATTTTTTTTACAAAATAACATTAAATAAAATATATTCTTATTTTTTGTCTTTCTGATTTTTATATTATTTTTTATGTTAAAGAAAAAAAATTAATTTATGAATTAAACTAAAAAAATAAATAGAAAAGAATAAAAAAGAAAGAAAAATTAATGCAAACCAATGGGGGGTGTTGACCCCAATTTGGAGGTATCTGGCCAGCAATTAGGCCCATTTAATTCCTGGCCTTGTTGACTTTTCTGGGACATGAGTGGCGCGTTTGACTGATGCATACCATAGACCTTGAATCCTGGCCACTGGATGGACGTTGTGGGACAAGTGGCGTGCTGGAGCGTAGAGTGCATGGTAGTCCTTTTGTAAGAAACTACATGGGATCAGGTTAAAAGAAAATATATTGAGAAAGGAGGGGACATGGGAATCGAACCCAGGTCCCAGTACCTATTGGACAACGCATCAACCAACTGTGCCAGGCGCTTTCTTTGTAACCTTAATGGAATGCAATTAATATATAATAAAACAAACGCTAATGCTGTTAATTCAAAAAACGCGCTAAACTTGAATTGTCCAATCATTTGTTGACAGCATGCCTTCTTCTTCGTTGATTCGTTTTGCCCTGGAAAAAAAACAATTGGATAGCGGGGGTTTTAAACCCCCACTAAGTGATAAACAGGATAATAGCGATTAGCATATGGTGGCTCATAAATTGAGCGCGACTAGTATAATCAATTCGTGTGAAGCTTCTGGTTTTAATGGTCTTGGTTTCGTGTCTCAATTTTTCCAGAACAAGGAAGCCCTAATTTCACAACCTTGAAAACCTAGCAAGCTTCCATGGCAGATTCACGTACAAAGCATGAAAACTCAATTAAAGTACATGGTTAGCTTTAGAATGAATAAATTAACACAAATCAAACATTAGAAATTGAAAACAACGCATGAATCATGAGATACGAATATGCAAAAAGTTTGGAAAAGTTTGATCTCCATATACCAATTCTTGATGCTGGAAGCGTGGAAAAGGACTCAGTTAGGTTCCTTGATGTCTTAGGAAGCTTTTGGGATCGTTCTTTTGCCTTGAAACGCTTTGGAATGGTGTTTTCAGTTTTGACTTTTTTCACAAAATTTGCAAATTGGTTTCTTGATATGAGGCACAACTTCAAGGTCTTTGGCATTAGGGTTAGGTTTGTGCTTGTATAAGGAACGATTTTGGTCAATAATCCAAGCCCAAAGCTTTGTCTTTAATGGTTTTCAAGATTTGATTTTTATGAATCTTTTTCAATATTTTCTTCATGAAGAATCATGCCAATTTGCACCAAATCTTTCCTCTTTTGATATGCACGAGATCCTTAGGCCTTGATGAGAGTTTATTCTGCACAAAAAGATTTGAAAACCGTATTTTAGTATTTTTTTTCCATATTTTATTTTATTAAATGAATTAATGGTGATTAAAAATTCAAATAAATAATAAAAAATGATGAAATAAATCCCCTTTGGGCCAAATGGTCGTGCATAGCCTTTGGATGATGAATCTTGGAAGAAAATGTGGCCCATTAGCAATTTTGAGGCATTTTAAGTAAAGTTGACTTTTCAAAATTCCCAAAAATTTCCCAACTTCCACAAGACATATCTTGCTCAATTTTTAAGCTTTGATCATGTTCTTGGATATTTTGGAAAGGTCTTGAAGTCCTCTAACCAATGCCTTTGGTCCCATGTCATTTTGATTTACCAATCTCAAGTTATGGTCTTTGACTTAAAGTGCCTTTTTGTTGACTTTTGAAAATGACCTATAATGTTGAAATTGATAACTTTTTGTGAGAGCATTTCTTGGACTTGGAATGTGAAGATGAGTTGTAGGAAATTTCACCCCCTTCAAAATGAGCTTTGGATGGGATTTTTCTGATAAACCATGAAGACGTTATGCCTTGGTCAAGTTACAGTTGACTTTTTCAACTGTCCAAATATGGAAACTTTTGCATCTTGAGACTTTATGGGCCATGCCTTGAAAATCATGATCAAGAATTGATCAAATGATGTTTGTGGCTTCAAAATAAGATGTTGACCAAAAATTTGAACTTTTGACTGTCAAATGACCATTTTGCCCCTGCAGTTGACTGTTGAGCAATTAGGGTTTTTCACTGTGCAATTTTATGCTGTAAGTCTTGAAACTTGACATATGGATGCTTGACCATGTTTGTAGGCATGTGGGACTTGTTTAGACCCTTGGAAACTTCAATTTCTTTGCCAGAAACAACCCTAGTTTTTGACTGTTAGGTGGCCCTTGAACTGTGCAACCCTTGGGGAGATTTTGAAGCATGCTCTTTGCAAATCTTGAAGAATATGGGAGGGCAAATTTTGGGGTACAACAGTTGCCCCTGTTCAATCTTCTTAGACCTGAGGATGCAGATTGGCTGACGTGCCTTTCGTAATCCGAAGGTGGAAGATGATTGAACACTAGAGTGCCCAGAAATTTGCGCTCACATAGTGGTGTGATGGGGGAATGGGCTTACAGATGCCATTTGGAGATTGATGGGTAGGATGATGGGCTTATAGATGCCATGCTAAGAGATGATGGGAGGTGGATGGGCTTATAGATGCCATCTGGGTGTCGATCGCGTAAGAGATTCCTTAGCGAGAACTTGCGTACCTGAAAAAGAAAATGAGTACCTGGCCTGTTACAGGAGCTGGTCTTCAAACTCTTCGTATAGATGTGCCCTGACTAGTTACAGGAATTGAATCTGGAGCTTCAAACGGCGATGAATGAACCAGGAATGGTTACTACCTCAACAGGAACGGTGAGAGAACCTTGGATGATTACTTCCTCAACAGGGACGCTGAGAGAATCTTGGGGCGATTACTACCTCAACAGGAACGCTGAGAGAATCTTGGGGCGACTTCAACCTCAACAGTAACACTGAGAGAATCTTGGGCGACTTCAACCTCAACAGTAACGCTGAGAGAATCTTGGGCGACTTCAACCTCAACAGTAACGCTGAGAGAATCTTGGGCGACTTCAACCTCAACAGTAACGATGAGAGAATCTTGGATATCTTCAACTGGATAAGAAACAGGAAAATCTTAGGGTCGATTTAACTGAACCGGACAAGGTCTTGAAATCTTCAACTGGATAAGAAACAGGGAGATCTTAGGGTCGATCTGACTGAACCAGAGATGGCCTTTGACTGGATAAGAAACAGGAAAATCTTAGGGTCGATTTAACTGAACCGGTCTAGGTCTTGGAATATCTTCAACTGGATAAGAATCAGGGAGATCTTAGGGTCGATCTGACTGAACCAGAGAAGGCCTTGGAATATCTTCAACTGGATAAGAATCAGGGAGATCTTAGGGTCGATCTGACTGAACCAGAGAAGGCCTTTGACTGGATAAGAAACAGGAAAATCTTAGGGTCGATTTAACTGAACCGGTCTAGGTCTTGAAATAGCTGAGAACTTAACTGGATCTTTCCTGAAAGGTAAAGGTCAGTCATATGCAATGCATAATATGAATCAAGCAATGATGTTCTCAACATAAATGAGATTTGTAAGATATGATGCATATATGCATGCTATAATGTATGGAAGTGCGATGTTTATGAATGTATGTTTTCGTCTTGGGAAAATAAATCCTTGACGGGTGCCGGGAAGTCACTCCTGGGCTGATGTTGAAGAACAATGCTTTGTTGTTTCCGCTGGGGATGATAGTTGCAAGAATACCGGTAGGAGAAGATAACTCCGTTGGGGAATAAACTTGGCGAATGGATTACTCTGCAGGGAGAAAAGTACTCTAACGATCTTGCTGGGGAGCAATACTCTGTGGGGAGAGAGGTACTTTGCTGGAATGTTGATGGTAACTTCGCTGGGGATACCATTGTTATGTGGAAGTGTTAATAGACTTCGCTGGGGATAAGAAGACTTTGCCGAGGACGATCTTTCCATGGCTTTTGGCTGAGGATAACCCAGTTATATCCTGGTAGGGAAATAACTCCTTGAATAAAGTCGGGAGACGCGTTCGTGCTCTACGAGGATAAGCTTCCAGAATCTATTGGGGATAAGCTTACTGCTTGGGGAGATGGATTTCAACTTTCCTGGGGGAAGCTGGATTGGACTCTTCTGGGGAAGTTTTGAACAGTATCGGGGAAGTGACTCCGCTGAATGCCTGATATACCGCCGGGGAACAATCTTTAGGTCAAGACTGCCGGGGATGCTTGTTAAGAATGTTTGTATGTTGCTAAGGAATGTTGAGATCTGTTGGAGGATACCCAACTTCTTTAAGGTTGAAAGTGTAGCTTTGCTTGGAGAGAGTGCACTGACTTGCTGGCTCACTCTCTGGGGAATTAAGATGTACTGGTTATGTTCTTCAGCTGAACCTACCTTGGTACCTTGGTGGACGGAACAATTAGATCGCTTAGACAACTCTTTATTGCCCCTGTTTCTAATGTTACCTGTAATTAATCCTTTGTTTCGTATGCAAATATTCATGAGTTAGTAAATTATCGTCAATGCATATATCACAAATTGAACCTTGGAAGTTCTTCGCAAAACAAAACAGAAAAGGAAAAACAATTGGCAATTTTAACTGAAAAGTATATTCGTATTGATTTTTGAATTTGCCTTTAAATAGGCGTTTTATGTACAAGAGGCTGACGTCCTAGTAAGAGAACGCCGCTGAACAAAAGAGTTTATACAAATTTGTACAAGAGAAAATAAAACAGCTGTGTGAAATGAATGACCCACTGGGTTTCAACTCTGCTATTGCCTTTATATCTCCGAGCATCTCATCACTTGATGACCTTAGTTGAAGATGAAGCTGACCGATCGATGTCGTCTGAACTTGCTGTAGATACCGGATTCTGGATGCAAAGTGATCCAATGAGACATAGTATTACGCTTTATCCCTAACTTTTTCCTGGACCGCCCTTTCAGGTTTTCAGTCCACCGGGATACCCATTTTTGCCCAAGTCGCCTTTTCAGGTTTTCGACTTGCCGGGTGTACAGATTTTTTATTTCATCCCTTAATTTTGCCCGAACCCTTTTGGTTCGCCGGGAAGCCCTAATTTTTGCCTAGGTATGTCAACCTAGCGGGTCCTTTTTTATGCGTAGTATCTTTTTACTATGTCTGCATTGGCGGGGTGAGGAAGGTCGTCACCATCCATGTTGGTTAGAATCATGGCTCCTCCTGAGAACACATGTTTAACCACAAATGGCCCTTCGTACGTAGGGGTCCATTTGCCCCTTGGATCACTCTGAGGAAGGATGATTCGCTTGATTACCAGATCCCCAACTTGATATTCTTGTGGTCTGACCTTTTTGTTAAATGCCCTGATCATCCGTTTTTGGTACGTCTGACCATGACAAATAGCAGCAAGTCTCTTTTCGTCAATAAGGTTTAGCTAATCAAGTCGTGTCTGAATCCAATCATCTTCGTTCAGATCTGCATCCTTCATTATCCAGAGAGAGGGTATCTGCACTTCGATCGGTAAGACTGCCTCCATACCATAGACCAAGGAGAAAGGAGTTGCCCCGGTTGACGTCCTGGCTGAGGTACGGTACCCATGTAAAGCGAACGGTAACATCTCGTGCCAATCTTTATAAGTCACTGTCATCTTCTGCACGATTTTCTTAATGTTCTTATTTGCTGCTTCTACAGCCCCATTCATCTTCGGTCTGTAAGGAGAAGAGTTATGGTGTTGTATCTTAAACTGCTCGCAGAGCTCAGTGATCATCTTGTTATTAAGATTGGTACCGTTGTCTGTAATGATTCTTTCAGGGACCCCGTATCGACAAATCAGATTATGCCGAATGAACCGTGCCACAACAGTCTTGGTTACCGTAGCGTAGGAAGCTGCTTCAACCCACTTCGTGAAGTAATCAATCGCTACCAGGATGAAGCGATGCCCATTGGACGTTGTAGGTTTAATCTCACCGATCATATCTATGCCCCACATTGCAAACGGCCAAGGCGCAGTCAGAACATTTAGAGGAACTGGAGGAACGTGCACCTTGTCTGCATATATCTGGCATTTGTGATATGTCCGAGAATGTTGGTAACAATCGGCTTCCATTGTGGACCAGAAATACCCTGCCCGAAGGATTTTCTTCGCCATAGTATGTCCACTGGAATATGTTCCGAAGGTCCCTTCATGTAGCTCTTCCATGATCCTTTCTGCTTCAGTCTTATCCACACAACGCAATAAGGTCGAGTCATGGTTTCGCTTATACAGGATGCCATTGCTAAGGAAGAACTTCGCTGCGAACCTTCTCAGAAACTTCTTATCGTTGACAGATGCACCTTCAGGGTATTCCTGAGCTTCCAAATATCTCTTCACTTCATGGTACCAAGGCTTCTCAGTCACCAATTCAGTCTCGAGATCACAACAGTATGCCGGTTCGTCCAGTTTCCAAATAGTGACCTGGGGAGCCTCATTGTCCCATTTGACCTTGAACATAGAAGACATCATAGCTAACGCGTCCGCCAAATGATTCTCCTCTCTCGGAAAGTGTTCAAAGGTTATCTCTGTGAAGTGGGGGATCAAGGTCAACACACATTCTCTGTAAGGAATAAGATTCGGATGTTTCGTATCCCACTCTCCTTTGATCTGATTGATCACGAGAGCAGAATCTCGGAAGACACTCAGAAACTTGATCCTTAAGTCGATCGCAGCTTGAAGACCCATGATGCATACCTCATACTCCGCCATGTTGTTGGTGCAGTTGAAATATAGTCGGGCAGTGAGTGGAGTATGAGTGCCTTGAGGGGATATGATCACAGCGCCGATACCGTTACCCAAAGCATTGGAGGCTCCGTCAAAGTGCATAGACCATCGGGATCCTTCCTCAGGTCCTTCAACCGGTCCAGGTACCTCACAATCAGTCACTATCATGATGCTCTCGTCTGGAAACTCAAAGTTCATTGACTGATAGTCGTCTACTGCCTGATGTGCCAAGTGGTCTGCCAATACACTTCCCTTGATGGCTTTCTGGGTCGTATACTGGATGTCGTATTCTGTCAAGATCATTTGCCATCTTGCTATTCTCCCAGACAGAGCAGGCTTTTCAAATATGTACTTTATAGGATCCATCTTTGAGATCAACAAGGTAGTGTGGGTCAGCATATACTGTCTCAGCCGGCGAGCAGCCCATACCAAAGCGTAGCAAGTTTTCTCAAGCAGTGAGTATCGGGTCTCACAGTCGGTAAACTTTTTGCTAAGGTAATAAATGGCATGCTCTTTTCGGCTAGACTCGTCATGCTGCCCCAGCACACACCCCATTGAGTTGTCGAGTACTGTCAGGTATAATATTAGAGGTCTCCCTTCAACCGGTGGCATAAGGATGGGTGGTTCTTGGAGATACTCCTTGATTCTGTCAAAAGCGGCCTGGCATTCATCGTTCCAACGTACTACCTGATCTTTCTTCAGCAGCTTGAAGATTGGCTCATAGGTAGCGGTTAGGTGTGAGATGAATCGAGCAATGTAATTCAGGCGTCCTAAAAAACCTCTGACCTCCTTCTCTGTCTTAGGGGCTGGCATCTCTTGAATGGCTTTGACCTTGGCAGGGTCCACTTGAATACCCTTATCACTTAAAACGAAGCCTAGCAACTTTCCAGATCTTACCCCGAAGGTGCACTTGTTCGGGTTCAACCTCAGCTTGTACAGCTTCAGTCGATCAAACAATTTCTGCAGATGATCTAGGTGTTCCTCCTCAGTTTGGGACCTTGCGATCATGTCGTCAACATACACTTCTATCTCATGATGGATCATGTCATGAAATAAGGCAACCATGGCACGTTGGTAGGTTTCCCCAGTGTTTTTCAGTCCAAAAGGCATGACCTTGTAGCAGAAGGTGCCCCACTGAGTAACAAAGGTAGTCTTTTCCATGTCTTCAGGAGCCATTTTGATCTGATTGTAACCTGAAAAACCATCCATGAAAGAGAAAACCTTATGCTGAGCAGTATTGTCAACAAGGACATCAATGTGAGGTAGGGGAAGTCATCCTTGGGGCTGGCCCTGTTCAAATCCCTGTAGTCGACACACATTCTGACCTTACCGTCTTTCTTTGGTACCGGCACCACATTAGCAACCCACTGAGGGTAAGAATTCACTGCAAGGAAACCGGCGTCAAACTGTTTCATAACCTCGGCTTTGATCTTCTCAGACATCTCTGGACGCATACGGTGGACCTTTTGCTTAACCGGAGGGCAGTCTTCCTTGGTAGGCAAGTGATGGACCACAATGTCGGTATCCAACCCGGGCATGTCTTCGTAGGACCAGGCAAAGATCTCCACATAATCATGCAACATCTGAGTCAACCGTTGCTTCACACTGAGCTCTAGGTTGGCACCAATTTTTACCTCCTTTCTGTCTGCCTCAGTACCCAGATTTATTGTTTCCACCGGCTTTTCATGTGGTTGAATTGCCCTCTTTTCCTGGAGTAATAGTCTTGCAAGCTCGCCAGGCACTTCACAATCATCTTCACCTTCGTCTTCGGCTAAGTTGATCAGATTTTCGAAGTCATAATTGGCAGTAGCAGAGTCGTTACCAGTGAGATCCAGAGTGGATTGAAACCTGTATGAGTGAGTGTGTGTAAATACAGCTGTTTTGCAATATATAAAGAAAGGAAAGAAAGAAAAGGAGCATAAGATTTGAAATGCGAGAAAACGTCCAAGATCTTTATTCATGATATATGAAATGACAATTTATATGCCCTCACAAACGAAGCCAACGGTGCCTCGGGTAAGACATCGGGCCATAGAGTTTTAATTGTTTATTACAAATAACAAAAACATAGGAGTTTATTACTGCGTAACAAAAGTAACAGGAGTATGGTCTTTAGCAATCCAATTGGTCAATCCGCCATCAGTCGTCGGGTAGATCCAGCTATTGAACTCTGACTCTTCCACTTCATCTTCGTCCCCAACAGCATTCACTTCTGGGTTGGTAATGAGCACAGGAGGTCTTCTGGTTTTTGCCTTGCGCACAGCCTTCTGACCCTCTGCAGTAAAACCCAGTCCAAACTTGTCAGTTTTAGGTGTAAAATCAGGGAGCCTGCCCCAGTTAGCACATTCACCTTTCTTGATCACAGCCCGGGCATCCTTCAAGGAAGCCATCTTCAAAGGAACATCCTCTTCGACCACTGTTTCCGCTGCTGCCAATTTTGGAGGTACCTCTTCGAAATGCTGAAAGGGGGTTTCAATAAACTCCCCGTCCATCTCAATATACCTGAAGGAATTCAAATGGCTCACCATATACTCCTCCTCTCCCTGCACAGTAACAATCTTCCCTCGGACGGGGTACTTGAGTTTCTGGTGTAGGGTAGAGGTCACTGCCCCAGCTTTGTGGATCCAAGGTCGACCCAGTAGACAAGAATACGATGGACGGATATCCATCACATAGAAAGTGGAGTCGAATACTTGAGAACCCACACGAATGGGAATGTCTACCTCTCCATGAACCATCCTCTTAGAACCATCAAAGGCTCTGACGATGATGTTGCTAGGTTTCAGCTCCAAGCCTTCACAATCCAAACGGTCTAAGGCCTTCTTGGGTAGCACATTCAGGGAAGAACCAGTGTCCACCAATACGTGCGCCAGAGTAGTGCCCCTACATTCAATGGAGACATGCAGGGCGTCATTGTGGTCCTTTCCCTTGGCAGTAAGGTCAGCATCTGAGAAACCCAAACCATTGTCCGCTGTCAAATTGGCTACGTAATCAGTAAACTGGACTGCAGACGTCTCCTGTGGCACATGGGCCGTCTTGAGGAATGAAATCAGGGCCTTAGCATGGGCCTCTGAGCACAGTAGTAAGGAGAGCATTGAGATCTTGGAGGGGGTATGCCCCAGCTGCTCAACAACATTAAAGTCACTCTTCTTGATTATTTTTAGGATTTCCTCCATCTCTTGTTGGGAGGCCTCGGCATTCACAGATTTTGGCGCCCCCATCCGGGCAGGCTCATCTTCAATCCCTTTGCCCCGAGCATTGGATGACTCGGCAGCAGGGGAAACAACTTGATCAGAAACGGGAACAGGTACACTTGCAGGTGTAATAGTGAGGGGTCTTCGAATAGTGGGTGGCGCAATGTCAGGCGAGAAGAGCCTGCCACTACGGGTAACCTTTGCTGGACCAGTGATATTGCTGATGCTAGCGCCAGTGTTGAACTCTTGTTTTATACCATGTACATACACGTCTGCCCCGTAGTTCCAGGGGGCAGCCTTATCAGATTCATAGGGGAGAGGCCCCGGAACAGTAATAACAACGGGTGCGACAGTCATGATTTTAACTGGCTTCCTTGGGATAGCCTCGATCGGATTATTAAAGATTGTAACAACAGAAACTTCTTCTACCGGATCAACCTGAACAGTAGTCTTCTTGAACAGAATCTCTTTGTTGTCCATTAGGCTTTGGATGCCCAACTTCAGCAAAGGACAACCAGAAAGGGAAACAGCACAGAAAAGGCAACCTTCACTGCAACCCGGAAATAAACCGGCCAACAGTAGGTTCCTCTTAACAGTCATCAAGGGAGTAGCTACATCATTCACAGAAAAGGCATACACATCTTCATCAACGGCATTCACTCCATGCTGGGGTATAGGAGCAGTCACCACATTTGGCCTCTCAGGCGCTTCAAACTGTATCTCTTTTGCGTCAATAAGGTCTTGCACCTTATTCCTTAAGGCCCAACAGTCATCAGTGGAATGCCCCGGGCTATCAGAGTGATAAGCACAGCGAGCATTTGGATTGTACTTGGGAGAAGCCGTATTCACAACTTTCGGGGCTTCTCTAACATTCACCAAATTGGTGGATAGCAACTGCGGCAAGATTTGCGATAAGGTCATACTCAGCCGGGTAAACTCTCTTCTAGGTCTTTCAGCCCTATGAGGATTGGTTTGCCGAGGGGCGGCAGCAGGTTTAGCAATCATCACCGCGTTGACAAATTGGCGGCGCTCAGGTTTCTCTTGTCTTCTAGACCCATATACAGCACTGGCCTCCTTCTTAAAGGGTTTCTTCTCAGAGCTTGCTGTTGCACCCCAAAATTTTCCCTCCCATATTCTTCAAGAAATTGCCAAGTCAAGCTTCAAAATTCTCCAAGGGTTGCACAATGTGAGAGCCTCCTAAGCAATCAAAATTAGGGTTTTGGTTCTGATCAAGAAAATGAAGTTTCAAAGGGCCCAATCAAGTCTCACATGCCTACAAATATGGTCAAGCATCCTCATACCAAGTTTCAAGACATTCAGCACAAAATTGCACAGTCAAAAACCCTAATTGCACTACAGTCAACTGTAGGGGCAAAATGGTCATTTGACAGTCAAAAGTTCAAATTTTTGGTCAACATCTCACTTTGAAGCCACAAACATCATTTTATCAATGCTTGATCATGATTCTCAAAGCTTGGCTCAAAAATCATCAAGATGCAAAAGTTTCCTTATTTGGACAGTTGAAAAAGTCAACTGTAAATTGACCATGGCATAACTTTCACATGGATTATCAGAAAAATTCCATCCAAAGCTCATTTTGAAGAGAAAGACATTTCCCATAACTCATCTTCATACTTCAAGTACAAGAAATGCTCTCACAAAAAGTTATCAATTTCAACATTATAGGTCATTTTCAAAAGTCAACAAAAAGGGACTTTAAGTCAAAGGCCATAACTTGTGATTGGTAAATCAAAATGACATGGGACCAAAGGCATTGGTTAGAGGACTCAAAGACCTTTCCAAAATGTCCAAGAACATGAGCAAAGCTTAAACATTGAGCAAGTTATGCCTTGTGGAAGTTGGGAAATTTTTGGATATTTTGAAAAGTCAACATTGATTCAAATGACCTAAAATTGCTAATGGGCCCATTTTTCTTCCACAATTCATTATCCCAAGCATGTGCACGACCATTAGGCCCAAAGGGAAGTTTTTCTCCATTTTTATTTATTTATTTGGATTTTTTATCATTAATAATTCATTTAATTAAATAAAATACATGAAAAATACAAAACTAATGAAATAAAATCTTTTTGTGCAGAAAATATTCTCATTGGACACTCAAATTCGTGCATGACCAATTAGGGAAGGATTGGATATGATTTGGTATCAATTTGCATGAAAAGATTTGAAAATATCATGGCTTAAAAATCAAATCTCACAAACCATCAATGCAAGGATTTGGATTGTTTTCTTTGACCTAATTCACTCTATACTTAAGCCTGAACACAAACCTAATGCAAAAAACCACTAAGCTACGCAGAAAAGCACACATTGAACTTGAAAATTTTGCCAAAAAACTAAAATCTGAAAACAAGGTTAGAGGGCGATTCAAGCTGAGATATTCATCTCATCACCTTCCTGAGACCTTCAGCAACGTGCCTGAATAGATTTCCACGTCCCTAACGCATTGAATCATTGTACAGAAGTCACACTTTTCCACTTTTTTTTCATAATCGTGTTTTAACATCTATGCATTTTCATGGCATTTTAATTGTGGATTCATACTAAGTGAAGCATTCTGAAGCTAACCCTATCATTTAATTGAGCTTTCATGTGTTATTGGAGATTTCGCCATTATCGTTTTTTAGGGTTACAGGAATTGCAATTTGGGGCTTTACACTCAAAGAAAAATTGAGACTCGATACCTGGACCGTTGGAATCAGCGTGTCTGGACGATCAAGAATCCACCCTCGCGCTCAATTTATGAGCGTCCTAGAGATATTCGCTATTTTCTGGAAAGGGACCTTTTAGAACGCTTGCAAAACCGTTGCCTAATATGTTTGTGTTTCAGGAAAACAAAAATCAATGAAGAAGATGATGTGGTGGCCAGCAATGATTGGCTCTTTTGAATTTGCGCGCTCAAACCCACTAACGCCTTTGTTTTATTTGATATTATTTGTTTGTTGTATTACATACAAAACGCGTGGAATGGCTTAGTGGTATGCGTGTGTGCTGGCAATGTCCATGACCTGGGTTCGAGCCCCAGGTCTTCACTATCTCAATATTATTTTCCAATTAATATTCACATGCAGTTTCACATACTGGAGACCATCATACGTCTCTCCATCAAGCCATCCACCTGTTCAATTTCATCAATCCAAAGGCGCAAATCTGAGGAACATGGTACGCGTGAGTCAACGCTGATACACGTTGCATGAAAAAGTCAACAAGGCCATGCTGTAATGGGCCTGAATTACCAAGAAAAAACCTCCACTTTGGGGACTGCAACCCCCCTAGGTTTGCTAAACTTTTTCACTTTCTTTGTTTTCTTTATTATTATTATTTCTATTTTCTTTTAAATTATTGTTTTCTTAATTAACTTATTATTTTCATAAATATAAAAAAACACATAAAAAAAATTAGAAAAAATGATAAATATTTTATTTTAAGTATTTTTGTAATTAAATTGCATATAATTAAATTAGTTTTAAATTAGGTTTTAATTTTAATTCTTTTAATAAAAATCTAAAAAAAACATAGAACTAGGGTTTAATTAATTTTCATCTTTTTTTCTTTTATTCCATGATAATTAAATATTAGATATTTATTTTTATAATTAAATTGTATATAAAAATTAGGGTTAATTTTAGGTTAAAAACTTCAACATTTTTCATAATAAGACAAAAATTGTAGAATTAGGGTTAGCATTTATTTTATTTAATTCTTTTTTCATTAAAATTACAAAATACCAAAAAATACCAAAAAGACAATTTCTTTTCCCTTTAATTTTAATTAATTCATCGTTTAATTTAAGTTTGCAAAAAGGGTCCAACGCCCTCGTTTAATTCTTATTAAATTCGCATGTTTATTTTATTCTTTATAATTTTGATGTATCTCTCCCAAAGCCGTGTAACTAATCGCTCGCACTTTACTTTTCATTAATTCTTTATTTTTCTGTCAAATCGGGTTCGAGAAATTTTGGCGATGTGGACCCGCGCCTTTTGTAATAGCTTAGAATTTTTACTTTTCGCAATTTTTAACTGTTAAATAATGGCATGAAAGAATGTATGGATAAAAATAAAAACAAGCGTAGATCACCAATAACATGACAAAAGACAAAAATAACTGAACATGACACACAAATCACACACCACCCCTAGGGTACGCCTCACTGTTGCCTTGCCTCGAAAGGTGATCGTCGAGTAGAGGATGTCTTAGTAAGTCCTCATGATCCGGGAACCTGGCATGAGGGTAGCTTCTAAGGTGTCTTCCCATTGCTCTGGTGATCACCATGTCCCGAACCTCGAATTGACCCGAACACCTCCAACGGTGGTGCTACCTACCTCTCAATGGTGGGATGGCACTACTTTAAAGGACATTTACACAGACGAATTCCTTAGGGTAGGTAGACGACTCTAGATACTTGCTCTAAATTTCAAAACAAATTAAAAATACTTTTCACACCAACACATTTTCAAAAAGCTTTCGAAAGCATTTTTCAAACACTCTTGAGGACCGATACAAGAGTCGAACTGGAATTTTCAAAGAAACTTTTTAAAAAACCACATTGAAAAGCAAACAAAACACTTTTGAAAACACAATGAGCAAGTATCTAAGAGCCCATGGATAACCATGGATAGAAAGGGTGCTAACACCTTCCCTTTCTATAATCTACCTCCCGAACCGAGAAACTATCTCTTTAAGGAATTTTTCTGTGCTTTTGTCCTTTCCATTTGGAGAAAATAAAAGACAGTGGCGACTCTTGCTTCCGCGACATTTCGCGAACCAGCGTTAAACAGTCAGTTCCAGATCCACCGATCACAGAACTGGCGACTCTGCTGGGGACTTGACTTAAAGTGAGGTGTACCTTAGGATTAAGATCACTGTGTTTTCAATTGTCTTCTTTGCTTGCTTTATTGTTGTGGGTTGCTCGGGAGTTCTATAGATCCTAACCCGGATCTGGGGGATACCTTCTTAGAAAGTAGCAACAAGGCTGTGAGGGAACTGTGCGGGGTATACCGACATGGTTGAAGTAGTCTGCTACGTTGATGTGGCACTTTGGTGTGTACCGGTAACCCTTGAGTTCAGTCAAGGAGAGTACGGGGCCTCCGCGTGGTGTCGTGAAGCATCAACAGACCTTAGGAACCTTAATTGAACTATCTTGGCCTCTTTAGGGTAGTGAGATAACTGACTTTGGTGCAGTCCGAGGTTGGTTGATACTCGATACTACACTCAATTAAGGGTTGCTTTCCTGGAATATTTCGGTCGCCAGTTCAGTGGCTAAATCGAAACGATGAACAATGAAAGCAATCCCGTGATATTGGGATCCTTAGAACCCGGTTACTTTTGATAGGACAGGTTGAGCCCACCAACTTCAAGAGGGTAATACCCAGACTCCATGCTGGCCTTAAACTCTAAGGGCTTTCTCTTGTGTGACTTGTGTGCCTTCGTACTTGACTACTTGCATGCTTGTTATCTGACACATGAATTACTTGCAGGTTTTGTTTATAGTCCGTAATTGGGACTCATAACAAGGTCCACTAAGTTTCTTGCAGGTTTTGTTTATAGTCCTTAATGGGGACTCATAACAGGGTTTATCCACATTACCCCATGCATACCATAACATCATACCATTGCATACATCCTAACCCATTTCAAGGATCTCAAGGGCTTGTGATGCAGGTCATGGTGAATCAACTATCCCAGCAAGGGGCAAGGAGGATTTATTTTCCTCTAGACAGAGTTGTCAGGGGCTATGACCCACTGGATATGGTGAGCCTTTGACCCTTGAAGAAGGACTCTCAGCAACACGAAGTTCCTTCAATCAAGCTACCGGACCCAAGTTCTAACAAATTTTCTTGTTTATCCCGCGAGGTCCTTGAAAACATTGCATGCATACATACATATCATTGCATTTACAGGTACCCATTCTCTGCAGGTTGCTTACCTTCTTCGCTGTTTATTTCAGCAGTCTCGTCATGAATCCTGAATCCTCAACCGAGCACACTATCAAGGCCCTCCAGGCTCAGAATGCCTAGTTCCAAGAGCTGATCATGAATTTGACCCAGGGGCAACAAGATCTGAAGACCCTGCTCTTGAAAAAGAAGAAGAAGAGGACTGTTTTGTTTAGCCCTAGACGCAGATCTGGGAACACACTACAGGATGAAGCTGAGAGGACAACTCCATCTGTGGGGAAAGGCAGCCATCAAGAGGAAAGGGTTCTCAGTCCAGTGGTCTCTGACAATGAGACAGATTTCAACGACGAATAGTACCCTCCGGCTGAGGATAGGTACAAACAGTTGGAAGACCGGCTAAGTGCTATGGAGATACAAAAAGTGCCTGGCCTGGACTTCGAGGATCTAGGTCTGTCTTCTGGGGTAGTGATCCCGCACAAATTCAAGGCACCTGCCTTTGCAAAGTACGACGGGGCATCCTGTCCAAAGCTGCATCTCAGGTCATACATGAGGAGGATCCATCCCTACACGGCCGACAGGAATTTATGGATCCACTTTTTCCAGGAGAGTCTTTCAGGGACTCAGCTTGACTGGTTCTATCAACTGAATGGAGCCAACATCCGCAGCTGGGAGGACTTGGCCACTGCTTTCTACAAGCAGTACCAGTACAACGCCGACCTTGCTCCCACGCGCACTCAACTTCAAGGAATGTCTATGGGTGCAGGCGAAGGTTTCAAAGAATATGCTCAAAAGTGGAGGGACCTTGCTGGAAGGGTACAGCCACCTCTAACCGACCGCGAGCTCGTCGATATGTTCTTAGGGACCCTGTCCGGTCCATTCTTCAACCACCTGATTGGGAATTCTGCTGCTGGGTTTACAGATCTGATCTTGACCGGGGAAAGAATAGAAGCTGGCATCAAGTCAGGGAAAATACATAATGGTGACTCCTCGAACACTGAGAAGAAACCATCCAAGAGAGAATCTAGTGCGGTCAACGCAGCAGCTATTGTAAAGTCGGCCGGTGCTCCTCAGCGTCACCATCAACAAAGGGAAGAAAGACCTAAGAGGCAATTTACTCCCCTCGGCATGACCTTGTCACAAATATTGCCACAGTTGCTGGAAACCAAGTTGGTAACTCTCATGGACCCCCCGAAGAATCCTAACAGGACACCTTCAAGGTACAATCCCAATGCTCGCTGCGCCTATCACTCCAACAGCTCGGGGCATGCTACAGACGACTGTTGGACTTTGAGAAACAGGGTTCAAGATCTGATTGACGCAAAGGAAGTCCAGCTCGACTCTCCAGAGACTCCCAATGTGATCACCGCTCCCTTGCCAAAATATGGCTAGGATTGGATTTTTGTTCATTCGAATGTTCAATTTGTAATTTTCTTTTGATTGTTCAAACATTTATTTCATGTCAAACTTGGTTATTTCATTAATGTGTTTCACATGTCTGTTTTGAAGTAATTATTTCGTATCCACTATATGCAAATTGTTTTCATATTTTTGTGATGATCAACTCTTGATTGAAAATTCTAAGCCTCTTGAGGGAGGATGACGAAAACGATACCGCAATCTTTACAATATGCTTTTGAACGGACCCCGCTGATGAGGTACAGGCATTGTTTCAATTCCTAAACACTGGAGTAATAAGGAAGATAATCCCTCGTCAACCCCTCTGAGCCAAAGAAGTAGGAGTTTTTCTTTTCGAAATTTAAAACCCTTAATCATAACCTGGGGCAGGGTAGTCTCTCAGTTGATCCAAGTGCATAACAAATGGCACCAAATAAGTCCTTACAAAACGAAGAAAGACAGTGATGGTTCCGAACAATCAAAAGGACAGACAGTCATTACCAAAAAAATTCATAAATGAAAAGCCCATTAAGTCAAAACCCATGAAGGAGACTTACAAAACTGGGGCATCCCGCTGACTGTGATTCCAAAAAAGGAAACAGTTCAGGCAAAAAAGAAAGGGATAACAAAAAAAAAAAGAAAAGAAAGAGGTCCTACAAACCCTCAGCAAAAAAGGAGATGACTGCCTATTCAAATAAACGTTCAATATCCGAATCATCACTAGTATATCAGAGCAAAGACTCAAATAAGGTCTAACGTACGATCAACTGAGTTTAGGATTGAAGAACATCACGAAGAGAGGGTGGGTACAAATAATTTGAGCCTTTATCCTTTTGTTTCTTAAACCGTGAACCAGGCCACGTTATAACCCTTAAAAGTCCTAGCTGAAGCATGGGTTGGTTCGAAAGCATACTGTTACGAAAGGTATCCTGACTCCTTAAGGCCTACGATAAAATAACGAGTTGACATCACATTTTACAAACATTCACTTGTTTTATGAAAAGAATGCATTTTCAAAATCTTCAAGACAGACATAGGCTTTGCATTTTTAACATAACTTTGTTTGCATATGACTTTTTGTTTGAACAGCAGGGAAATTCGCACAATGGAAGTCTAATGAACAAGAGTATCTCCAATCAAGGGGCATGGCATGACTATTGCCCATCATCTGGGGCAATCCAATCAAGATTCAGAGAATATCTCAAAGGCCAGATAACCTGGGGCAAATCTCCTCCTAAGTCACTTGGGGCATTCCAACAACAAATCTTGCCTGATCAAAACACTTCTAACAGGGGCAACTCCCTGCATTCTGAAAGAACGGACATAGTCGAAAAATACTACGCAAAATCAAAGACCCGCTAGGTTGACACACCTAGGCAAAAATAAGGGCTTCCCGGCGAACCAAAAGGGTTCGGGCAAAAATAAGGGATGAAATGAAAAAATCTGTACACCCGGCAAGTCGAAAACCTGAAAAGGCGGCTTGGGCAAAAATGGGTATCCCGGTGGACCGAAAACCCAAAAGGGCGGTCCAGGCAAAAGTTAGGGATCAAAGCGTACGACTATGTCCTGTCATCTTGTCACCTGCCTACCGGAAGAAGGTTTGACCCTCAACAACTATCAGCACTTCACAGGTCTTCCTCTCCCACCTCAGAAACAGGGGCAATGATGAGCCGCCCAAGCAATTTAATTGCTCTGTCCACAAGATATAAGGGAGGTTCAGTTGAAGAACATGACCAGCATATCTTAATTCCCCAGAGAGTGAGTCAGCAAGTCAGTACACTTTTCCTCAAGCAAAGTTATCAAACCTTAAGGAAGTTGGGTATCCTCCAGCATATCTCAACATTCCCCAGCAGCAATATACACATTCTTAACAAGCATCCCCGGCAATCTTGGTCCAAAGATTGTTCCCCGGCGGCTTATCAAACATTCAATGAAGTCACTTCCCCCGCAGTTCAAAACTTCCCCAGAAGAGTCCAATCCAGTTCCCCAGGAAGGTTGGAATTCATATCCCCAAGCAGTAAGCTTATCCCCAGTAGATTCTGGAAGCTTATCCTCGCAGAGCACGAACGCGTCGCCCGGCTTTATTCAAAGAGTTATTTCCCTACCAGGATATAACTGGGTTATCCTCAGCCAAAAGCCACGGAAAGGTCGTCGTCAACACAGCCTTCTTATCCCTAGCGAAGTCTATCAACGCTTCCAACATAACAAGGTCATCCCCAACAAGTTATTATCAACATTCCAGCAAAGTATCTTTCTCCCCACAGAGTATGGTTTCCCAACAAGATCGTTAGAGTACTCTTCTCCCCGCAGAGTTATCCATCCGCCAAGTTTATTCCCCAACGGAGTTATCTTCTCCTATCGGTATTCTTGCAACTATCATCCCCAGCGGAGGCAAATCTATTCTTCAACATCAGCCCAGGAGTGACTTCCCGGCACCCGTCAAGGATTTACTTTCCTAGACGAAAATTACATTCATAAACATCGCACTTCCATACATCATTATAGCATGCATAGACGCATCATATCTTACAAATCTCATTTATGTTGAGAACATCATTGCTTGGTCCATATCATGCATTGCATATGACTGACCTCTACCTTTCAGGAAAGATGCAGTCAAATTCTCAATCATATTTCAAGACCTAGACCGGTTCAGTTAATCGACTCCAAAGATTTCTTATCCAGTCCAAGGCCTTCTCTAGTCCAGCTAAATCGACTCCCAACAGATTTTTCTGATGAAGACTCAGTAGAAGTTATCAGGTTTTTCTCAGACGTCCGCTTTTGAGATTATAATTTCCTATGGTTCTCTCCCCAATGTTGTGGAGATGATAATTCCAACCCAGGTTTTTCTCAGACGTCCGCTTTTGAGATTATAATTTCCTATGGTTCTCTCCCCAATGTTGTGGAGATGATAATTCCAACCCAGGTTTTTCTCAAACGTCCGCTTTTGAGATTATAATTTCCTTTGGTTCTCTCCCCAATGTTGTGGAGATGATAATTCCAACCCAGGTTTTTCTCAGACGTCCGCTTTTGAGATTATAATTTCCTATGGTTCTCTCCCCAACGGTGCGCAGATGATAATTCCATTCCAGGTTTTCTCAAACGTCCGCTTTTGAGATTATAATTTCCTATGGTTCTCTCCCCAACGGTGCAGAGACGATAATTCCATTTCAGGTTTTTCTCAAACGTCCGCTGTTGAGATTATAATTTCCTATGGTTCTCTCCCCAATGTTGTGGAGATGATAATTCCATTCCAGGTTTTTCTCAAACGTCCGCTTTTGAGATTATAATTTCCTATGGTTCTCTCCCCAACGGTGCGGAGATGATAATTCCATTCCAGGTTTTTCTCAAACGTCCGCTTTTGAGATTATAATTTCCTATGGTTCTCTCCCCAACGGTGCGGAGACGATAATTCCATTTCAGGTTTTTCTCAAACGTCCGCTGTTGAGATTATAATTTCCTTTGGTTCTCTCCCCAATGTTGTGGAGATGATAATTCCAACCCAGGTTTTTCTCAAACGTCCGCTTTTGAGATTATAATTTCCTATGGTTCTCTCCCCAATGTTGCGGAGATGATAATTCCATCCCAGGTTTTTCTCAAACGTCCGCTTTTGAGATTATAATTTCCTATGGTTCTCTCCCCAACGGTGCGGAGATGATAATTCCATTCCAGGTTTTTCTCAAACGTCCGCTTTTGAGATTATAATTTCCTATGGTTCTCTCCCCAACGGTGCGGAGATGATAATTCCATCCCAGGTTTTTCTCAAACGTCCGCTTTTAAGATTATAATTTCCTATGGTTCTCTCCCCAACGGTGCGGAGACGATAATTCCATTTCAGGTTTTTCTCAAACGTCCGCTGTTGAGATTATAATTTCCTATGGTTCTCTCCCCAATGTTGCGGAGATGACAATTCCATTCCAGGTTTTTCTCAAACGTCCGTTTTTGAGATTATTACTTATAGGTTCTCTCACCATTCCTGTTGAGGTAGTAACTATTCCTGGTTCATTCATCGTCGTGTGAAGCTCCAGACCCAGCTCCTGTAACCAGTCAGGACACATCTATGCAAAGCATCTGAAAACCAGCTCCTGCAACATGTCAGGTACTCATTTTTTCTTTTGCAGGTACGCAAGTTCTCGCTAAGGAATCTCTTACGCGATCAACATCCAGATGGCATCTATAAGCCCATCATCCTATCCATCAATCTCCAAATGGCATCTATAAGCCCATTCCCATCATCACACTGCTGCTATGTGAGCGCAAATTTCTGGGCACTCTAGTGTTCAATCATCTTCTACCCTCGGATTACGAAAGGCACGTCAGCCAATCTGCATCCTCAGGTCTAAGAAGATTGAACAGGGGCAACTGTTGCACCCCAAAATTTTCCCTCCCATATTCTTCAAGAAATTGCCAAGTCAAGCTTCAAAATTCTCCAAGGGTTGCACAATGTGAGAGCCTCCTAAGCAATCAAAATTAGGGTTTTGGTTCTGATCAAGAAAATGAAGTTTCAAAGGGCCCAATCAAGTCTCACATGCCTAGAAATATGGTCAAGCATCCTCATACCAAGTTTCAAGACATTCAGCACAAAATTGCACAGTCAAAAACCCTAATTGCACTACAGTCAACTGTAGGGGCAAAATGGTCATTTGACAGTCAAAAGTTCAAATTTTTGGTCAACATCTCATTTTGAAGCCACAAACATCATTTTATCAATGCTTGATCATGATTCTCAAAGCTTGGCTCAAAAATCATCAAGATGCAAAAGTTTCCTTATTTGGACAGCTGAAAAAGTCAACTGTAAATTGACCATGGCATAACTTTCACATGGATTATCAGAAAAATTCCATCCAAAGCTCATTTTGAAGAGAAAGACATTTCCTACAACTCATATTCATACTTCAAGTACAAGAAATGCTCTCACAAAAAGTTATCAATTTCAACATTATAGGTCATTTTCAAAAGTCAACAAAAAGGGACTTTAAGTCAAAGGCCATAACTTGTGATTGGTAAATCAAAATGACATGGGACCAAAGGCATTGGTTAGAGGACTCAAAGACCTTTCCAAAATGTCCAAGAACATGATTAAAGCTTAAAAATTGAGCAAGTTATGCCTTGTGGAAGTTGGGAAATTTTTGGATATTTTGAAAAGTCAACATTGATTCAAATGACCTAAAATTGCTAATGGGCCCATTTTTCTTCCACAATTCATTATTCCAAGCATGTGCACGACCATTAGGCCCAAAGGGAAGTTTTTCTCCATTTTTATTTATTTATTTGGATTTTTTATCATTAATAATTCATTTAATTAAATAAAATACATGAAAAATACAAAACTAATGAAATAAAATCTTTTTGTGCAGAAAATATTCTCATTGGACACTCAAATTCGTGCATGACCAATTAGGGAAGGATTGGATATGATTTGGTATCAATTTGCATGAAAAGATTTGAAAATATCATGGCTTAAAAATCAAATCTCACAAACCATCAATGCAAGGATTTGGATTGTTTTCTTTGACCTAATTCACTCTATACTTAAGCCTGAACACAAACCTAATGCAAAAAACCACTAAGCTACGCAGAAAAGCACACATTGAACTTGAAAATTTTGCCAAAAAACTAAAATCTGAAAACAAGGTTAGAGGGCGATTCAAGCTGAGATATTCATCTCATCACCTTCCTGAGACCTTCAGCAACGTGCCTGAATAGATTTCCACGTCCCTAACACATTGAATCATTGTACAGAAGTCACACTTTTCCACTTTTTTTTCATAATCGTGTTTTAACATCTATGCATTTTCATGGCATTTTAATTGTGGATTCATACTAAGTGAAGAATTCTGAAGCTAACCCTATCATTTAATTGAGCTTTCATGTGTTATTGGAGATTTCGCCATTATCGTTTTTTAGGGTTACAGGAATTGCAATTTGGGGCTTTACACTCAAAGAAAAATTGAGACTCGATACCTGGACCGTTGGAATCAGCGTGTCTGGACGATCAAGAATCCACCCTCGCGCTCAATTTATGAGCGTCCTAGAGATATTCGCTATTTTCTGGAAAGGGACCTTTTAGAACGCTTGCAAAACCGTTGCCTAATATGTTTGTGTTTCAGGAAAACAAAAATCAATGAAGAAGATGATGTGGTGGCCAGCAATGATTGGCTCTTTTGAATTTGCGCGCTCAAACCCACTAACGCCTTTATTTTATTTGATATTATTTGTTTGTTGTATTACATACAAAACGCGTGGAATGGCTTAGTGGTATGCCTGTGTGCTGGCAATGTCCATGACCTGGGTTCGAGCCCCAGGTCTTCACTATCTCAATATTATTTTCCAATTAATATTCACATGCAGTTTCACATACTGGAGACCATCATACGTCTCTCCATCAAGCCATCCACCTGTTCAATTTCATCAATCCAAAGGCGCAAATCTGAGGAACATGGTACGCGTGAGTCAACGCTGATACACGTTGCATGAAAAAGTCAACAAGGCCATGCTGTAATGGGCCTGAATTACCAAGAAAAAACCTCCACTTTGGGGACTGCAACCCCCCTAGGTTTGCTAAACTTTTTCACTTTCTTTGTTTTCTTTATTATTATTATTTCTATTTTCTTTTAAATTATTGTTTTCTTAATTAACTTATTATTTTCATAAATATAAAAAAACACATAAAAAAAATTAGAAAAAATGATAAATATTTTATTTTAAGTATTTTTGTAATTAAATTGCATATAATTAAATTAGTTTTAAATTAGGTTTTAATTTTAATTCTTTTAATAAAAATCTAAAAAAAACATAGAACTAGGGTTTAATTAATTTTCATCTTTTTTTCTTTTATTCCATGATAATTAAATATTAGATATTTATTTTTATAATTAAATTGTATATAAAAATTAGGGTTAATTTTAGGTTAAAAACTTCAACATTTTTCATAATAAGACAAAAATTGTAGAATTAGGGTTAGCATTTATTTTATTTAATTCTTTTTTCATTAAAATTACAAAATACCAAAAAATACCAAAAAGACAATTTCTTTTCCCTTTAATTTTAATTAATTCATCGTTTAATTTAAGTTTGCAAAAAGGGTCCAACGCCCTCGTTTAATTCTTATTAAATTCGCATGTTTATTTTATTCTTTATAATTTTGATGTATCTCTCCCAAAGCCGTGTAACTAATCGCTCGCACTTTACTTTTCATTAATTCTTTATTTTTCTGTCAAATCGGGTTCGAGAAATTTTGGCGATGTGGACCCGCGCCTTTTGTAATAGCTTAGAATTTTTACTTTTCGCAATTTTTAACTGTTAAATAATGGCATGAAAGAATGTATGGATAAAAATAAAAACAAGCGTAGATCACCAATAACATGACAAAAGACAAAAATAACTGAACATGACACACAAATCACACACCACCCCTAGGGTACGCCTCACTGTTGCCTTGCCTCGAAAGGTGATCGTCGAGTAGAGGATGTCTTAGTAAGTCCTCATGATCCGGGAACCTGGCATGAGGGTAGCTTCTAAGGTGTCTTCCCATTGCTCTGGTGATCACCATGTCCCGAACCTCGAATTGACCCGAACACCTCCAACGGTGGTGCTACCTACCTCTCAATGGTGGGATGGCACTACTTTAAAGGACATTTACACAGACGAATTCCTTAGGGTAGGTAGACGACTCTAGATACTTGCTCTAAATTTCAAAACAAATTAAAAATACTTTTCACACCAACACATTTTCAAAAAGCTTTCGAAAGCATTTTTCAAACACTCTTGAGGACCGATACAAGAGTCGAACTGGAATTTTCAAAGAAACTTTTTAAAAAACCATATTGAAAAGCAAACAAAACACTTTTGAAAACACAATGAGCAAGTATCTAAGAGCCCATGGATAACCATGGATAGAAAGGGTGCTAACACCTTCCCTTTCTATAATCTACCTCCCGAACCGAGAGCAATCTCTTTAAGGAATTTTTCTGTGCTTTTTTCCTTTCCATTTGGAGAAAATAAAAGACGGTGGCGACTCTTGCTTCCGCGACATTTCGCGAACCAGCGTTAAACAGTCAGTTCCAGATCCACCGATCACACTTGCAGATGCACCTTTCTGAATTTTGCCAGACTTCATTCCAGCCTCTATTCTCTCTCCAGTCAGAATAAGATCAGTGAACCCTGCAGATGAGTTACCGATAAGATGGTTGAAAAATGGCCCAGATAGGGTCCCCAAGAACATATCCACCAACTCACGGTCAGTTAACGGAGGCTGCACCCTGCCAGCCAGATCCCTCCACTTCTGTGCATACTCTTTGAAACCTTCGCTTGACCCTAGCGACATACCCTGGAGTTGGGTACGTGTAGGGGCAAGGTCGGCATTATATTGATACTGCTTATAAAAAGCAGTAGCCAACTGCTCCCAGTTACGAACCTTGGTCCCATCCAGCTGATAGAACCATTCGAGATGAGTCCCTGAAAGACTCTCTTGGAAGAAGTGGATCCACAAATTCTTGTCCACTGAGTACGGTTGAATCTTCCGCACGTAAGATCTGAGGTGTAGTTTGGGACAGGACGCCCCGTCATACTTGGTAAAAGATGGTGCTTTGAACTTATGAGGAATGATCACACCAGTGGACAAACCCAAGTCTCCGAAATCCAGCCCAGGCACTTGTTGGATCTCCATAGCATTCAATCTGTCTTCCAACTGCTTATACCGGTCTTCAGCAGGAGGATAATGTTCCTCATCAAAGTCAGTCTCGTTGTCAGAGACTACCGGGCTAGGACCTTTTCCCCCTTAGGGACTGCTCTTGCCTATAGAAGAACCAGCCTCTTCATTCTGCAGAGTGTTGCCAAACCTTCGGCCCGAGTTGAAAAGAACAGTTCTCTTCTTCTTTTTCTTCTCCTTCTTCAGGAGCAAAGCCTTCAGCTCTTCTTGGCCCTGAGCCAAGCCCATGATCAGTTCCTGAAATTGCGCGTTCTGCGCCTGATGATGAGTCAGGATTCATGATGCTGAAATAAACAGCGAAGAACGGTAAGCAACCTGAAAAGAAGAAAACCTGCTATGCACATGATGAATGATATGTGTTTATGCAATGCATTCAAGGGTTCGAAAGTTCAAATTTGTTGTAGACAAAAAAGGAACACACGTTATCATTAAGGAAATAATTGTTCAGTACATCAAAGCCTCATGGGCACATATTACAAAAGCAAATCAATCCCAAAAGACACTACGCATCCTCTTTGGAGCTATGTAGGTGTTGAGATTCCTCTCCTCATGCAATAGGCGGGTGAGCTCCAAGACCTTCTTTTCACTAGCATGTAGATTGGTCTCAAGAGAATTTCGTTCTTCCTTAAGCTGGATCCAGCTCTTCTGCATCTCTTCCCAGGACGTGGGCATGTCAGGATGTTGAATGGTGTAGGACACTTCTCCTTCCAAGACTGGCTCTTTGATTACAGGGAGCACATGAGGATAAGGCATTATTAACTTCTGGGAGCGGGCTCGTACCCATTTGAGATAAGGTTCCAACGGGATGGAGTTCCTGTGCCCCAGTGTCTTACTGTCTATCCTGCTTGGCATCCTCCAAGCTCTGATAAATCTCTGGCGAAGTCCTTGTGCATCGTTGTCGAAGTCAAAAACTATGTCAGGAATTAACATGTCATGAGGGCCATCCCTCCGAGCATAACCAAACTGTCTCCAAGCCAGGCATGGGTTGTAAGTAATACCTCCTCTGATTCCAAGTAAAGGAACATTAGGGTACTCCCCGCAACGATCAATGATAGTGACATCCTCTCTGGACCGAGGGCACCAATGTATATCTGCATGTGTAAGAGTCATCAACCGTTGTGACCATCTCAAACCCCGCTCGTTCTTCAAAACTGATTGTGGAAGGTGCGAAATAAACCACCTTCCCAGGAGAGGAGTGCAACACATAAGGACACCTCTTTTTCTCATGGTTCGAGTGTAACATGAGTGAAGGATGTCCCCCAGCAACGTAGGTATAGGATTCCTGGACATGAAGATCTGGACAGCACTGATATCTATAAGCTGATCTGGGTTAGGGAACAACACCAAACCATAGACAAGGAGGGCCACAACTTCTTCAAAAGCTTGTAAGTCAAGGGAGTTCCAACATTCATGGGCCTTTTCAAACAGAAACCTGGCTAAGAACCCTTTGATACCACTTCTAACTTCCCAATGTCCCTTGAGGTCAGATGATTGTAGGTGTAAGGCTTTAGCAATCTCTTCAAGCTTGGGTTCCTTTTCCGTACCGTTGTAGGGTAGTTGATCAAGGATAGGGATCTTCAGAAGTCGGGAGAACTCCTCCAGTGTAGGTACCAGCTGATAATCCAGGAAAGTGAAACAGTGATGCAGAGGGTCAAAGAACTGGAACAGGACCTTTATCATATCTTCCTCAATGTTGGTATTGACCAAGCTGGTGAGTCTTCCATGTCTTTCACTGAATGAAGAGCTCTCGGGAATCCTGGATATAAGCTCCTTAAGCTGAGGAGGGATCCTTACAAGGCTGATTTGAATTGTCTTTCTGCGAACAGTTTCCATGTCCTACAAAACAAGAACAAAGATGAAGATTTGAACCCCTGAAATGGTTAGCCAATGCATATGATGCTGTATGATGTCATGATGCTATGATTAAACACACCACAGATATTTACAAAGGCAAACATGTAAGGCACACAAGTCACACAAGACAAGCCCTTAGAGTTTAGGCCAGCATGAGGTCTGGGTATTACCCTCTTGAAGTTGGTGGGCTCAACCTGTCCTATTAGAAGTAACCGGGTTCTAAGGGTCCCAATATCACGAGATTACTTTCATTGGTCATTGTTTCGATTTAGCCACTGAACTGGCGACCGAAATATTCCAGGAAAGCAACCCTCAATTGAGTGTAGTATCGAGTATCAACCAACCTCGGACTGCACCAAAGTCAGTTATCTCACTATCCTAAAGAGGCCAAGATAGTTCAATTAAGGTTCCTAAGGTCAGTTGATGCTTCACGACACCACGCGGAGGCCCCGTACTCTCCTTGACTGAACTCAAGGGTTACCGGTACACGCCAAAGTGCCACATCAACGTAGCAGACTGTTTCAACCATGTCGGTATACCCCGCACAGTTCCCTCACAGCCTTGTTGATACTTTCTAAGAAGGTATCCCCAGATCCGGGTTAGGACCTATAGAACTCCCGAGACAGTCCCACAATTTAAAGCAAGCAAATCAATACAATTGAAAACACAGTTATGAACTAATCCTAAGGTACACCTCACTTTATAAAGATTCCCCAGCAGAGTCGCCAGTTCTGTGATCGGTGGATCTGGAACTGACTGTTTAACACTGGTTCGCGAAATGTCGCGGTAAGCAAGAGTCGCCACCGTCTTTTATTTTCTCCAAATGGAAAGGACAAAAGCACAGAAAAATTCCTTATAGAGATTGCTCTCGGTTCGGGAGGTAGATTATAGAAAGGGAAGGTGTTAGCACCCTTTCTATCCATTGTTATCCATGGGCTCTTAGATACTTTCTCATTGTGTTTTCAAAATGGTTTGTTTGCTTTTCAACTGTGGGTTTAAAAAAAGTTTCGTTTAAAATTTCAGTTCGACTCTTGTATCAGTCCTCAAGAGTGTTTGAAAAGTTGCTTTCGAAAGCTTTTTGAAAAGGTGTCGGTATGAAAAGATTTTTTTTTATTGGTTTTGAAATTAGAGCAAGTATCTAGAGTGGTCTACCTACCCTAAGGAATTCGTCTGTGTAAATGTCCTTGAAGTAGTGCCATCCCACCATTGAGAGGTAGGTAGCACCACCGTTGGAGGTGTTCGGGTCAATTCGAAGGTTCGGGACATGGTGATCACCGGAGCAATAGGAAGACACCTTAGAAGCTACCCTCATGCCATGTTCATGGACATGAGGACTTACTAAAACGTCCTCTACTCGACGATCACCTTTCGAGGGGCAAGGCAACAGTGAGGCGTACCCTAGGGGTGGTGTGTGATTTGTGTGTCATGTTCATTTATTTTTGTCTTGTTCATGCATTGGTGATCTACGCGTTGCTTTTATTTTTGACATTCATTCTTTCATGCAAATTAATTAACAGTTAAAAGATGCGGAAGAAAGTTCTACGCTATTACAAAGGCGCGGGTCCACATCGCCAAATTAATCCAAGACCCGATTTGAAATAAAATAAAGAAATGCGGAAAGATAAAGGCCTAATTAATCTATTACATGGCTTTGGGATAATTACATGAATATTCAGAAAAAAAGAAATAAGAATAAAATGCGCGAAGAAGTAAAATCGGGAATGCGAGGGCGTTGGACCCTTTTAAGGAAATTAAATCACAATTATGAAATTAATTAAATTAAATGAGAAAGGAAGTTATTTTGAGTTTTTTTGTATTTATGGATTTTTAGTAAGAAAATTAATGGAATTAAAACCTAATTCTAGCTATTTTTAGTTTATTAAAACAAATGTGAAAATTAAACCTAAAGTTAACCTAATTATTTACATGGCAATTTATTCACAAAAATAATATTTAATAATTAAATAGGGTGAAAAAGGAAAAAAAGAATAAAAGTATAAAACCCTAATTCTACATTTTTTAATTTATAAAAAAAACATTGAAATTAAACCTAGTATTAAAACTAAATTAATTAATAAGATTTTTTTTACAAAATAACATTAAATAAAATATATTCTTATTTTTTGTCTTTCAGATTTTTATATTATTTTTTATGTTAAAGAAAAAAAAATAATTTATGAATTAAACTAAAAAAGAAATAAAACAAATAAATAGAAAAGAATAAAAAAGAAAGAAAAATTAATGCAAACCAATGGGGGGTGTTGACCCCAATTTGGAGGTATCTGACCAGCAATTAGGCCCATTTAATTCCTGGCCTTGTTGACTTTTCTGGGACATGAGTGGCGCGTTTGACTGATGCATACCATAGACCTTGAATCCTGGCCACTGGATGGACGTTGTGGGACAAGTGGCGTGCTGGAGCGTAGAGTGCATGGTAGTCCTTTTGTAAGAAACTGCATGGGATCAGGTTAAAAGAAAATATATTGAGAAAGGAGGGGACCTGGGAATCGAACCCAGGTCCCAGTACCTATTGGACAACGCATCAACCAACTGTGCCAGGCGCTTTCTTTGTAACCTTAATGGAATGCAATTAATATATAATAAAACAAACGCTAATGTTGTTAATTCAAAAAACGCGCTAAACTTGAATTGTCCAATCATTTGTTGACAACATGCCTTCTTCTTCGTTGATTCGTTTTGCCCTGGAAAAAAAACAATTGGATAGCGGGGGTTTTAAACCCCCACTAAGTGATAAACAGGATAATAGCGATTAGCATATGGTGGCTCATAAATTGAGCGCGACTAGTACAATCAATTCGTGTGAAGCTTCTGGTTTTAATGGTCTTGGTTTCGTGTCTCAATTTTTCCAGAACATGGAAGCCCTAATTTCACAACCTTGAAAACCTAGCAAGCTTCCATGGCAGATTCACGTACAAAGCATGAAAACTCAATTAAAGTACATGGTTAGCTTTAGAATGAATAAATTAACACAAATCAAACATTAGAAATTGAAAACAACGCATGAATCATGAGATACGAATATGCAAAAAGTTTGGAAAAGTTTGATCTCCATATACCAATTCTTGATGCTGGAAGCGTGGAAAAGGACTCAGTTAGGTTCCTTGATGTCTTAGGAAGCTTTTGGGATCGTTCTTTTGCCTTGAAACGCTTTGGAATTGTGTTTTCAGTTTTGACTTTTTTCACAAAATTTGCAAATTGTGTTCTTGATATGAGGCGCAGCTTCAAGGTCTTTGGCATTAGGGTTAGGTTTGTGCTTGTATAAGGAACGATTTTGGTCAATAATCCAAGCCCAAAGCTTTGTCTTTAATGGTTTTCAAGATTTGATTTTTATGAATCTTTTTCAATATTTTCTTCATGAAGAATCATGCCAATTTTCACCAAATCTTTCCTCTTTTGATATGCACGAGATCCTTAGGCCTTGATGAGAGTTTATTCTGCACAAAAAGATTTGAAAACCTTATTTTAGTATTTTTTCCATATTTTATTTTATTAAATGAATTAATGGTGATTAAAAATTCAAATAAATAATAAAAAATGATGAAATAAATCCCCTTTGGGCCAAATGGTCGTGCATAGCCTTTGGATGATGAATCTTGGAAGAAAATGTGGCCCATTAGCAATTTTGAGGCATTTTAAGTAAAGTTGACTTTCCAAAATTCCCAAAAATTCCCCAACTTCCACAAGACATATCTTGCTCAATTTTTAAGCTTTGATCATGTTATTGGACATTTTGGAAAGGTCTTGAAGTCCTCTAACCAATGCCTTTGGTCACATGTCATTTTGATTTACCAATCTCAAGTTATGGTCTTTGACTTAAAGTGCCTTTTGTTGACTTTTGAAAATGACCTATAATGTTGAAATTGATAACTTTTTGTGAGAGCATTTCTTGGACTTGGAATGTGAAGATGAGTTGTAGGAAATGTCACCCCCTTCAAAATGAGCTTTGGATGGGATTTTTCTGATAAACCATGAAGACGTTATGCCTTGGTCAAGTTACAGTTAACTTTTTCAATTGTCCAAATATGGAAACTTTTGCATCTTGAGACTTTTTGAGCCATGCCTTGAAAATCATGATCAAGAATTGATCAAATGATGTTTGTGGCTTCAAAATAAGATGTAGACCAAAAATTTGAACTTTTGACTGTCAAATGACCATTTTGCCCCTGCAGTTGACTGTTGAGCAATTAGGGTTTTTGACTGTGCAATTTTGTGTTGTAAGTCTTGAAACTTGACATATGGATTCTTGACCATGTTTGTAGGCATGTGGGACTTGTTTAGACCCTTGTAAACTTCAATTTCTTTGCCAGAAACAACCCTAGTTTTTGACTGTTAGGTGGCCCTTGAACTGTGCAACCCTTGGGGAGATTTTGAAGCATGCTCTTTGCAAATCTTGAAGAATATGGGATGGCAAATTTTGGGGTACAACAGTGAGCTTAGTAGTCTCTCATAAGGTCATGAACATGTTTTAAGCTTAAAAAGTTAGGCCACAGGTCCAAAATTTCAAGTTTACACATTTTTCATTTCATGCATTTATTCAAAATTTCCCAAGTTGTGCAACTCATAACTTGCTAAATTTACACCTTTTGAAGGTGATCTTTGATTTTTTTGAAAAGCTCAAGATGTCCTCTACAATTTCTCTTTTGATCATTTTTGCATTTGGAGATTTATCTTGATATAAATTGCCTTGACAAAAAGTGTCTTTTTGTTGACTTTTGAAAATGACCTATAATGTATTAGCTCATATCTTTCAAATGAGTAACTTTTTGGAGTTGAGCATAAATTAAAAGTTGTAGAGAATTGAATTTCCTTAAAAATGGGCTTTAATTGGGGAAATGTTTATGAAGCATGTGAAAGTTATGTTTGGTCAAAGTTCAGTTGACTTCTCCTAAGGAAACCCTAATTTGGAAATTCTTTACTTTTGATGATTTGAGGGCTTTCCTTGAGATATAATGATAAACCCTTGATCAAATGATTAATATTACTTCAAAATTATTATGTTGATAAAAAATATTAAAGTTTGACTGTATGTTGACCATAGTTGACTTTTTACCCAATACAATTGATTTTCCATCATCTGAGCCATTGACCGAGCAAACTTGTGATGTAGGACTTGAAAATTTACACGAACCTTGTTAGATACCTATGGATAACCATGGAAATAATTTAAGACCCTTGCAAACCAAATTTCCTTGAGGAACTCAAAACCCTAGTTGTAGACCCCTTGCTTATGAGGAGCATCTTGACTAGTCAACCCTTAAGATTCTTGAACATTTTTAGAACTTTGTGAGCATGTCTTGAAGAAAAATGGGAGGGAAAGTTTTTGAGGTACAATAGCTGACCCTGTTCAATCTTCTTAAACCTGAAGAGTTAGATTGGCATACTCTCCATTCGTGACTTGAAGGTAGAGGATTGAACACTTAAGTGCCCAGAAATTTACACTCGCTTGTGAAAGAAGTAACACTGTTGGTTGATAATACCGGGAACGAGATTATAGATGTTATTTTGAGAGGTGACAGTGAGTCGTCATATATGGGCTTATAGATGCCATCCAAAATGACCAATGACTTCAACTGGAAGAAGTATCAGAATAAATCTACACTCGATTTTAATCTGAGCCAAAAGAGGTATATGCATGTCTTTAACTAGAAGAAGTATTAGAATAAATCTACGTTCGATTTAATTCGAGCTCGAAGATGCTTATGCTTGAATTTAACTGGGAGAAGTATCAGAATAGTCTACGCTTGACTTAATATGAGCCCGAAGATATCTACACTTAACTTTAAACTTGAAGACGTATCAGAATAAATCTATGGTCGACACTGAAATTCTGGCTGCAGATACTCAATGTCACGTTCAATGTTATGACACCGTATCTGACTTACTATATGACAGTAAATACAAAAGCAATAAAGAACACAGTCAATTGTTTACCCAGTTCAGTGTGCAACAACACCTACTCTAGGGGCTACCAAGCCAGGGAGGAAATCCACTATAAGAGATTTTAATTCAGGAATAAACCAACCAGTTTATCTCCTTCACTTAAGACCTACCCAATGCAATTCCAATCTAAGTACAACTTAAACCTGAGTTCCTACTCACTCCCCCTCAATCACAGCAGTGATACATAAACCAATTTGACTTAAGAATTGATGAAGACACTCTTCAAAAACAAACACTTGATTAAGCTTCACAGCTTTTTAATCAAGCAACATAATCACTCGTGCTTCATAGCTTTGAGTGATGCACACAACTAACTTGACTCTGCTTCACAGCTTTAGTCAAGGAACATTCAAACACTCTTGCTTCAAAGCTTTGAGTGCTACACAACCCTTACAATTAGAAACCTATTCCAAGGCACTTATCACAATGATAATTGCTTGGAGTACAATAATCAAATCTATACAGATTACAAATGATCTTCTGATCAATAAAGAGCGATCCTTGAAAAACAGCAGCTCTGTTGAATATATAGCAGCTGCAACTTCAGTTAGGGTTTCCAAAAACCTAGGGTTAATTCCGTTTGACCTAAAGACCAGGTCACAGGACTTTATTAACCAGGTTAGGGTTGAGCTAGGTTACCCCTCAGAAAACGCAGGATTCTGTTCAGGAAAGACTGAGTTATTTCCTGAAAAAACTCAGACTTATCCATCCTGCATACCTGTTAGTTTAGAACAGGATGTCATAACATCTGTTATGACATCTGAGAAAACCTGTCTATTGATTTAGCAAAATGTGATCATTTTGCAAAATGCTCAGATACACACTTATAAACATCAGTACTTCAATTACAATATTTTTCTGCAAAGGTACCTAATGAGCCAGTACAAACTGAACTAGAATGTTATGACATCAGTCATGACATTCACACATACACTTGGGATTTACCAAAAATGCAAGCCAATACCTAAACACCTACAAACTCCCCCTTTGGCAGATTTTTGGCTAAAGACCCTAAACAATCAGAGATAGATAGCAGTAGAAATAAGTGACAGCAGAAAAATAGAATGTCAAGTACTAATTAAGTAAGTACCAAAATATTCTCCCCCTCTTTAGCCACAAATGGGCCAAAGATACATGTTCATAAAATTATACAGTTGTCCAAAACAAACTAATAAGAGCAGCAGCAGAAAACAACTGAATACACTTCCAAACTCCACCAGATATCATCACCAACCAGCAACACCACCAAACAGCAATCAACCTTCAAGCACTGTCATCAGACTCAGAGGAGCTAGTTTCTTCAATGTTGAGATGTCCTTCAGCTTCTACACCTTCTTCCCTTCTGTTTTCTTCATCTTCCTCCTTTTCTAGCCTGGCAATTAGAATTTCTAGGGTCCTTTTTCTAGCATCCAGCTCTTTGCAAGTTTCTTTTAAAACAGCTATGACATCTGATGTCTTGGACTGGGTCTTCACAGACGATGTCTCAGCTGATGTTATGACAATGTCTGGAGCATGAGATCCCTGAAACAGTTTGTAGTGCAGGCCAAGGGCAGGAGCTCTTTTGCAGACTGTATCTCTTGCCACAAGGATATCATGGTATTGTGCAAGGATGATTCCACAAAGGAGGGAGGGAAAGGCAATTGGTCCTTTGACAGCATAACTGCCAGCATGCTTTAAAGTTTGTTCAAAGATGTACCTCCCATAGTCAAAAGCAGTCTTGGTTCCCACATCATAGATAAATCTCCCCAATCCTGTGGAGATAGTTGATTTATGATTTGTAGGCACCCAGTTGGCTGCACCTATTTTATGCAAGATGGCAAATTTCATGCTGAGTTTACTAGCATTCAGCTTGCCTTTCAAGGGCCAGCTCTTTACTTGCCTGGCTGTGATGGTTAGACAAACTTCATTGTCAGTTGCCTCTAGATCAGGAAAGTCCTCATTTGTTCTTCCAAGAAACTTGTTGACTTCTGATGGAGAGAACTTGACCCTTCTTCCTCTAACAAACACACTTTCAAAGTCAGCTGACCTTCCATCAGCACAATCATTAGACAAGTTCACTACAAACTCCTTGACCAGATTTTCAAAACATTTGTTAAACTTTATCACTGTCTTCATTAGTCCAGCATTCTTGATCAGGTCCATGATGTCTTTGCACTCCAAGGCATCATTGTTGAGTTCTCTCTCTAAGGCTATTCTCTTTAGGCAAACATACTTCCATCTGTTTGCATTGTCAGGATGATGAAAAGAGATGTTGTCAGTTGGCACTTCAAGCACTCTAGCAATTTTGCTGGAGGGGAGCTTTCTTCTTATGGGAGTTTCTTCAATATCAATCTCAAATTCTGATTCCTCATCAGAATCAGAAGATTCAGGTTCTTTACTCTTCTTAGAGATTGGTTGTCTAGCAGTATGCACCTGGGCCTTCTTCCCTTTTGTCTGAATACTTTTCTCAGCCATGCCTTCAGCCTTGGATTTCTTAGCATTAGGTTTATCATTCTGACTACTCTTTCTTTTCATCAATCTCCTAGCTATGCTAGGGTTCACATTAGCAATCAGATCATTATCTGAGTAATCCTCATCCACATCAATGATAGGTGGATCAGCAGCCTTTTCTGAGGGGTTCTGAATGTTGTCTTTTTGTGTCACAACATTCTCAATGACATCTACATTTTCAGAAACTTCCACATTTGGACTTTCTGATTGATTTAAAGGGACAGAAATCCCCGGTACAGATTGGTTGCCACTCAGTATCTAGTAACCAGCCTAGCAATAGCTTGGTGAACTTGAACTGATCCTTCTCTATTAGGTACAGAAGACGAAGGATGAGAAGAATTACCAGAGGCTGTAGCTTGAGCTCTTCCTGCATGTCTGGTTCTGAGCTTTTTGACTCTGGCTGGGTCAGTTGCCATCTCTCTGAGAGGAGTGACCTCAAGAACTTCAGATTCTATGCATGTGGTGATTGCCCTAGAATCTTGGTCAGATGATGACGATGATGAGGATGACGAAGTTGCCATGGTTGAAGACGATGTCTGAGACATTTTGATTGACTTTGAGTAATGGTAGCAGTTTGAGGAAGATCTTTGATTGAGAGGAGAAAACAGGTTGCAAGGACGAGAGAGGTAGAGGGTACAAGGGAGTCTTTTCAACTTCTTAAAGATTTTGAAAGAATTGTGAAAGTATAAGATTAACCCACTAATGATAGACTTAATAAAGTTAATTCCTTCAACCTTTGTTTTAAGAAAAATTAATTGCTATAATTTCTTATGTTGGTGAATACCCAACCTGCCCCTCAAATTTACAAGCTTATTTCCAACAAGAGCCTTGGTAGAAGAGTCAGTCAGCTGAAGCTTAGAGAAACTATGTTCCAGTTTAAATGACTTCTTCTCTTCAAAGTCAAGATTGTCACAACACAATGTCACGACATCTTGTGTAACATTGTACTAAGGGAGCATCTGTTTTGACCAGATGTTTTGAGAACAGAATTTATTAGACTTGTTATTTCCAACATCCTTGTCAAGATGACTTAAGGTTCTGACAGCACATCCTTCTTCAAGTTTATTTGCCACATCACAGATATTATCAACCTGTAGTTTTGGAGTTCTTCTGACAGCTTCCATAGAAATAGCTCTTAGATGAGGGAGACCAAGCTTATGATGCCACAGTTTCATCTCTTTTTCTTCTTTGATGATTTGACACATAGTGGAGATATCAGTGTTCTCAGGCTGCCACACGTAATAGTTATCTTTGGATCTGATTCCTCTCATTACAACTTCTAGTTTTTCATTAATTACTAGACATTCAGATCTTGAGAAGTTGACCTTGAATCCTAGATCACATAATTGACTGATACTAATGAGATTAGCAGTCAACCCTTTTACCAGCAGTACTTTATTCAGACTTGGAACTCCAGGGCAGTCCAAATTACCAACTCCTTTGACTTCACCTTTAGCACCATCTCCAAAGGTCACAAAACTGGTGGTGTGAGGCATAACATTATTGAGGAGATTTTTGAATCCAGTCATGTGTCTGGAACATCCACTGTCAAAGTACCAATCTTCCTTTGCAGAGACCCTCAGGGAAGTGTGAGCTATCAGTGCAGTAGCCTTTTTATTCCATTTAGGAGCATGTGGTACCTTTTTAGACTTAGGTTTGACACCTGAGTTCTGATTAGGATATCCATGTAGTCTGAAGCAGAAGGGCTTTATGTGACCATATCTCCCACAATGGTGACATTTCCATCTTTGGTACCTTTTCTTCATATGTCTCTGTTCCTGATGTTGAGAGTTGTGTTGAGACATCTGTTTTGACATTTGCTTACCAGTACCAGATTTCTTTGCTTCCATAAATCCTAGTCCAGATTTATTTCCCACATTTTGTCCAACCTGATGGATCTCTTCCAATTTGTCTGTTCCATTTGTTAACATCTTGACAGATTTGGTCATTTGATCCAGTTGTGAGTTCAGCAATTGAACTTCTCCTTCTAGATGACTTATAGTTTCAAGATTTGCCCTTTTTTCAGCCTCCAGCTTTATAATGAGTTTTGATTGTTTCTCATTTTGCACACAGACTTCAGCACTTCTGATACACAATTTCTTGTAGGTATCAGCCAGTTCTTCAAATGACACTTCTTCATCACTAGTGTCACTTTCAGAAGTACAAACACTAGTTAGGGCAGTAACTAGTTTGGCAGATTCTTCTTCAGAATTACTTTCTGAATCATAGTCAGACCAAGTAACAGTCATTCCTTTCTTTTGTTTCTTAAGAAAGGTAGGACATTCAGCTCGAATATGTCCATATCCTTCACATCCATGGCATTGAATACCTCTGCCTTGGTTTCCCTTATCTTCTGACCTTGGTCTTCTGCTGGAACTGTCAATGTCAGAGGGAATGTTATGAACATTAGACCTTGACTTTGGATCCATTCTTTTGATGAGCTTGTTGAACTGTCTTCCAAGCATGGCAATAGCTTCTGATATGTTTTCTTCTTCATCCTCCTTGTATTCAACATCAGTGTTGGATACAAGTGCTATGCTTTTGTTCTTCTTGTCACCATTATCAGTGATCCCCATCTCAAAAGTCTGAAGAGACCCAATAAGTTCATCCACTTTCAACTTGCTAATGTCCTGGGCTTCCTCTATGGCAGTTACCTTCATTGCAAATCTTTTAGGCAAGGATCTGAGAATCTTCCTCACCAGTTTTTCTTCTGACATCTTTTCTCCTAGTGCTCCTGAGGTGTTGGCAATCTCCAAGATGTTCATGTGAAACTCATGAATGGTTTCATCTTCCATCATTTTTAGATTCTCAAATTTGGTGGTCAACATTTGAAGCCTTGACATTTTTACTTTGGAAGTGCCCTCATGAGTAGTTTTGAGAGTGTCCCAAACTTCCTTGGCCAGTTCATATTGATGTACTAGTCTGAAAATGTTTCTATCAATTCCATTGAACAAGGCATTTAAAGCTTTTGAATTTCCCAGAGCTAACTCATCTTCTTCTTTGCTCCAATCTTCCTCAGGCTTCAGACTGATTGTCCCATCTATCTCAGTTATGGTGGGATGAATCCATCCTTTGTCAGCAGCTCTCCAAGCCTTTTTGTCCAGAGATTTTAGGAAGGCAATCATACGAGGTTTCCAGTAGTCATAATTAGTTCCATCCAGAATGGGTGGTCTATTTCCAAAAACTCCTTCTTTGTCCATAGTGCCAGAAAGTGATATCCCTAGATCTCACCCAGTAATACAGGCAGGGTGCCTGCTCTGATGCCAATTGAAATTTTGGCTGCAGATACTCAATGTCACGTTCAATGTTATGACACTGTATCTGACTTACTATATGACAGTAAATACAAAAGCAATAAAGAACACAGTCAATTGTTTACCCAGTTCAGTGTGCAACAACACCTACTCTGGGGGCTACCAAGCCAGGGAGGAAATCCACTATAAGAGATTTTAATTCAGGAATAAACCAACCAGTTTATCTCCTTCACTTAAGACCTACCCAATGCAATTCCAATCTAAGTACAACTTAAACCTGAGTTCCTACTCACTCCCCCTCAATCACAGCAGTGATACATAAACCAATTTGACTTAAGAATTGATGAAGACACTCTTCAAAAACAAACACTTGATTAAGCTTCACAGCTTTTTAATCAAGCAACACAATCACTCGTGCTTCACAGCTTTGAGTGATGCACACAACTAACTTGACTCTGCTTCACAGCTTTAGTCAAGGAACATTCAAACACTCTTGCTTCAAAGCTTTGAGTGCTACACAACCCTTACAATTAGAAACCTATTCCAAGGCACTTATCACAATGATAATTGCTTAGAGTACAATAATCAAATCTATACAGATTACAAATGATCTTCTGATCAATAAAGAGCGATCCTTGAAAAACAGCAGCTCTGTTGAATATATAGCAGCTGCAACTTCAGTTAGGGTTTCCAAAAACCTAGGGTTAATTCCGTTTGACCTAAAGACCAGGTCACAGGACTTTATTAACAAGGTTAGGGTTAAGCTAGGTTACCCCTCAGAAAACGCAGGATTCTGTTCAGGAAAGACTGAGTTATTTCCTGAAAAAACTCAGACTTATCCATCCTGCATACCTGTTAGTTCAGAACAGGATGTCATAACATCTGTTATGACATCTGAGAAAACCTGTCTACTGATTTAGCAAAATGTGATCATTTTGCAAAATGCTCAGATACACACTTATAAACATCAGTACTTCAATTACAATATTTTTCTGCAAAGGTACCTAATGAGCCAGTACAAACTGAACTAGAATGTTATGACATCAGTCATGACATTCACACATACACTTGGGATTTACCAAAAATGCAAGCCAATACCTAAACACCTACAGACACAGTCTGAGCCAGAAAATGTCTATGCTCGTCTTTATTTGGAAGAAGTATCAGAATAAATCCATGCTTGATTTAATCTGAGCCAGAAGATATCTTCCAGAAGAAGTATCATAATAAATCTAAGCTCGATTTAAATTGAGCCAGAAGATATTTGTGCTCGACTTTAACTGGAAGAAGTATCAGAATAAATCCATGGTCGATTTAATCTAAACCAGAAAATGTATATGCTCGACCTTAACTGGAAGAAGTATCATAAAAAATCTATGCTCGATTTAATCCAAGCTAGAAAATGTCTACGACCGTCTTCAACGGGAAGAAGTATCGGACTAAATTTGTGCTTGATTTAAATTGAGCCAGAAGATATTTACGCTCGTCTTCAACTGGAAGAAGTATTAGAATAGATCTACGCTTGATCTAATCTGAGTCAAAAGATGTTTATGTTCGAACTTAACTGGAAGAAGTATTATAATAAATCTATGCTCAATTTAACCTGAGCCAGAAGATATCTGCGCTCGTCTTTATCTGGAAGAAGTATCGGAATAAATTTATGCTTGATTTAAACTGAACCAGAAGATGCTCACGACCGTCTTCAATTGGAAGAAGTATCAGAATAAATCTATGCTAGATTTAAACTGAGCCAGAAGATATTGTCTTTGAGAATGACCTTCTGAGGAAATTGCTTAATTAGCCATTTGTCAGATGTAGCCTTTGAGAAGATTGTCTGGTCATATAAGTAGTTGGTGATGTTTGTCTGTTGATTTATCTTTCCTGAAAAGGTAAAGAGTTAGCTTGTATGCAATGTCATGATGTATGAAATGCATTGTGTAATTATGTTCTCAAAATAAATGAGAATGTGTTATATGAGTTTCGTATGTACATGCTATGATGTTTGTAGATTATGTACGAATGTGAAATGTTGTTGAAGTGTATTTATAAACTCGAGCAGCATCTTTGTCTGGCGGAAATAAATCCCTGACTGTTGGGGATGAAGAGTATGTGTATCTTCGATCTTGTCTGGAATGGTGCCGCTGGGGACTCCTGCTCTCTTGTTTGAGGAAACTCCGCTGGGGAACATTGATTTCCACTTGGGGAGAAGAGTTCAAAACATTGGTTGTTCATCGCTCTACTGGGGATTATAATTCTTGTATACCCTGACTTGGGATAAAAGAGATGGATATCCTTTCAAGGTGTTGTTTGACCGAGTTTCTGATACCGGCTCATTTGGAGATAATAAGGTTAAATCATATTTGATCCAGTTTCAGATTTAGCAGGAACTCTCTAGGGATAACAACCCAGACTGTCCTTTGCTGGAGATGGGAATCCTACCGGTGTTTTGTGGTGGAAACAGACTTAAGCTGGGGAGATTGAACTTTGATAGGGAAGTAAACCATGTTGGGAAAATAAACCTTGTTGGGGAAATAAACCCTTTTAACAGAGAAATACTATGTTGAGGAAATACCCTTGCTGAGGGAATGAGCTCTGCTGGAGAGAAGAAATCTGCAGGGGTTTTTAGTTTCAGAGGAATAAATTCAGCTGGGTAGGAGAATTTCCATGAACTATAATGATTGGGACTCTGTAGGTGGGAGATATTGCCGGGAAAAAGATCATATTCTTTTATCCGCTAGAGGAATTTGCTGGTGAGTATGATAAGACTACTCTGTGGGGATAATCCCATGGAAGTGGCTCTGTGGGGATTCGTGGATAGCTCGAACATTATCCTAACTCCTAGAGTCTTGAGTAAATGCTTATTCCTATTTTTATGCATATATTTGTCGACAGTTAATTGTATTCATATGCATATGCTCATTCAATTATAGTCATTGGACATTTTTGCAAACAAAACAGAAAAAACAAAAAGATTGAATTTTGAAATTTGTATTTTATTAATAGTTTGCATATAAATAGACGATTTTGTACAAAGAGACAGAGATCCCAATAAGGGGAAATTGTCGTGAAATGAAAAGAGTACAACATAAAAATAAAGTAACAAATATGTGGGAATAATCTCGTTGGTCTGCTATTTCCCCTATGTCTTCAAGCATCTCATCCTTTGATGTTGGAAGAAGGTGATTAAATTGATCTGTACCATTTGAACTCGACACTGGTAATAAAGCTTATTGTAGGTGATCCGACGGGACATACACTTTAATCCTTAACTTTTGCCTGGACTGTCCTTTCGGGTTTTCAGTCCACCGGGATAACCTTTTTTGCCCAAGCCGCCTTTTCAGGTTTTCGACTTGCCGGGTGTATAATATTTTATATATATCCCTAATTTTTTCCGGAACCCTTTTGGTTCGCCGCGATGACCTTATTTTTTCCTAGTCCAGTCAACCTAGCGGGTCGTTTTCATGCGTAGTATCTTTTGACTATGTTTACATTCACAGGTTGCGGGAAATCTTCCCCGTCCATGGTGGTCAATATCATGGAACCGCCAGAACATTTTTCTTAATCACAAAGGGCCCTTTGTAGGTGGGATTCCATTTGCCTCTTGGATCACCTTGCGGTAGAATGATGCGCTTTATTACCAAGTCTCCAGCCTAATATACCTGATGCTTGATTTTCTTATCGAATGCCTTGATCATACGGTTCTGATACATCTTGTCGTGACAGACAACCACAAGCCTTTTCTCGTCGATTAGATTTAACTGATCCAACCTAGTCTGAATCCGCTCGTCTTCGTCCAAGTCTGCATCTTTCATAATCCTTAGAGAAGGAATATGAACTTCGACGGGTAGGACAACTTCTATAGCGTAAAGCATAGAGAATGGGGTTTCCCTAAGTAATGTTATAGATGAAGTGCAGTATCCATTGAGAGAAAACAGTAATATCTCATTCCAGTCTTTATAGGTCATAATCATCTTCTGTATAATCTTCTTAATATTTTTATTGGCGGCTTCCACTGCGCCATTCATCTTTGGTCGATACGGAGAAGAGTTGTGGTGCTTGATCTTGAATTGCATGCATAGTTCAGTGATCACGGTGTTGTTGAGATTGGTACCATTGTCCATGATAATTCTCTCGGAGATGCCATATCAATAGATAAGGTTGTGCTTGATGAATCGGGCGACCACATTCTTGGTAACAAAGGTGAACGAAGCTGATTCTACCCACTTTGTAAAGTAATCAATGGCGACGAGGATGAATCGATGTCCTTTATAGGCAGTAGGCTTGATTTCTCCGATCATATCAATGCCCCACATTGTGAATGGCCACGGAGAAGTCATGACGTTCAGAGGCACTGGAGGCACATAAACTTTATCAGCATAGATTTGGCACTTATGACAAGTTCTCGAGTCGTGGTGACAGTCAGTTTCCATAGTCGACCAATAGTAACATGCCCTCAAAATATTTTTAGCCATAGTATGCCCACTGGAGTGAGTTCCAAAGACACATTCGTGCATATCTTGCATAATTTCTTTTGCTTCCTTCTTGTCCATACAACAAAGTAGGGTTGAATCATGATTATGCTTGTATAAAATCCCATTGCTCAAGAAGAACTTATCCGAGAACCTCTGTAGGAATTTCTTGTCATTGATCGATGCCCCTTCTGGTTATTCCTGAGCCTCAAGTTACCTTTTCACTTCATGAAACCAAGGCTTTTCCTCTACTCCATCAGTGTCAATTTCATAGCAATGTGTTAGTTCGTCGAATCATTCAATGGTAATTCTGGGAGCCTCATTGTCCCATCTGACCTTGAACATGGATTACATGGTAGCTAATGCATCTGCCAACTGATTCTCTTCTCTTGGTATATGCTCAAAAGTAATCTCTTCGAAATACAGAACAAGGTTAGCACATGTTCTCGGTAAGGGATAAGATTCGGATGCTTCATATCCCATTCTCCCTTGACCTGACAGATCACCAGGGCTGAGTATCCATATACACTTAAGAACTTGATTCTTAGGTGAATAGTAGCTTTAATTCCCATGATGCACGCTTCATATTTAACCATAATATTGGTGTAGTTGAAGTAAAGTCTGGTGGTGAATGGCGTATTGCAACCCTGAGGAGAGATAATTACGGCATCGGTTTCATTGCTAAGTGAGTTAGAAGCTCCATTAAAAACCATAGTCCATCGGGATCCTGGCTCAGGTCCTTCATATGTTCCCGGTTCTTCACAATCTAATACTAGCATAATATTCTCGTCCAAGAATTCTAAATTCATAGACTAATAGTCGTCTACAGCTTGATGTTCCAAATGGTCTTCCAATACACTTCCTTTGATTGTTTTTTGAGTGGTGTACTGAATATCGTATTCTGTTAAGACCATTTTCCATCGGGCTATTCTTCCGGAGAGAGGTGGCTTCTCGAATATGTACTTGATGGGATACATTTTAGAGATCAACAAGGTAGTATGGGTCAACAGATATTGTCTTAGTCGGCGAGCAGCCTATGCCAAAGCGCAACAAGTTTTCTCGAGCAGTGAATGTCTTGTTCCACAATTGGTAAAAATTTTGTTAAGGTAGTATATTGCATGCTCTTTTCGACCAGACTCGTCATGTTGCCCTAGTACACACCCCATTAAATTATCTAGCATTGTTAGGTACATGATTAGAGGTATTCCTTTAACTAGCGGCATCAAAATTAAAGGTTCTTGTAGATACTACTTAATTTTATCAAAGGCTATTTGACAGTCGTTGTTCCACTTTACTACTTGATCTTTCTTCAACAGCTTAAAGATTGGCTCACAAGTAGCAGTCAAATGGTAAATGAATCGGGCAATGTAATTCAGTCGTCCTAAGAAACCTCTGACTTCCTTCTCGCAATGGGGAGCCGACATTTCTTGGATATCTTTGACCTTTGCAAAATCGACTTCAATACCTTTACCACTGATGACGAAACCCAGGAGTTTACCGGATCTCACCCCAAAGGTTCACTTGTTCGTGAAGGAAAATTGCGATCAAACGCGCAGCGGAATTTAAAACTTTCCTTTAGCGATCTTTACGAATAAACATGGTCAGTGATAGAAATATTTACCTCTTGTGGCAATTCAGACCTTTGATGTTGTGATCACGAGCGTTGATGAAGAACAACGTCTCTACTCAGTCCACATGAACAGATCGCTTCCGGTCACAGTGCTAGTTGATCACGAACGGAAACCTTGAGTGAGAGAGAGAATCAAAAATGAAATTGCATCAAGTGAAATTGCTTCATCACAAGGGATCTATTTATAGAATCACTCGTGTGGGCTACAAGCTAAAAGCCCAATTAAGGCTATAAGCTAAAAGCCCAATTAAGCTTATGGACATCATACCTTATGATGTACCATATATCACTTATCCACGTGGTACCTTACCACTTTCCGTATTACACTTAAGTGCAACGTACCTTACGTTGTTCCTTATTTATTATATCTCTCATCAACCTATCCTTATGTGTGTTACCCTGTAGGTTTTCGCGACGTTGGCAATTATATTAAATCACACATTTAATATAATAAACAGTGAGCGGTATCTAGCAACACATCACTATTACCCAAGTCACGAAAATGTCATGTGATCTAACCAAACCATTTCCGTGATAATATTTGTGTTGTACAATTACCCTTTTGCCCTCATGTCTATATTGAACACAAGGCATACACTGTGTCACCCTTGTCCAGTTCAATATTGGGCCCTTAGACATTTATCCTGTTATGCAGGATGAGAAAATTCTATCTAGGTCACTCATGTCCCTTAGCATGCTTTGTGAAGTACCCATCAACCGTCTTTATAGTCATCCAGTTACGGATGACGTTTGATCAGCAATAAAGTACTTGACTCTACATCTAGGGTCCATAGTGGTTTCAGGTCGAAGAGTGGTATACACCATTATCATCATGAGAATAACTTATGACACTTTGCATAACATTCTATGTAGTATTCTCATAGCGGGTCAATCCAATATAAATATTACTCCTAATATTCATACCTATGTCAAGACTTGATAACTCCTTATCTATGATCCATGAGATGTGATCATCAATCTATCTTCATAATAATCTTAATGCTTTAATGTTATCCCACTTCACATTAAAGCTTGACTACAGATACTTTAAGAATAGTGTCTTATGTTTAATGGGATCTCATGATTAAGTCACACTTAACATTTCATTAAACAAATAAACCATTCTAGGGACTTTATTATTTTGGAAAGCAAACATAATAAAGAAATGCCTTTTATTATTAATAAATAATTCGATACAAGTACCAAAAGTATTGGCCTCTAGGGCTTACACCAACAGTTCGGGTTTAGCCTTAGCTTATACTTCCTCAGTCTTTCAAATAATATCTGCAGATGATCGAGTTGTTCTTCTTTAGTCTGTGACTTTGCTATCATGTTGTCGATATAGACCTCTATCTCGTAATTAATCATGTCATGAAATAAAGCTACCATGACATGCTGATAAGTTTCCTCGACATTCTTCAACCCAAAAGGCATGACCTTATAACAAAAAGTTCCCCACTGTGTGACGAAGGTAGTTTTCTCCATGTCTTCAAGCGCCATCTTGATCTGATTATAACCCAAGAAACCCTCCATGAAAGATAATACCTTGTGTTGAGCAGTGTTGTCGACAAAAACATCAATATATGGAAGCGGGAAGTCATCTTTGGGGCTTGCCCTGTCCAGATCCCTGTAGTCTACACACATACGCACCTTGCCATATTTCTTTGGCATCAGAACAACATTTGCTACCCATTGAGGATATGATGCCACTGCTAAGAAACCCGTGTTGAACTGTTTCATTACCTCAGATTTGATCTTTTCTGACATCTCAGGACGCATGTGACGAACCTTCTTCTTAATCGAAGAACAACCCTTTTTCATTGGCAGACGATGAATCACAATATCAGTATCGAGTCCTGGCATGTATTCATATGACCAAGCAAAGATTTCCATATATTCATGCAACATCTAGATTAACATGTTCTTGACACCGCTCTCTAAGTTGGCACCTATCTTGACCTTCTTTCTGTCTTTCTCGGTACCCAAATTTACCACTTTGATCGGCTTTTCATCCGGTTGGATAGAATTTTTCTTCTTGTATTAAGAGTCTGGAAAGTTTTCCAGGTATTTCACAATCTTCCTTACCTTCGTCCTCGGCTTGGTAGATTGGATTTTCAAAGTCATAAGCGGCTATAGCAGGATTTTTATCAACGAGATCCATAATAGATGTGGATCTGCAATATAGTGTGTGGGTATGTGTAAGAACACATAGCTATTTGAAAATGCAATAAGATAAAAGAAAAACAGAGATCACAAAATTTGTATGCAAAACGTCCAATATACATTTTATTAAATGAACAATGTTTATGAATTATCAACCCTTAATAAATGAATCATTGTGCCCCGGGTAAGACACGAGGTTTAAAGTCATTATTTATTACATAACCAAATTATTTTAAAGGCAATAAGACAGGAACATAGCTATTACTCCTGACTAAAGGAGATAGGGAAAATGTCTTATACTTTCCAATTGTCGAGTTCATCACCAATGGTAGAGAATATCCAACTGTCAAAATCACAATCACTGTCAGCGACTTCTATAGCATTGATTCCATTGTTGCTGATACAGAATGGAGGTCTTCCAGCTCGAGCACGACGAGCAGTCCTTTGACCCTATGCAGTAAAGCCCAAACCAAACTTATCAGATTTATAGGGGATATTAGGAAGCTGACCCTAAATAGTACAACCACCTTCTTCTATAGTTGCTTTGGCATCTTTCAAAGAAGCCATCTTGTGCGGAGTCCTGGTGGTCTTTGGAATGGCACAAATATATTTAATAGCAGAAGAGGAAATCACTTCAAAGGTATGACAAGGAGTCTCGATGAATTCCCTATCCATCTCCATGTACCAGAATGAATTCAGATGGATGACCATGTATTCCTCTTCTCCACGGACAATAACAACCTTATCTTTAATAGGATACTTTAATTTCTGGTGCAAGGTGGAGGTGACGGCACCTGCCCCATGGATTCTAGGGCATCCCAATAGACAAGAATAAGTTGTTTGGATGTCCATTACATAGAATGTGGACTCAAATATTTATAAACCCACTTCGATTGGGAGGTCCACTTTTCCATGCACCATTCTTATGGAACCGTCAAAGGCTTAAACTATGATATTACTAGGTTTCAGTATAACCCCTTCGTAATCCAGAGAGCCTTTTGGAAGAATATTCAGAGAAGAGATAATATCAATTAACACATGAGCCAATGTAGTGCCCCTGCATTCAATGGAGACATACATGGCCCTATTATGATTTCTCCCCTCTGGAGTCAGGTTAACATCGGAGAAGCCTAATCCATTATCAATTGTTAAACTCACCATGTAACTTCCAAATTGATCAGCTGAAATTTCTTGCGGCATATGAGCAGTCTTCAAGAATTATACTAAAGCTTGTGCATGGGCTTCAGAACACAGTAACAAAGATAACATGGAAATTTTAGATGGGGTCTGCCCCAGCTGTTAACCAATTTTATAATTTCTTCTGCGAATGATCTTTAAAACCTCTTCCAAATCTTGTCCAGAAGTATCCTTGACTGTAGCTTCTTTTTGTGTCTCCATCCGGACAGGCTCTATCATTGGCTCTTTACCTCGAGCCTCAGCAGTTTACTTGGTAACAGTGACTTAAACAGGTAGAGAGATTTCTGGGGAGAAAATCCTTCCGCTTCTGGTAATTTTCTGGTCCCTGCAATATTGTCAATGATGGGATCAACCTCTTCATCATCTTCGTTAGACAACTCTTGTTTAATACCATGGAAATAGACGTCATACCTGTAATTCCATGGAATAGCCTTCTCCGAGGAATATGGGATGGGCCCAGGTGTTTTAATAATCAAAAGAGAAGCTTTTGGATTGGCGGTAATCCTTACAGAACCCTTGAAAGTGATCCTGAAAGGAGTACCAGATACGACAGACAAATCTCGACATAAATCTTCATTAGACAGAACTTTTTCAATCAAAATAACATGTTCATTCATCAGGCGTTGAACACCTTCCTTCAGCAACCCGCAGCCATTGGGTTGGACTACGCAGGAATAACATTCTTCAACAAAACCCATAAATAAAGTGGCTTGTAACAAATTCTTCTTAATGGTAGAGAGAGGAGTAACCACATCATTTACAGAGGTAACATACAGAACATCTTCAATAGCACTTATGCCGTTGTCATGCTTGGGAATAGGTGTAGTGATCACGTTTGGAGTCTCCGGAGGATCAAACTCAATTTCCTTATTATCGATCATATCCTAAATCTTGCTCTTCAGGGCCCAACAATTGTTAGTGTCGTGCCAAGGACTGTTCGAATGATAAACATACCTTGCATTTGGATTATACTTTGGAGAGGATGTGTTGGGATTTTGAGGAGGATCCCTCAATGAAATGAGTCCAGCCTTCAACAAATGTTGCAATGCCTGAGATAAAGGCATGCCGATTGTGGTAAACTGGTGCGGAGGAGTGCCTGGCCTTCGTCAATTGCCCTGTTATTGTGATGAACAGGCGCCGAATTAGAAGTCAACACCACTCCCACAGAATGATGCCAATCGCTTTTACTATGGATCTTCTAGCCATAGACAATATTAGTTTCTTTTTTGCTAACAAATAGCTTCTTCACAGCATTAGAAGATGTAGCCATCGGGATCTTCCCACTCTTGATACCGCTTTCAATTCTTTCTCCAGTCAAAATTATCTCTGTAAAACTGGACGACAAGCTTCCAGTCAACAGATTAAAGAATGGGCCTAACAGAGTGCCCATGAACATATCTACCATTTCCCGGTCAGTCAAAAGAGGTTTCACCCTTCCAGGTAAATCCCTCCATTTCTATGCATATTCCTTGAACCCTTCATTCGAGCCCATGGACATATTCTGCAGTTGCACTTGGGTTAGTGTCAAGTCAGTGTTATATTGATATTTCTTATAGAAAGCAGCAGTCAAGGATTTCCATGTGTGAATATTGGTTCCCTCCAGCTGATAGAACCATTCCAGTTGAGTGTCAGCCAAACTTTCTTGGACGAAATGGACCCATAATTTTTTGTCAGCAATGTGAGGTTAGATCTTTCGAACATACGATATCAAATGGAGTTTAGGACAAGAGAGCCCATCATATTTAGAAAAGATGGAGACCTTAAACTTATGTGGAATGACCACCCCCGGAACCAGACCTATTTCTCTGAAATCTAATCCAGCCACCTTCTGGATTTCCATTGCCTTGAGCCTGTCTTCCAACTGCTTATATTTGTCATCTGCAGGAGGGTACTGTTCGTCAGAATAGTCTTCATCTTCAGGAACATTCTCATAACCCTGGTTATTCCTTCCTTCATTCTTGATGCTTCTACCATCTTCTTCCTTGTTATCGTCTTCTTTAGAGGAGACATCATCCACTTGGACTGGTTGAGAATGACCTTTGAACCTTCTCCCCATATTGAGGATAGAGACGACTTCTTGGTCTTCTTTTTCTTGGCGACGAGCGCCATCAGATCTTGTTGTCCCTATTCCAGATTCAAAAGAGTCTCTTGAAATTGTGCATGTTGATCCTGGAGATCCTTAACAGTTTGTTTGAGGGCCATTTTTATGCTGAAATAAACAGCGAGAAAATGAGAAACCTGTATGAAAAACCTGTTATGTAATGATGCATGATATGTAAATGTAATGTTTTCAAGGACCTTAGGATATTTAAATTTGCTTAGCCAAGAGGAGATAAAAACAAATATTTTATTAGTGAATCTCAAATTACAATTGCCCTTTAGGCTTACAATAAAAACAATAAGGTCTCAAAGAGACAAAAAGTAAACTCCTAAGACCTAAGATTCAAGCTTCCCATGGACACTTCCTCTTCGTGTTGATGTATGCACTGAGACTCTGCTCCTCGTGAAGTTTCTTTGTAAGCTCCAACACCTTCTTTTCACTTGCATAGAATTGAGTCTCAAAGGTGTCTCGTTCTTTCTTGAGTTGAATCTGTTAGAACAAAGTTTGAATCTACTACCCGATATTTAAGTTTTGATGATAACAAAGTGAAAAGATATAGTATTTATAAGTTTCATGTATGAACTATCTGCTGCCTAAAATTATTATGTTCTGACTTGCAGATACTCTGATTGATATAAGCAAGATCACATCTATTCAGCATCAGAACTTGATCTCAGACACCAGCATCAGAAGTTGCTACATCAGAATGTCAAAATCAGATGATCAACTCACGTACATGCTGAAGACTGATGAACAAGACTGCGCTCAACACTCTGATACAGAAAAACAATAGTTCATCAGCAGCGAAGCAGAGTCAGAATGAGCCAAGCCAGAACTTGCATTAAGTAAGCAACGGTACTGTGCATTGAAAGCAAATTAATTCCAACGGCCTTATTCCAGACAAGATCTGCTCAATAAGGAAAGTTTGTTATTAGCATTGAATCAAGAATATTGCATCCAACGTTCATCATCTCAGTGTTATATAAACAAGGCTTTGAAGATTAAAATGGTTAATGCTCTCCAAAATCTCTACACGCACAAAAGCTAAACCATAATCTTCGTTCTCTCAGTTTTGCTAAACCACACACTCTGATATTCCATTACTGTTTAGCAATATAGTTTCTAAGCTTCAATTTGTGTATACATCACAGTTGTGATACCGTTTTGTAGAAAACATCCACACACATTGTTTTATCTCTTTGTAAGAAAGTGTTACCTTGACAAACCGGGTTGTGGTTTGAATCAAGAAGGATTTAGCAGTTGTTAAAGCAGTCTGTAATATTCAGTTGAATATAGTGGATTAAGACCTCGTTGGAGAGAGGCGAAATCACCTTGACGGGTGGAATGGAGTAGTTTGAGATCAAACGAACCAGGATAAAAATATCTTGTTCATTGCATTAGATTTCAGTTTTACAATTCAACCCCCCCCCCCCCCCCTTCTTGTGTTTTTCACCTCTTCAATTGGCATCAGAGCGCCTGGTTCTGAGCTAAAACACTTAACCGTGTCAGTACAAGATCCAGCGTCAGAAAAACACAATGGCAGGAAACAATTCTCACATCAGCAATGACAACAATGACGACAGAGACAGATTCAGTGGCAAACCTCCAGTCTTTGATGGAGAAAACTTTGATTACTGGAAAGACAGAATTGAAAGCTTCTTTCTGGCACATGATGCTGATCTGTGGGATATGGTGACAGATGGATACACGCACCCTGTGAATGCAAGTGGTCAGAAGATTGATAGAAAAACAATGTCTGATCAACAAAAGCGTGACTTCAAGAATCACCACAAGGCCAGAACCATCCTCCTCAGTGCCATCTCCTATACTGAGTATGAAAAGATCTCCAACAGAGACACAGCAAAGAATATTTTTGATTCTCTCAGAATGACGCATGAGGGCAACGTTCAGGTCAAAGAAACAAAAGCTCTGGCGCTCATTCAGAAGTATGAGGCGTTCAAAATGGAAGAATCTGAATCCATTGAAACTATGTTCTCTAGATTCCAGATTCTGGTAGTTGGTCTCAAAGTTCTGGACAAAGGATACTCTACTGCTGACCATGTCAAGAAAATCGTCAGAAGTTTACCCAAGCAGTGGAGGCCTATGGTTACTGCTCTGAAGCTAGCTAAAGATCTCAACAAAATCACTCTGGAGGAACTTATCAGCTCCCTCAGAAGTCATGAGATAGAGCTAGAAGCTGATGAGCCTCAGAAGCAAGGTAAGCCTTTAGCATTAAAATCTAACAGAAAATTTGAGTCTAAAGTTTTGCAGGCAGTTGAAGAAACATCTGATGGATCCTCATCAGAAGAAGACGAACTTTCCCTTCTCTCCAAAAGAGTAAATCAACTGTGGAAGCAAAGACAAAGGAAGTTCAGGAATCCCAGAAGATCTGATCAGAACGAGTCTTCTTCCAGATTCAGAAGGACAGATTCTTCCTCTGGATACAGAAGATCTGAAGGCTCCTCCAGTAGCAAGAAGCCAAACACCAAAGACATCATCTGCTATGAGTGCAATGAGCAAGGACACTACAAGAGTGACTGCCCAAAGCTTCAGAGGGAAAAGCCCAAAAAGAAGTTTGGAAGAGAGAAGAAGAAAAGTCTCATGGCTACATGGGATGACTCTGACTCGTCTGAAGCTGACTCAGAATCAGATGATGAAAGGGCAAACATAGCTCTCATGGCTAACATTTCAGAAGATAGTGAAGCTTCTGAATCAGACTCAGAATCAGACACAGAAGAGGTATTTCCTAACTTTGCTGTTAACTTTACAAAGGCTGAACTTGCTGAAAGCCTTAATGAGATTCTGGAACGTTATCAGCAAATTAGAGCTAAATTCAGAGACCTGAAAAGGAATCTTGAATCAGACTCTAATAAGTCTGAGAGTCTCAAATTGGAAAATTCTGAGCTGAGAAATAAGATTTCAAAATTAGAAAACACTTTACAAAACTCTCAGAAGGAACCAATTTCTGAAACTCCCAGCAACGCTGATGAGATCATCAAGGAGTATGATCACAGTTTCCAGAAGTTCCTAGCTAAAAGCATAGATAGAAGCAGAATGGCTTCAATGATCTATGGAGTTAGCAGAAACGGCAGGAAAGGAATAGGATACCAAGGTAAGGTTCCTACACCAAAGAATGTCATGGACTTAACCATTAAACACACTCCTCTGAATTCACATTTTGTGTATGGTCACACACATGATATCAAATATACTAGCAGTAAGCACTCTGTGAAACCAAAATTCAACCAGAGTTTTGGTAAAACTAACAAATCAGGACCCAAGAAAATCTGGGTACCTAAGGATAAAATAATACATGTTGCAGATATCTTTAGCAGCAAGTCAGAAACACCAGTCATGGTACCTGGACTCTGGCTGCTCACGACACATGACGGGAAGAAGGCATATGTTCCAAAGCCTGGAACTTAAGCCTGGAGGCCACGTTGGCTTTGGAGGCAATCAGAGGGGAAAGATAATTGGCTCTGGAACTGTAGGTAATGGAAATCTTCCCTCTATTAATAATGTTCTGCTAGTAGATGGATTGATGCATAATCTGTTATCCATAAGTCAATTAAGTGATAACGGTTATGATATAATCTTTAATCAAAAATCATGTAAAGTTGTTAGTCAGAAAGATGGGACTATCCTGTTTAATGGTAAGAGGAAAAACAACATTTACAAAATCAAACTTTCTGAACTAAAGAGTCAGAATGTAAAATGTCTTCTGTCTGTTAACAATGAGCAGTGGATCTGGCACAGAAGATTGGGACATGTTAGTATGAGAAGAATATCTCAGATTAACAAACTCAATCTGGTCAGAGGACTTCCTAATTTGAAGTTCAATTCAGATGCTCTGTGTGAAGCATGTCAGAAAGGCAAATTTGCAAAACCTTCTTTTAAATCCAAAAATGTTGTTTCCACCTCTAAGCCATTAGAACTTCTGCACATTGACTTATTTGGACCAGTTAAAACTGCTTCAGTCAGTGGTAAGAAGTATGGGTTAGTAATCGTAGATGACTATAGCAGATGGACATGGGTAAAGTTCTTAAGACACAAGGACGAGTCACACTCTGTGTTTGTTACCTTCTGTAACCAAGTTCAGAATGAAAAGGATCTTAGAATCGTTAAAGTCAGAAGTGATCATGGTGGAGAATTTGAAAATAAAGATTTTGAGTCATTCTTTAATGACAGAGGCATTCTGCATGATTTCTCTTGTCCTAGAACTCCCCAACAAAATGGAGTTGTAGAACGAAAGAACAGAACATTGCAAGAAATGGCCAGAACCATGATCAATGAGACAAACGTTGCTAAGACTTTCTGGGCAGAGGCAATAAACACAGCGTGCTACATTCAGAATAGAATCTCAATAAGACCTATTCTGGAAAAAGACTCCATATGAATTGTGGAAGAACAGAAAGCCCAACATTTCATATTTTCATCCATTTGGATGTACCTGCTTTATATTAAATACAAAGAATTATTTGAACAAGTTTGACTCTAAAGCACAGAAGTGTATTATGTTAGGATACTCTGAACGCTCAAGAGGGTACAGAGTATACAATACAGAAACACAGATTGTGGAAGAATCAATCAGTGTTCGTTTTGATGACAAGCTTGACTCTGAAAAGTCAAAGCAGAATGAAGTTTTTGCAGGCATAGAAATTGAATTTGCAGGTTCTGAAGACAAGTCATCAGAAGCTCTCAACACAGACATTCCTTCAACGTCTGAAAGGAGCACTGCTAGAAATCCTACAACAGCTGCTGATCAACCTCAGAAGAGATTACCTAGAAGCAGCTTGGATCACCCAGAAGAGACTATCCTAGGAAGAAAGGAAGATCCAATCAGAACAAGAGCAAGCTTCAGAAACTCTGAAGAAACTCTGATGGGACTGGTGTCTCTGATTGAACCTTCTTCTATTGATGAAGCACTTTTGGATAATGATTGGATTCTGGCAATGCAAGAAGAGCTGAATCAATTCACCAGAAACGACGTATGGGATCTCGTTCCCAGACCAAAAGGATTCAACGTCATTGGAACAAGATGGGTGTTCAGAAACAAGCTAAATGAACAAGGTGAAGTCATCAGAAACAAGGCACGACTGGTTGCACAAGGTTATAGTCAGCAAGAGGGGATAGACTATACAGAAACCTTTGCCCCAGTCGCCAGGTTAGAATCTATCAGACTTTTAATTTCATTTGCTGTTAATAGAGGCATCACTCTGTATCAGATGGATGTCAAAAGTGCATTCTTAAATGGTTATATAGAAGAAGAAGTTTATGTACACCAACCCCCAGGTTTTGAAAATACAAAACATCCAGAACATGTTTTCAAACTAAAGAAGTCACTGTATGGTCTGAAACAAGCTCCCAGAGCTTGGTATGAAAGGCTAAGTAACTTTCTGCTTGAAAATGAATTCACCAGAGGGAAAGTGGACACTACTCTATTCTGTAAATCAGTTAAGAGTGACATCTTAGTCTGTCAAATTTATGTTGATGATATTATTTTTGGTTCCACTAATCCTTCTCTTGGAAGAAAATTTGCCAAGTGTATGCAGGCAGAATTTGAGATGAGCCTCATGGGGGAACTGAAATTCTTTCTAGGAATTCAGATCAATCAAACTCCAGAAGGAACTTACATTCATCAGAGCAAATACATCAGAGATCTTCTGAAGAAATTTGACCTCTCAGAATGTAAGCCATCAAAGATTCCAATGCATCCTACGTGCATTCTGGAAAGAGAAGAGGTAAGCAAAAATGTAGAACAGAAAGTCTACAGAGGTATGATTGGTTCTCTCCTCTATCTGACTGCTTCAAGACCTGACATATTATTCAGTGTTTGTATCTGTGCTAGATTCCAATCAGATCCTAGAGAATCTCACTTAACAGCTGTTAAGCGAATTTTCGGTACTACTAATCTGGGTTTGTTTTATAGAAAATCTAGTGATTACAGCTTAGTAGGCTACTGTGATGCTGATTTTGCTGGAGACAGAGTGGAACGTAAAAGTACTTCTGGAAGCTACCAGTTTCTGGGGGAAAATCTGATTTCTTGGTCCAGCAAAAGGCAATTAACAATTGCTCTGTCAACAGCAGAAGCTGAGTACATAGCAGCAGCAGGATGTAGCACACAAATGCTCTGGATGAAAAGTCAGCTTGAAGACTTCCAGATTTTTGAGAGTAACATTCCTATACTTTGTGATAATACTTCTGCTATTTGCTTAAGTAAGAATCCCATTTTACATTCTAGAGCTAAGCATATAAAAATAAAACATCACTTCATTAGGGACTATATTCAGAAAGGTATTTTGAACTTAAAATTTATAGATACAGACCATCAATGGGCTGATATCTTTACTAAACCCCTTTCAGAAGATAGGTTCAATTTCATTCTGAAACATCTCAGCATGAAAGTATGTCCAGAGTGAAAATGTTTTAATTCCATATATTTACCTTCAGAATGTAATTATTACTATGAACTTCTTATCAATCTCCTTCAGAAAGATAGAACATGCAGATTGTATCAGATGCAAGTCTAAAGATCTGAGAGTCTAAAGCTCAAAGACAGACGTGCTGATCACTACATCAAACAAGTGTCATCCAATCATCAGCATATCTCTGAAGCAGAACGCGTGCACGCTTCTGAGAAGGCAAAGCGCTGATTGGGTGCATTGAGACACATGTCTGGTAACCGTTTTTAAGTATCTTTCTCAAATCCCCCAAAATCAGCAAGCATTTAATGAAAATTAATCATGCTTTTAAATGGCAATCATGATTTTTCTCTCTCTTAAAAACGTTTATCTTTTCAAAATAGTTTTGAAAACTCTATTTAAGCACATTAATCTCACATTCTTATTCTTTACGCTTTCTCACTAATACTCAAGCATTTTCTGCATATTTCTGAGTTCATCTCTTGCAAACCTTTTTCCTCAGTTCATTCTCAAAACCCTTTTAGTGTGAACATGGCAACCTCTAGTAGCGTTTCTGCAGGTAATCAGAAGAAAGCATCATCTGAGCAATATCAAGTGCCACTCAGAACTCTCCTCACTCCGGTGAAGAATCTTGAAGTGCTTTCTGAATTAATCATTGACTTTGAAAGCTTGAAGGAGAATGGTTTTGACCTAACTGAAGAAGTTAGGGCTCAAAAGTGGGAAAGGTATTTCGATAGGTTGGTTGGACCAACATTCCCAGCGCTGGTCAAGGAATTTTGGATTCACGCCAAGGTTTCAACACATCTAGTCACTTCTTTTGTTATGGGGAAGAAGATTGTGATTACTGAAGATCTCATTGCAAGGCTAATTGGTCAAAGTGGTGGTGGCGTCCGTTGTGTGGACATGGCTGAAAGATGTGCTGATATAGGTGTGGTAGCTGACAGGATTTTCACTCTTGGGTTGTCCAGCAGCAAGATTAAAGATCTGAAGGATCATTTCAGAGTGTGGGCTAAGATTATTCTGGGGTGCTTCAACCACAGGAAACCAACCAGTTCTCCTGATTACATAAATGTGGATCAGCAGTTTCTGATCTACTTTATTGATCAGAAGGTAAAGATCAATCTGGCTCACTTCCTGTTCAACCACCTCAGAACCAGTGTGAAAGAAACAAGGGAAGAAGAAAGAATCAAGAGGGATTGGATACCTTTTGGAAGGCTGATATCAGATATTCTGACAGAGAATAGGCTGATTGAGCATCTGATAGAAGCTCAAGAGCTGAGCACTATTGAACCAACAATTGGGAAACCTCTGAACGCAAAGAACCTGAAAAAGATGAAGCTGATAGAGAATATTCAGAAGGAACCCAGAGCTACTTCCACTGTTGATATCTCCAGCAGAAGAGTGCCTCTGAGTGATTTTCCGTTATTTTCTGAAATTGAATCCAAACCAGAGGTAATTCTCAGGTACTTGGATGCGTGCAAGGCAGATGGTACAGATCCAAAGCTGAATATCAGAGATCTGCATCAACCCCAACCAGAAGTGACTCTGAAGAAGACAAAGAAGAGGAAAGCGCCATCAGAAGGATCATCTCAGCAGACTCCAAAGAAAAGAGGTATTTCATCTGCTGCCCCTGTTTTAATTTCATCTACTATTCCAACATCTATACCTCCTCAAACCTCTCATAGAATATCCATTCCCATCCCTACCATAGATGAAACTGTTCAAGAAGAAGAAGACCCTTCTAAGGCATTAAAACTCAGAAGACCCAGAACCAAACACCCCAAACAACCAACCATCTCAACAACATCAGCACTTGACCAAGTGCTGTCTGATATTGATCAACATGCCTCTGATCAACCAAACTCTGAACCACAAAATGTTCCTCCTCCACAACCAGAACAACAGCAATCTGCTGAAGAACCACAACAACAACAACCACTCTCAGAAGAACCTCTGATCCCTGAGCAATCAGAGATTCCAACTCCCTCTCCCCAACCAGAAATTAATCCACCTTCACCACAAACAGAGTTTCACCACTCTGAAACTCCTTCTCCTCATCAATCTGAATCTCATTCACCTCAACCATCACCGCTGGCAATTCAGCTGCCATGTGGAACAACTGTTGTCATGCCCCAGTTACCATCCTCATCAGAATCGACTCCACCAAATACTCCCAAAACACCACCCAGTCCAATCGTAATATCTGACTCTGATACTCCCTCTCCAAAACAAACAGCTTCTCAGAAAACCTCTGAAAACCCCAGCAGGACTTTCATAGACTTAACCAGTCTTGACCGTCTTGCTGATCTGAAACACAAAATTGCCATCCCAAAACCAAAGCAACCAGATGTTGGCTCTGGTATTTTGAATTTTGAAACAGGTGTGCTGCAATGGATTGCTTCTTTGAAGCAAGTTTGCCCTGAGATGATTGACCCAGCTGCTTCTGATCAGCTCTGGTCACAATTCAGACTTTGGGTACGTGCTGAAGCCCTCAAGTTGCAGGATATCAACTATGAGCAGGCGCAACAAAATTTCAGCAAGCTTCTGAATGAAGTTGGAAGTATGCTTCTGAAAGAGGACGTGCTCCATCTGGACAGTGAACCTTGGTCTCAGAAACAGCAAGCTGAAAAGGTGCAGGACAAGACCATTCAATCAGAAGAAGACAAGACCATTCAAGCTGAAGAAAGTCAAGCAGAGGATGTTGCTGAAAGTTCTCAGAAGCCTCCTGCTTCTGATGCTTCTCAAGCTGCCTTGGACAGGAAGACTCTGGAAGAACTAAGGCTGAATGACATGCGTCTGCAGCAGCGGGTGGATGAAAACGATCAGAAGATGAAAGAGAGAATGGATGTGCAGGACAGCAAGATTGACACTTTTGTCAGCATGGTACATAAGCAGAATGAGACTTCTGAAAAGATTCAAGCCATGCTGGAGAACCTGTTCACACGCTTGCCTCCTCAACCTTAATCTTTTCTTTCATGCATGACCTTTTTCATATTTTCCTTGATTTTCTGATGTACTGTTTGATTATGTTTTGTAATATTTTCTTGTTTTGATTCTGAACTATCTTAATATGATTAGTTTTTTTCTGATCTTACTTGTTTTGGCACATCACCAACACTTTTTGATTGATGACAAAAAGGGGGAGAACAAGAATGATATTTAATCAATAACGGCTAACTAGACAGAAATTCTCAAACATTCTAACTCTATTACTTGAAATGTTTTTTTCTGTTTTGCTCAAAGTCTACAGGCACAAGGAAGCTCCTGGACACTCTGAAGACTAGAAGCTCTGATCAATATGAAGTTCTGATCCGCCCTAATATTCTGATCCAAAGCAAAGCTCTGACAAGATAAGCTCTGAAGCTCTGCTCTGACATAAAGCTTCTGATAAATCAAAGACTCTGATAATCTGATGTTCAAGAAAGAAAAAGATCTGATCCTGAAGAACGCGTATAAATCAAAGGGAAGCAATCAACTCAGGGGGAGTATCTCTCAACTCTGACTTCTCCTTACTCCTTATCCTTTTACTTCCTATTCTGATACATATTCCAGATATCTTTTCACGTTATTTTCATTTAAAATATCTAGTTTTTGTCATCATCAAAAAGGGGGAGATTGTTAGAACAAAGTTTGAATCTACTACCCGATATTTAAGTTTTGATGATAACAAAGTGAAAAGATATAGTATTTATAAGTTTCATGTATGAACTATCTGCTGCCTAAAATTATTATGTTCTGACTTGCAGATACTCTGATTGATATAAGCAAGATCACATCTATTCAGCATCAGAACTTGATCTCAGACACCAGCATCAGAAGTTGCTACATCAGAATGTCAAAATCAGATGATCAACTCACGTACATGCTGAAGACTGATGAACAAGACTGCGCTCAACACTCTGATACAGAAAAACAATAGTTCATCAGCAGCGAAGCAGAGTCAGAATGAGCCAAGCCAGAACTTGCATTAAGTAAGCAACGGTATTGTGCATTGAAAGCAAATTAATTCCAACGGCCTAATTCCAGACAAGATCTGCTCAATAAGGAAAGTTTGTTATTAGCATTGAATCAAGAATATTGCATCCAACGTTCATCATCTCAGTGCTATATAAACAAGGCTTTGAAGATTAAAATGGTTAATGCTCTCCAAAATCTCTACACGCACAAAAGCTAAACCATAATCTTCGTTCTCTCAGTTTTGTTAAACCACACACTCTGATATTCCATTACTGTTTAGCAATCTAGTTTCTAAGCTTCAATTTGTGTATACATCACAGTTGTGATACCGTTTTGTAGAAAACATCCACACACATTGTTTTATCTCTTTGTAAGAAAGTGTTACCTTGACAAACCGGGTTGTGGTTTGAATCAAGAAGGCTTTAGCAGTTGTTAAAGCAGTCTGTAATATTCAGTTGAATATAGTGGATTAAGACCTCGTTGGAGAGAGGCGAAATCACCTTGACGGGTGGACTGGAGTAGTTTGAGATCAAACGAACCAGGATAAAAATATCTTGTTCATTGCATTAGATTTCAGTTTTACAATTCAACCCCCCCCCCTTCTTGTGTTTTTCACCTCTTCAGAATCTAAGACTTCTACAATTCCTCAAGGTCAGTAGGCATGTCTGGATGGAGGATGGTGCAAGAAACATCTCCTTCGACAACAGGCTCCATGGTCACTGGTATGACAAATGGATATGTCATCATGAGGTTTTGAGTGCGAGCTCGTACCCATTTGAGATAGGGCTCCATAGGGATGGAATTATTTTGTCCTAAAGCCTTACTATCAGTCTTGCATACCATTCCCCAAGCGTGTATAAACCTCTAACGATAGCCTTAAGGATCATTTTCGTAATCGAGCATAATACCCTGGATAAGTGCATCATAAGGACCATTTCTTAGAGCGTAACCAAATTGACGTAGAGCCAGAGAAGGGTTGTAAGTAATACCTCCCCTAATGCCAAGGAGTGGTACATTAGGGAATTCTCCACAGCGATCAATAATAGTGATATCCTCATGAGACCGGGAACACCAGTAGACGTCTGTATGAGAGAGTGACATTATTCTTTACGACCATCTGAAACCTTGTTCATTCTTCATTACCGAGTGGGGAAGGTGCGAAATAGACCACCTGGACAGCAGAGGTATACAACACATAAGAGTTCCTCGCCTTTTCATAGTATGGGTGTGAAGAGAATGCAGAATGTCTCCGACAAAGGTAGGCGCAGGGTTACGAGCAAGGAAAATTTTGACGCTGTTCACATCTATGAGTTGGTCTAGATTAGGGAATAGTACCAACCCATAGATTAGAAGAGCCAAGATCTCCTCGAAATATTGAAAAATCATAGAATCCAGAAACAGTTGAGCCTTCTCTTTCAGAAATTTAGCCTAAAAACCTTTGACTCCACTTCTTATTTCCCAGTTGGATATAATGTCGGACCGCTTCAGATATAAGGATGATGCAATAACTTCTGGCTTCGGAGCTTCTTCCAAACCGGTGAAGGGTATATGATTAAGAATAGGCACTCCCAGTAATTAAAAGAACTCTTCCATAGTGGGTCCCAACTGATAATCGGAAAAGGTGAAGTAGTGATGTGGAAGGTCAAAGAACTGAAACAGAACACTCATCATGTCTTCGTCAAAACCTGGGGTAACCAGACTAAGTAGCCGACCATTCCTTTTTATAAATGGAGAACTTTTGGGAACCCTTGAGACTAACTATTTAAGTTGAGGAGGCACCCTTACAAAGTTGACCCGAATAGTGTTTCTGTGAGCAGAGGCCATAGCCTGCAAAACAGAACAAAGATAAATCCACTGGTCTTTGAAATGGTTAGAAAATAATATTTATGATGTTATGATGTTATGTTGTTATAATGTTATGTTCGAAAAATTTAATCATACACAAACAAAACACACAAGGCCTTAGGTTTAAGCTTGCATGGAGTTTGTAGGTAAGTACCCTCTTGAAGTTTTAGTTGGCTCAACCTGTCCTAAAAAAAAGTAACCAGGTTCTAGGAGTCTCAATATCACAGATCTTTCTCTCGGGAATTGTTCCAACACAAGCATCTGATTTGCGACCGAAATATCACGAGAGTCCGACCTCAATGAGTGTAGCATCAAGTATCAACCAACTTCAGTCTGCACCAAAGTCGATCATCTCACTACTTTCTAATGGCTAAGTTGTGTCAACTAAGGTTCTACGGATGGTTAGTGCTTTATGACACCACGCGGCAGCCCAGCATTCTCCTTGACTTAACTCAAGGGACACCGGAACCAACCAATGTGTCGCACTAATGTAGCCATCACTTCAACCGTATCAGTGTACACCGTACAATCTTCATGATCTATTACTACTTACCTAAAATGCCCCAGATCCGGGTATAGGATCTTTACAAGAATAACCCAAACAATCCCTAAAAATAAATCAGGCAAATCAAACAAGGAAAGAAAATTAAAGGTGATTTATCTCTAAAGGAAACCCCATTTTTTTAGTCATTCCCCAGCAGAGTCGCCATTTCTGTAATACGGTGGGAGAACTGACTTTTGGTTTTGCTTTTAATCACAAATGTTGAAGATAGCAAGAGTCGCCACCGACTTTTCTTTTATCCAATAAAGGAAAGGGTGAAAAGAACAGGAAAGACCTTTGAGAATTTTCTGAATAAGGGGGTAGGTTATGAAAAGGGAAGGTGTTAGCACTCTTTTTATCCGTAGTTATCTACGGGATCTTAATCGCTAGCCCACTTTTGAAAATGCTTTATGAATGTGTAAGTTTGAAAATATTTTGAAAATGCCTAAGTTCGGCAACTTTGTAATGATTCTCGTATCAGTTGAGAATGCATACAAAGTGTTTGTTTTGAAAATACTTCAGAAAAGTGTTTGTGTGAAAAATGATGTTTTTGTGACCAAGCCATTAAAAGTTATATACCTACTCAAAAGTCTTTCGCGTTATTTTCCTCTTCCTTTAGATAGTGCTATCCTACCATTAGTTAGTAGGAAGCCCTATCGTTGGATGTTTGAGTGACAGGCGCGTGTCATCGTACAGTCATAAAGGCAACATATAGGGATACCTTTAGCAATCCGAAGGGACTATCATCATGTATTCATAGGCAACACCGAGGGACAAGATCGTTTACCGAAGGCAGCTTTGAAGGGTCATCGAGGGACTATGATCTTTATGAATTTTTTAACTGAAGGTTTTTGCTAATGGTATCCCTACATTTAAGAGATATGACTGTTTTTTATCCGAAGGCAACAAGTGGAATCACCCTAGAGGTGCGTGTGTGAACAATGATTTGTTTTCAGTTAATTTGTCTTGATTAGGTTATCTAACATTTATTTTTAGTCTTTTGCCATACAATCCTATTACTAACAGTTAAATATATACAAGTGCAGAAAGTAAAAATGCGGGAAATAATCTACGCTATTACTTCTTTGAAACTCTTCCCTAACAATGGTAAGATCGAATTCCTGCATCCAAACTCACATGTAATACGTTAAATAAGTTCCTATTGTGTATATGAACAAATCAAACTGGTTAGCAACGATCAAAACCACAAGATATCATAGCTTTAGAATTTTACCAACTTGATAAATTTGGTGAGGAAGAGACCATGTTCTGGTGCTTGAGAGGGATAGTCGTGGACTCAGATCAACTCCTTTGATCTTCAAAGGATGACTGCTGGCCTTAGTTTTGATGGATAAAGGTTGGAAGTCAGATTACAAAGTTTTTGCAATTCTTTTGAATTTTTGTGAATTTGGAGATCTCTCTTAGGTATTTTTTCCGTCCCCCTCTCTTGATCTGAGTGTTGTGGATATATAGAGCAAGGAAATAACTCCAATAATATGGCAAGTATCAAGTCATCAAGCCATGTTTAAAACAAGAATCAAACATTTTGAAAACTTGCCATTTTTTATATTTTCTTGCCTTCTTGAACCCTTGCACAATTTTGGCAACTTATAATAGGCTAGCATGAGTTATGTGGGCCTGTACGTGAATCATCATGTGCTTTTCTCAAAGGTTTTCTATTTTATTTATTTATTTTGAATTTATTTGAATAAAAACAAAATAAAATAAAAATAAAATAATAAGGAAATATAGGGCAATGTGTGAGTGAGCTTAGAAGACTCTCATAAGGTCATGAACATGTTTGAAGCTCAAAAAGTTAGGCCACAAGTCCAAAATTTCAAGTTTGCACATTTTGCATTTCATGTATTTCTTCAAAATTTCCCAACTTGTGCAACTCATTGAAGGAAAATTGCGATAAAAAACACAGTGGAATATAAAATTTTCCTTTAGCGATCCTTACGAATGAGCATGGTCAGTGATAGAAATATTTACCTCTTGTGGCGATTCAGAACTTTGATGTTGTGATCACGAGCGTTGATGAAGAACAACGCCTCTACTCAGTCCACACGAACAGATCGCTTCCGGTCACAGTGCTAGCTGATCACGAACGGAAACCTTGAGTGAGAGAGAGAGAGTCAAAAACGAAAATGCATCAAGTAAAATTGCTTCATCACAAGGGATCTATTTATAGAATCACTCGTGTGGGCTACAAGCTAAAAGCCCAATTAAGGCTATAAGCTAAAAGCCCAATTAAGCTTATGGACATCATACCTTATGATGTACCATATATCACTTATCCACGTGGTACCTTACCACTTTCCGTATTACACTTAAGTGCACCGTACCTTACGGTGTTCCTTATTTATTCTATCTCTCATCAACCTGTCCTTATGTGTGTGACCCTGTAGGTTTTTGCGACATCGGCAATTATATTAAATCACACATTTAATATAATAAACAGTGAGCGGTATCTAGCAACACATCACTATTACCCAAGTCACGAAAATGTCATGTGATCTGACCAAACCTTTTCCGTGATAATATTTGTGTTGTACAATTACCCTTTTGCCCTCATGTCTATATTGAACACAAGGCATACACTGTGTCACCCTTGTCCAGTTCAATATTGGGCCCTTAGACATTTATCCTGTTATGCAGGATGAGCAAATTCCATCTAGGTCACTCATGTCCCTTAGCATGCTTTGTGAAGTACCCATCAACCGTCTTACAGTCATCCAGTCACGGATGACGTTTGATCAGCAATAAAGTACTTGACTCTACATCTAGGGTCCATAGTGGTTTCAGGTCGAAGGGTGGTATACACCATTATCATCATGAGAATAACTTATGACACTTTGCATAACATTCTATGTAGTATTCTCATAGCGGGTCAATCCAGTATAAATATTACTCCTAATATTCATACATATGTCAAGACTTGATAACTCCTTATCTATGATCCATGAGATGCGATCATCAATCTATCTTCATAATAATCTTAATGCTTTGATGCTATCCCACTTCACATTAAAGCTTGACTACGGATACTTTAAGAATAGTGTCTTATGTTTAATGGGATCTCATGATTAAGTCACACTTAACATTTCATTAAACAAATAAACCATTCTAGGGACTTTATTATTTTCTAAAGCAAACATAATAAAGAAATGCCTTTTATTATTAATAAATAATTCGATACAAGTACCATAAGTATTGGCCTCTAGGGCTTACACCAACACTCATAACTTGCTCAATTTTCATCTTTTTAAGGTGATCTTAGACTTTTTTAAAAGCTCAAGATGTCATATACAAATTTTTTTAATCATTTTTGCATTTGGATACTTTATCTTAATGTAAGTTGCCTTGACAAAAAGTGTCTTTTTGTTGACTTTTGAAAATGACCTATAATATATTAGCTCATGTCTTTCAAATGAGGCACTTTTTAGACTTGAGCATAAAGAAAATTTTTAGAGAATTTAATTTTCTTCAAAATAGGCTTTAGTTAGGGAAATTCGATGAAGCATGTGAAAGTTATGCTTGCTCAAAGTTCAGTTGACTTCTCCTAAGGAAACCCTAATTTGGCAATTCTTGACTTTTGATGATTTGAGGGCTTTCCTTGAGGAATCATGATCAAACCTTGATCAAATGATGAGTATTACTTCAAAATGTTGATGTTGACAAAAAATCTTGAAGTTTGACTGTATGTTGACCATAGTTGACTTTTTATCCAATATAGTTGATTTTCCATCATTTGAGCCATTGACTAAGCAAACTTGTGATGTAGGACTTGAAACTTGACATGAACCTTGTTGGAGACCTATGGAAAACCATGGAAATAATTTGAGACCCTTGAAAACTAAACTTACTTGAGGAACTCAAAACCCTAGTTGTAGACCCGTTGCTTAGGAGGAGCATCTTGATTGGTCAACCCTTGAGATTCTTGAACATTTTGAGAACTTTGTGAGCATGTCTTGAAGAAAAATGAGAGGGAAAGTTTTGGGGTACAACACCGTGCTTTATTGTTTCCAAAATAAATGAGAAAAGAGATTATAAACCCAAAAAGAGAGGGGGAGAGAATCTAGGTACGGGGGTTGGTTATGTAAAGGGAAGGTATTAGCACCCTAAACATCTACAGTACTCCACATGAACCTCTTTGAAAATATGTTTATTTTGGCTATAAAAAGTGTACACAAAAATAGATGGTGGAGATGAAAAAATAAGTATTTTTTTACAATTTTGCACCCATCTTGGTTGTGAACCTTTAGTGCCTACGTACCACCTTCCGTGCAATAGGGGGTCGGGGTACTCGTAGTTCACCTTAATAATTTTAAAACACAGGTGTGTTGGTTAAATTTAAGAGAAAATACATCACCGTCATATCCGAGTAGAAAACATGCTTACTACCTATAATAATGAGAAAGGAGAATTTGCAACATATCAAAGTGGAGGATATATCTTGGATTTTAAAATCAACAAAGCCTCACTCAACACCCAAGTGGAAAATATCTCACTTTACTACATATCGTAGAAGTATAATAGCTCGCATCACTACAAGAATCAACAGGAGTCTAATCTTTTGAGAAAAGTTTAAAGTAAAAAGCCAAAGTGGCAAAATGGTTTGAATGATGTTAATTGACTTTTAGTCTTGAGAAAAATGTCAAAGTATGATTAAACTGATTAATGTTTGATTAAGAAAAGATTTTTGAAAACACATGAACCAAGTCCAAGTTTATTATGAAAGTAGTTCTAGTTAGAAAAGAAGAAGAGTTTTGAAAAGGAGAGAGAAGATTTTTGAAATTAAAGAAGATAGGAGGAAATGAAGGGACTATCCCAAAGCATAAGGTAAAAGCTAAGGAAAAGAATGGTCTAACCAACAAGAAGCCAACACTTGACATATAAAGTCAATGTAGAATTCACATCCTTTGGATTGAAACCAAGCAAACAAAAATACTAAACATCTGAGAAATACCAAGCTTCAGATGAATTAAGTCTTCACAAAAATTGGGCAGAATAACGACTGTATACAGAGGAAATCTTAATTACAGATAAAGCATATAATCATAATAACCTGCACACAAAAAAATCAACCCAATATATTGGGGTAAACTCCAAGAACTTCAGACAAAATAACAACAGAGCCACAAGGTCCCCAAGTATCAAGGCTTCTAATCGTAAGTCCAAGAGATCTACAACTCCATAATGCCAAGGATATTAACCAAGTAGTCCAAGTAACCTTAAATTTTTTTAATATTCAAGTTGATTATTAAGTGTCTTCAAAAGAAAATAAAGCTCAAGTGAGTAAATAGAAAATGACATAAAGATAAATTCTCAAATGGGCAAAGATAAAATGGCATGGAATTTAAATGCTAAAATAAATGGTACATAAAATTAAAGGCACAAAATAAGGGTATAAAGTAAAGTTAATTGTTAGTGAGTTAGAAGTTACAGGTTAGTTGAATGACCATCTTGAATCTTGAATTTGAAAACTCATTATAAGATTGATAAAATTAAAACTTCTCAACAATAAGTTTCAATTTCTTTTTGTCAATTATATCATTCATTTCAAGTGCTCAAAGCAACCACATGTGATCAACGATGTTCAAATGATTCACTTAGACCAAAATTTATGAAGTTCATAGAGGATTGATAGAATCAAAGCCTCCTAACAATGAACTTCAAATTTTATTGGATCAAAGGTTTCAAACTTAACATACTTGAGATCGGTCGATTGCAATCTATGTACCAACATGTTAGAGAAATGATATGTAGATCATTCTCCAAAAACATGTAGCACAAGTAAAAACAAGAAATGGATAAGATGAATAAGGGGCATGTTTAGAGAGTGTCTAAAGAATACAAGTCAGTAGTATATAAGATCTAACAAACCATATTGAAATAATGGACTCAAGGTCCCCATCAATCATCAACACATATCATACATGCACTTAGATCAAAACAAAGTGTGTATGTGAAGTAGGAAGAAGTGTGTGAGGGTTAAACATAGTATGAGGTGTCAAACAAGAGTGAATTCAGAAGCATACACATCATTTTGGTCTACCTTAAAGCCTTTAAATGAAACATGATCAAGCATCACAAATAATATAAGTGAAATCATGCACAAATCACAAACAAAAGGGTCATAAGAGGCATTCAAAGTTGGATAGGAGAAAGGGGTGTTAGAAGTAGTATAAAAATGGTAGAAATGGAACACAATAGCACCAAGTCAATAGAATATTCCATGCCAAAAGTTAGCCTAAAACTATGCACACAAGTTCTCAAATACAACCTTTTTTTACCAAGGCAAAACCCTAAGCATACTCCCAAGTCAAAATTAGGTTAAAAATAGGAAAATGACTTGTAAATTTATGTAAACTTAATTCTTATTCCCTAAAGATTTTTAAAATTCAGAAGCATAGTCAAAAGTTCCTGAAAAGAGGAGGAAATATAATTTTGAAACTTATACATCAAAACTAGTTGGCAAAGCACTAAAACTAGGCATGCTTCACAAAAAAAATTGAAGAAAATATAATATCATACTTTAAAATTCATAAAAACTTGCTTAAATGATCTTAACTTATTCAGGAACTTTAAAAATATTTTCTCTGATTTTTAGAAATGAGGGAAGTTAGAGAATTAATTGTTTCTTTAGGCTTAAGCAAGAAGAAAGACCAAAAATAACCATTAACTTCTAAAATTATTACAAGCAAGAAAATTGACATGTAAACCCAATTAAAAGTCATAACAAATTTGTTCAATACCTAAGAGTCGGTGAGTATATTTTTCTGGGATTTTATCTCAAGAGGAAGAATTAAACAAATATTATTTACACAATATATAAAAAATACAAAGAAAAGTGACATAACCAATCGATTGATTTAATTAGCATACCCCTAATTTTATAAAATAAAGAAAAAAAATATTTTCAAGAAGTAGACTCAAAATTCAGCTGATAATACTTTTTATGGATTTTTTAGGTTAATGGAAATAAGAAAATAAAATAAAAAACCTAAAATATGATTAAAACACCTAATTAATCTACATTAATTATTTATTTATTTAAAAATGGAAAAATTATGAAATAAAATTTAAAATATGAAAATATACCCTAAATGAAGTTTGAAATATTTTTGTGGTAATTTTTGAATAGTTGAAATTATTTAAAGTAATTTGTAGAAAACAATTAAAATGGAAGAAATTCAAATAATGTTCAGATTTACTATATCTATTTTTAGCTACAAGCGCTGTAAAAGGAAATCATCGATGCTAGATCAGAACAAGTCACATAGTCGTCCCTATCAAATGATAACCCTAACTTGTTTCAAAAGCAGTTCAACATGCAATGTTCTCCAACTTGTATCTCACTCATTTCTCCATGAAAATTCAAAATGTAAACATCAAAGTTCAAGATTAAAATGTGTAGAATGCAATATGATCAATAATTTCACGAAATGATGCACGAATCATAGAGAAATTAGGTTGTGAAAGTTATTTCATGAACATGATTTCAAGTTAAGCATTCTATCAAACAGTTTTCAGATCCACATATCTTACTCGATTCTCAACCAAATCAAATGATCTAAACATCAAAATTCCTCACAAAAAACAAGGATTACGATGATGCTTATGGATTTTTAAAATGAAGCAAGATCGAAGCACAAAGATAGTACAAAATCACTGCATCATGTAGTTTTTATGCAATTTGAAGAGTTCAGATTAAGCAACAAATCACACAAGTCCATACATCAGATCTAAGATCTGGATAATTAAACACACATAAACAATATATGATGCATTGAATCAAGCTAGCATGAGAGGAATCCATATCTGAAAACTCACCTCAAAAAGTGAAAAACAAATTCACTTGTGCCTCTGAACAAATGAAAATAAACTCTTCTGATCTTGCTTCTTGAACTTCAATAAAGACGAATTGATGAAGATGAAAGCTCTGGAGCAAGAAATAGAGAGAAACTTTGAAGGAAGATTGAAAGAGTGAAGAGAAAACTTTAACAATTTGTTATGAGTGAATGAGAGTGCCTCTCATGAATGAAGATTCTCCTCTATAATGAGAGTGAAGAAGAGTTTCTATAGAGTAAGGAAGAGTATTAAGGAAGTTTCCTTGAGGGCAAAAAGGTCGGGTTGGAAAAAATAGCATGTGACATAAGTGTGGTTTTTGCTTGCATTTTGATGAGAGGAAAGAATGAAAATTGAGTGAGGAAAGCATTATGAGTGAGCTGGAACAAGCTGCACATGGGGGGAAAAGGGAGGGAATGTTGCTATATTTGGCCAGTCACGATGAAAGCATGATTATGCATGATATGTATTTGTTTGTCTATATTTGGAAATAAATAATGATGACATTATGAGGTGTAACTTATGCATAGAGTGCATGATAACAATCATGCAACAAAACTTCTCTCATGCACAAGAATTTTGGCTTGTCGTGCCATGTATATTTTGGACCAGTCATGACTAATGCTCTATATCTCATCATTCTCTCGTGCGTTTCTCATGAAATTAGAGCCTTTGGAAAGCTATGAAGATGAGCTTCAATATTGGTGATGATGATTATGAGAAATGAGGCTTGCATCATGTAGAAAACTTGGCACGAAAATGTTGAGAAAGGACATGTCTAGGCCTTCTGTGCGCGCATGACATGTCTTGTTGGCCAAAAAAATAACACATCATGCCCTTTTGTTCATTCCATCATAACTTTCTCTATAATGCCAAAAATGAAGAAAACCTTGAATCAAAATTGAAGAGGACACGATAATCTCCAACTTTGTTGTTCAAACATTTTTGAAATTATGATTAATTCAACAAGAAAAGTGATAGTGAAGGTATGTCCACCATCTATTTGATCAAATTCCGCGCGTGAGGCCTCATTTTGCTGGGCAAACATGTCATCTCCAAGACTGAATCCTAAACCTTATATCTTCTTCTATACTTGATCAATTGAGATGATTCTTGAATAAAAAGTTAATAGGAGGATATAGACTCCAACTTTCATGTTTAGTACTTTTTAATTTGAAGCCAACTTGACCCTCAAAAACTACCATGAAGATGATGGACTCCTAAGTTGAAACCTCTAAATTTCTAGTGTTCGGAAACTTCTAAGCTTAATAACTCAAAATCTCTTCACTTTTGGGACTTGGACACACAATAACAATCTTGTAGAATTTTTCTCAAGGCTTTTAAATATTTATCATTTGCTCCATTTAAATAAAAATTGAGTAAGTTTTGAGAAATAAAAAATCAGTACTATGGAGAATTAAGAAATTTCAAATATTCAAGTAACTTTTTCAACAAGTTATCTTCAAATCAACCTTTCTTTTTAATTTTATGCCTATTTTGATCATGCTATGTGAAAATAGGATACAGAATTGATGGTTGACCAAAAGTCTACTTGGTCAACTTTGACTTTGGTTGACTTTTGATAAAATGACCATTTTGCCCCTGTTGATCATTTGAACCTTTTCCAATCAAAATTGATGATCAATCCTCCAGTCGTAGATGCTAATGAACATGTAGAGAAGCATGGAATCAATCCTTTCCCAAAAAGTCAGAGATTTCATGATTAAATTTAAAACCCTAGTTTTGACCATCTGTGCTAGAAGATGGTGAGATGAATGCAATTGTGTCATCACCCATAATATGAACATTCAAAGAGACATATATATACATATTTTGATGTTAGTTAAAAGAACAATGTACAAGATACACAATTCAAGGTGATTGGTGATCCCTCAAGAACAAACTTAAAGATAGGATGAAATAGAAAGAGATGACCAATCGTAATGTGTGATCTTGATGCATTTATAATATGAGATGATGAGAGATCTTAGGGGGGGAAATTAGGGTATAACATAATCCATCAATCTCTAAAAAATTAGGATTTATTCCGCTTCTTTCTCGTCTTTAGAACAAATAAGTAGTGGTGGCGACTCTCTTGTTTTTAGCCGGTTACGACATGTTGTAACAATTTTTTTATTGGAAAGATGGTAGTTTGATAATAAATTTGAAAAATATGGTATTTTAGATAATAAATAAGAAAAGAGTGAAATTTTGGTGAAAACTTCCCATATCTAATCCAACTTAAACCAAATTTCATATATAAAGTACTCTATGTGAAAAAAATGTACGATTTCTATCCTTTTTTATTCTCACTTTTTTTCCTTCTAACTTAGCCGTTAAAGTACCAATCTTATAGATTAGTCTCTCTATTGTATCAAAAATTTAGAGAATTTCTCTTTACATTTAATAGTGGTGATTTTCACTCCTGAAAACTCAAAAATACCCTTCAGATATGCACTTTCGAAAACACCTTGTGAATTTGAGATATTGGATTATTTTGGATTTACATATCCGAAGGAACCCTTATTTTTCATTTTCAGGGAGATTTCGGATATGCATATCCGAAATAACCCAATATCCCAATTTTTTTTAAATTTCTTTAAATTTTTTTTAAAACATATTTATTTATACTATAGTTATAATATAATTAAATTGAGTTATTATTAATAAAGAATAATTTAAATTTATAATTGAAAACTAAATATTAAAATAAATTTATTAAATGAAATTAAACAATAAATATAATAATTAAATTTTTAATTATAATGAAGAAATATAATTGTCTTTCAATTTTTTATTTAAAATTATGAATAACTTTTTATAAAAAATATAAGAAATATTTTTTAATTATAATCTTAAAAGTTAAATTTAATTTAGATAAATTTTTTTAATTATTATTATAAAATTGATAATTAATTAGTATGTTTAATTACAAAATTTATTATATTAAATAAATGTTTTTATATAAATAAATAATAATTTTTCATTTTTAACACACTAAAGATATATAAAACTAATGTAAATAATTGATAAGACAATATAATTAATATAATTGATACACATTGATTCTAATTGTTGAATACTTTTTATATATATATTTGAAAACTCTCAAAGACGAAATATTGAGTTATTTCGAATATACATATCTGTTCTGGACTGGGCCGGGCTGGCCCAAAAGCAATGGTGAAGGCCCAATCCAAACGGTCTTGCAAAGGGTCACGCCGACCAAAAGGCCATACCCTTGCCCGGCACTTTCTGCTAGTACGACGTCCTCGACTCCATGCTATCCTGCTCGACCTCATCTCGAGCACCCCTCCTAGGGCATACTCTATCCACTACGCCATCACCTGGATCCCGAAAAGACCGCGTCCTCGTCCGTCCGTACTTCACGCAGGACATCCAGGAAGGGGACCACGTGCGGGTCCCCACTACGCACGTAGAACCTGGCAGTTCCTCCATTGGGCCAAACCTGCCCGGCCCAATGAGGGAACCTTGGCCCAGCGCTAGGGGCTATAAATACCCTCTGTTCCCAGAGGGTCGGGTATTCATTCTTTTACCCATACTCATACTCTTGCCTACTCGTGCTCTTACTTACTTCAGCATCGGAGTGCCTTGCAGGTACCCCCCCACCTCGTTCAAAACTTCAGCTCGGAGCCAGCCGTGACGGTCCAAGTCTGATCAGGTTAGATCAGTGGCGCCGTTTGTGGGAATCTAGCTTCCCCGTCTTGCAAAACTCAAAGACCAAAGCTCAAATTCAACTACCGCTGTCATGGCTGATCAAGCTCGCGATGAACAGAATGTCCGCGCCCTCGACACTAACAACGGCACCGCGGACAAAAACGGACACCTTGATAACGCCGGCAACCCCGGCCATAACACCATTCCTGCGACAACTGTCCCCGGACCTTCAACCTTCCGCGACGGAGCTACTGCGTCATCTTCCTCGGTCCCTCCGCCACTCGAAGAAGACCAGGCAGCCCTCGCGAACTAACGGGCTGCCCGGTTCCAGGACGTCCCCGTCCCCGCCGGGGCAGATGCCACAACTCAGGCGCTGTTCGCAGCGATCAATCAAACGAACTATCTCATCTTCGCCCAAGGGGAAAGACTAAGGGTGCTTGAAGACGAACGAAGACCCCCGAGGAGGCATCGGAGGCCCCATACTCCCCCTTCTCGAGTGACTGAAACCCAACTCCCATCTCCCCCGCGGAGACATTACAGAGAAACCTCTCGAAGCCAATCACCCCAACCAAAGGGGAAACGGCCCCATTTGGAGAGGCAGCCCATCATTCAAGCCGAAGCACCTAGTCGCGACCCGGCGAGATAAGAAAGAAGGCACTCCGGAGACGGGCGTGTAAAATTCAACCACCGAGCATCCCGCTCGAGAGAGACTCAGCACGACCTGGACCGTCGTGCCAGACAGTATTACAGGTCCCCATCTCTAACTCCGGAGAGAAGCGACGAGGACGACCCCCGCGGTCCCCTGTCGCAAGCTATTAAGGAAGCACCCATCCCCCCGGGCATGGAGAAACCCCCACACTTGAAGGAGTACGATGGAGTCGCGGACCCGGTCGACCACATAGACGGGTTCGAGGCTATGCTGCATTACCACAATGTCGGGGGGCCCATCAAATGCCGACTATTCCCCATGACTCTCAGGAAGGCGGCAATGGACTGGTACAAAGGACTCACCCCGGGCTCAATCACCTCGTGGCGAAACCTGAAGAACCAGTTCATCGGTTCATTCACAGCTTCTCGACGACATTCGAAGATCGAGGCGGCCCTCGAGGCCATCATCCAGAGACAGGATGAGACCTTGAGGGAGTTCATCAATCGCTTCAACCGGGAAGCTATACAGGTCCCATGCGCGGACCATATGAAGAGATATCTGCTGGAGAGGGGGCTCCTCCCCGGCACGGAATTCAGAAAGGCCGTGGGTATCGATCCACCTAGGACATTCGACGCCCTCCTCGAAAAAGCTCGGGCATACATGGACTACGAGGAGAGGGAAGCGGCCAACAGAGCCCGAGATCCCAGGACTCGCGGGTCCAACAGCAGCTCGCGCCAGGAAGTTCCTCCTCCTCGACGAACCAGGGAGAAAAGAAAAGAAGACAGACCCCGGGAAGCCCGGGAACAAAGAGGAACGTCGGGGCGTTTCACCGAGTACACTCCGCTCACAGCTTCCCGCAAGCGCATTCTGGCGGAGTGTGCCAACACTGACTTCAAGGACGGTGGTGTCAAACGTCCCCGACCTGCTCCCGCCAAGCCCGGAGCAGACAAGAACAAATATTGTCAGTACCATAGGAGCCATGGTCATCTGACTGAGGATTGCGTCCACCTCAAGGACGCCATCGAAACTCTCATCAAGGGAGGGAGGCTCACACAATACCGGAAAAGCGACGCTCCCCGTCGTGACGCCCAAGAAACCAGGGAGCCGGAGGAAGAGGCCCGACCATCTGACGAGTCGGTCCCCATCCAGACCACCTTCTCCGTGACCAGGCCCGAGGACTTCGACATCCCCGAGCACCTGCAGGAGTCGCTCACAATGCACAGCAGGTGGGAATATTTCCCCTCCGCCATGGTCATCAACGGCGGAGGGTTCAACGACTTGACCATAAATTCGGCTAAGAGGAAGCTGGACGAGCTGGTCGACACGACTCCCCCGCAAATAGTGACGTTCGAAAGGGTGAAGGGCAGGTCAGAGCCCATCACTTTCTACCTAGAAGAGCTCCCCGACAGAGCCCCGAACGCGGTTATCCCCTTACTGATAAGGGCAAGAATGGCCAACTTTGATGTGCATCGCATCCTTGTCGACGAAGGGAGTTCCGTCGACGTGATGTACAGCCAATTGTTCCGAACTCTACAGCTGGACGACTCACATCTCTCGCTGTATGTAGGGTCGTACTTACAAGGTTTCAACGGCTCGACCTCCAAGCCTTGGGGGTATGTCGAGCTCCTGGTAACATTCGGCGAAGGAACGACTACAAGACAAGTCAAAGTACGCTTCCTCGTCATCGACTTCCCGTCTCTGTACAACTGCATCTTGGGGAGACCGACGCTGGCAGAACTGACAGCGGTGCCCTCGACCGTCCACCTGAAGATGAAATTCTACACCAAGAGGGCACGGGTAGCTACTATACAAGGAGACCTAGCCGCTGCCTGGAGGTGTTTCAATGCCGCTTCTAAGGGACGAGATACTGTCGATATAGGGACAAGGCCGGCCAAAAGGACGCGACAGGAGCCCGACAAGCAAGAGTCCCCCAAGGAAGAAGTCCAGAGAGCTCCACCAAAGGTCGACTCTATAGCTCTGGACACTCGTTTCGACCAGGACGAACCTCCCAGCAGCGAGCAAGTCCCACTCCGACCAATACCGGACGGGGATTTTGAGCTCGTCCCCCTCGGCACCGACCCGACCAAAGGAGTGAAGATTGGAAAAGATCTCCCCGACCTGGAAAGGAAGCAAATCAAGGCCTGCTTGCGCGAGAATGCTGATCTGTTCGCCTGGAGCGCCGCGGAGATGCCCGGACTCGACCCTGAGGTCGCCTGTCACCACCTCACCATAGATCCTGCCTCTAGGGCCGTAGTACAACGTAGACGTAGGCAGTCTCCAGAAAAAACGGAGGCTGCTGGAAAAGCTGTAAAAGACCTCCTAGAGGCAAATTTTATTTCTGAAGCCCGGTATTCCACCTGGCTGTCAAACGTTGTACTTGTTAAAAAGAATAATGGAAAATGGAGGATGTGTGTTGACTATACCAATCTCAATCGGGCCTGCCCGAAAGATGCTTTTCCTTTGCCAAACATAGACATGCTGGTCGATAACTCGGCCGGCTAAAAAACGTTGTCGTTCATGGACGCCTACTCGGGCTATAACCAAATCTCGATGGCCCTGGGAGACAAGCACTGCACGGCTTTCATGACCAGCTCAGGCAACTATTACTACAACGTAATGCCCTTTGGACTGAAAAATGTCGGGGAAACTTACCAGCACATGATGAACAAGGTTTTCCATAAACAAATTGGGGACATGCTCGAGGTGTATATGGACGACATGATCGTCAAATCCCGAGCAGATACCGACCATGCAGCACACCTCAAGATGGTCTTCGCCCAAGCAAGACAGTGTAAAATGAGATTCAACCCCGAGAAATGTACGTTTGGAGTCAAGGCAGGAAAGTTCCTCGGGTTCTACCTAACAGAACGAGGAATTGAAGCCAACCCCGACAAATGTCGGGCATTCTCCGACCTCCCGACACCAACATCGAAGAAGTCGATACAAATCATGAACGGAATGCTCACATCATTGTCCCGCTTCGTCGCGAGGTCCGCTCAGCACGCCCTCCCCTTCTTCAAACTCCTTCGTAAGGAAGCAGCCTTCGAGTGGAACGAGGAGTGCGAACAGGCGCTTCGCCACCTAAAGCAAAGTCTATCTCAACCACTCGCACTATCTCGACCAGCCGACGGGGAGCCACTGTACTTGTACTTGGTCGTCTCGAACGAAGCCATCAGCGCAGATCTCGTCCGCGAGACCACCGACGGACAGAAACCCGTCTACTTCACGAGCAAAGCCCTCCAAAGACCCGAAAGCAGATACCAACAGATAGAAAAGGTGGCTCTAGCCCTCGTCAACGCGTCGAGGAGGCTCAGACACTATTTTCTGGCCCACACGATCGTCGTGCGAACCGACCAACCAGTGAGGCAACTCCTGGGTCGGCCCGATATGGCGGGCAGAATGTTGAAATGGTCCTTGGAACTCTCCGAATTCGACATTCAGTACGAGAGTAGGAAATCCTTGAAAGCACGGGCCCTGGCCGACTTTGTCGCAGAAATGACCACTCATGACCCACCCGCGCGGAAGGAACACAAGTGGACCATCTTCGTCGATGGGGCATCCAGCCCGTCCAGAAGTGGAGCAGGAATCCTTTTGGAGAACGAGGAAGGCATAGTGATCGAACACTCTTTAGTTCTTTCCTTCCCAACATCAAATAACCAAGCGGAGTATGAAGCCCTGCTCGCAGGACTGAGACTAGCCGAGGACCTGGGAGCCCGCGAGGTGCAGATCTACACCGACTCCCAACTCGTCGCCTCCCATGTCCAAGGGAGTTACCAAGCCAAGAACGACAACCTCGTCGAATACTTAAACTTAGTCAAAAAATACATGACAAAGTTCGTACGAGCGGAAATTTCACATGTTCCCCGCGAGCAAAACACGAGGGCAGACATATTGTCCAAACTCGCGAGCACGAGAAAGAAGAGCGGGAACAAATCCGTCATCCAAGAATCCCTAGCAAGCTCGAGTATCAAAAGATCCTCGACTACAGTCGAGGTCCATGCCGTAGGGGATGCCTCGTCCTGGATGACCCCGGTTTACAATTTCTTGACGAAGGGCGAACTCCCATCGAACCAGACCGACGCGGCCGTCACCAAACGACGAGCATGCTCCTACGTGGTGCTCGAGCACAAACTGTATCGCAGGGGATTTTCCATCCCCCTCCTGAAATGCATCGACGAATCCACGGTCCCCGAGGTACTACGAGAGATACACGAAGGCATTAACGCCCAGCACATGGGCGGTAAGTCCTTGGCGAGGAAAGCTCTTCGAGCAGGATATTACTGGCCGACGATGCAACAGGATGCCAAGGAACACGTTAAGAAATGTGACAAGTGCCAGAGGCACGGTGACATGCACCTCGCCCCCCCTCACGAGCTGAGCATACTGTCGTCCCCGTGGCCATTCGCTTGTTGGGGTATGGATATCCTCGGGCCCTTCGTGCAAGGGACTTATCAAAATAAATTCCTCATCGTGGTCGTGGATTACTTCACGAAATGGATCGAGGCCGAGGCCCTCGCGAAGATCACCTCGCATAATATCCTCCGCTTCTACAAGAGAAACATCCTCGCTAGATTCAGAATTCCGAGTGCACTGGTGACCGACAACGGCACCCAAGTCACCGACCACGGGTTCCAAGACTTCGTCACCAGACTAGGAACAAAACAACACTTCACTTCGGTCGAGCACCCTCAAACCAACGGGCAAGCCGAAGTTGCGAACAGAGTCATCCTCCGGGGACTCAAACGTTGACTCAGTGAAGCAAAGAGGGGATGGGTCGAGGAGCTGCACAGCGTCTTGTGGGCATACCGCACCACGCCCCACTCAACGACGGGCGAGACCCCATTCCGACTAACATACGGGACCGAGGTCGTCATCCCGGTAGAAATCATGGAACCATCCAGACAAACAGAGAGCCCCCTCGATGAAGAAATGAACGACGAGGCACTCAGGGACGAGCTCGACTTAGTCGAGGAAATCCGATTTGGTGCGGCCCTGCGCGAAGCCACCCTGAAACAACGAGTGGCTCTGCATCACAACGACAAGGTCATTAAGCGCGAGTTCGAAATCGGCAGCCTGGTATTACGAAGGAACCAGAAAGACTCCCGCGAAGGGAAGCTTGCCGCGAACTGGGAAGGGCCTTATCGCATCCACGGCACCACCGGTACCGGGGCGTACTACCTCGAGCAACTAGACGGAGAGCCACTACCACGACCCTGGAACGCTGCTAAACTAAAGCAGTACTATAGTTAAAAACCACCAAGACTGAGGACCCTCGACTGTCGACTCCCGCGCCCAGTCAACGAGGAGAAACGTCAGACCCCGTAGAGAGGCCAAGGTACAGGCCCGACCTACGTCCAAACCGCATAACATCGTTCAACAAAACAAGAACAAACGATAGTGCCCGACGTGGACACCTCGATCGAACTCCACCGTCGAAGTACCTGTAGGGCAGAACACCCAGCTCGCGATGGGCAGTTCACGCTGCGGGCAAATAACCCCGACCGGGTCATATACCCGACCAAGCGGCTTCGCTCCGCATGCCTGACGAATCTCGAAGAACGTCAGGCCGTCTAAAAGGGTCAAAAAGGAGTCTCTCCCCTCGAGTTCACCGCTCAGGTGACTCCGACCATCAAGAAGAGGCCGAGCACATACACGAACAAAAGACTTAGGCAAATTTGCCAACAAAGTCACAGCCACATACGGGCACGACTCGGGCCCATAACTTAGGCCAATTTTTGCACAAAAACGTAAAACACAAGCACGGGAAAACAATCAAAATTGAAACAAACATTCATTCAAATTTCCCGTAGGCAACAAAGAAAATAGATGTAAACCGACCAAAATGGCCGGAAATGTTCAGGAAATACAAAGAACGGACACGCAGGCCCAAAAAATACGAACGAGCACGCAGGCCCAAAACAAACATCAACGAGGTGCGCAGGCCCCATCATTATCTCACAACTCAGCTTCCCCAGAGCTACCATCACCAACAATAGGAGAGTCGGGCGGAGGCACGACCTGACCATCAATAATCTGAGACATATGGCTCACCCCTTCAGTGTTCAGGCCGGGATTCAACAGGGAAAGCTGGCTGACCGCGGCTTCAAAGTCGTCCGCCATAGCTCCGACGCAGTCCCCCTCGAGAAGTTGGATACGAGCGACCAGTTCCGATCGACTCCTCAAAGGAGTTGTATCCTCCGACTCGTCCTCGGCAGGAAGTATAGCGGCCTTTAGGTCCTCAATCTCTCTGGCGAGGCACCCGTTGTCAATTTCCAGACGTTCCCGGTCCACACGAAAAAGGTCTCTCTCCTCGGCCAGCTTCCCCGAGTTCTCTTTCTCCAGAGCCAGCAACTCTGTCTCCGCCACCAGCAGCTCGGCTTGCTCGCGGAACATCTCCTCGGAGCGCTCCAGAGCAGCCTTCAACTTTCACGAACTCGAGGTGAGGGTAACTTTCTCCTGTTCCAACTCTTTGATACGATCAGCGTCCTCCCCCTCCTCGGCCAGCACAACGGCCATCTCGACCATCTTTACCAGCCCGGCCATATTGGCGGCCAGGTGCCTTCTCCGGTTTTCCTTGCTCATCCGCCTGATAGTTTCGGCGTCATCAGCACTCACGGACAAGGGAAACCCCTCGAAGAAACCCTCCTCTTTAAAGTAAGGGGGCAACCCGAAGGACCTCACGGCGCTGGAGTCCTCACCGACCTCCGGTTGGCTTTCCACCCGATTCCTCTTCCTCGGTATCAGGTCAGTGTGTGGCTCGACCTCCTGGACGTCCGGGATCCCTCCCGAAGCAGCTCCCGAGCTAGGTGGCGAGTCCACCCTCGTCGCCTGAGAAGTGCCCGGACTATGTGGCGGGCCCATCCTCGTTCCCTGAGGAGGTCTCACCACCCTCTTATTTACCTTCCTGTCACAGGACAACTTAAAGAGCCTCTCCCTTCGTCCGGCCATCAAACCTGCATGAAAGAACCCCGGGTTAGTGACGAGCAAATAAGCGAACAAATAACAAGTAAAGAAATTCAAACAAGACAAAACAATAACGACCTAGCAAACTCGCAGCCTACCCGAAGGACTGGCACTCCACAAGTGCCTTCGTGTCAATCGGTCGGGCCTCGAAGGTCGGATAACCTTCCTCGTCCAGAATATCCTCCCCCTCCCTCGTGGCCCATCTGGCGGGGAAGAAACTGTCGACATACCAACAGAGAGTACCATAAGCCTTCTCATCTTCGGAGCTCATCTCGCCCGCGGACGTATGGTAATACCCGGTCCCATGCTCGTAGTGCCTCGAGGTCCAATGCAAGGGAAATTTGGCCACGCGCCCTAACACCGGATGTCCCTCGTCGTCCAAAAGGGGTTCCCCGTGGTCGTCGGTTATGACTGTTTCCTCCTCGTACACAGACTATAAACCCGCTGCGGTGACCGGCCTCACAATATACCACTTGTCCTTGAAACCCCGCACGGAATCCATGTACATCCTGAAAAGTCTCTTTGACTGTTTCAGGGAGACCTAGCTATGCTTACCTCCCCGGGATTGGCGCTGTAGGTGGAAGACTCTGAAGAAGAGGGGTATGGTCGCCCCAATCCTTAGAAACCGACAAGTTAGCTCGAACGCCCGGATGAAAGCGAGCGAATTTGGGTGAAGCTGCGACGGGGCCAGCCCCAGATGGCTGAAGACCCCGACCAGAAAATCGATGAAGGGCAGCTGTAACCCAAGGTCCTTGAAAGCAATTTCATACATAGGGAATCCATACTCGGGGAACTCCGAGCAGATTCGTGCGGTGAAAGTTGGTCGAGTGACGACGAAGTTCTTCTGGAAATCGGGCTGGCTACTGCCCGTCTCAAGGATGGTGTATGCCCTTCGACTACGTCGACTATAGGCCAAAGCTATCCCTCTGGGCTCGGCACCCACCCATTCCAGCAGAGGGTCCTCTATGGTGTCGACCAAATTCACATTTTCATCAGCACTTTGTTCTTCCACCTCGGCGCACCCTGAAGAACACGGTTCGTCCGCCATGGTTACCTACAAAGCACGAGAAACCAATCAATTGGGAGCGAAACCACACGCTCGCCATAACAGACGAGATGAAGGGCACGACAAACCACGTCGCTCCATGCGCGACCACAAAGTTGGTGTTTCGGAACAAAAAAGAGCAGTCACCTCCCCGATTCCCAGTCACCACGACAAGCTACAGATCGCCTGAATAGGCCAACATCTCGACCACTCACGAATGTGTCGACCCAGGCTATGAACGTGGCGAGCGACGTCATGGGTCTCAAAACTAGAGCCATGAGTTTACCGGGCACTACCAAGAATTAGGCGCCCTGAGTCATGAAGTCCCCGGGCAGCCCTGCGAGTCAAATACCTAAACTATGCGTTTACCGGGCGCATACACGCGTTCGCCAGGCATAAACATGGATTTGTCGAGCTAAATATAAATCTATCGGGCTAATCCCAGGCTTACAGTCTCTAAAATGTCTGAAAATAATGAAAATCATGCATCACAGAGGAAAAACGAAGGAGACAAGACACTTACTTGGAATCAGGAAGGTAATGTGACGACGGAGAAAGGAAATCATCGACGGAGATCACGGCGGTCCTATGAGTATCTGGGAAGAACAACAACAGCAGAAACAGAATGAAGAGGAGAAGCGCGAACAGGGAAAACACGTTCTGGGGCCCAAACAACCTATTTATAGTGATGATGTGGAATACCAAACGTCACCCCGGGGAACCACAGAACTTCCCTCCTCGACGTGTAGCTCCCCTAGGCAATGATGACCCTATCATCAGTAGGGTGGCGGCACGATTCCCAAGAGATACCTCATGTGCCCAACGAATGCAGCCCGTCGAGACTCCCCGAGCGCTCCTCGCGCGGCATCATCTCGTATGCCCGACATAGGGAAAACTCCTCGAGCAAGCCACGGGAACGACATATTCTAGCCGGGAACGGGACCCGTGACGCAGGCGACCTAAGATCAAGTCATGACTCCTACTACAGGAACCACGACTTGGAGGGCTCCTGTTCTGGACTGGGCCGGGCTGGCCCAAAAGCAATGGTGAAGGCCCAATCCAAACGGTCTTGCAAAGGGTCACGCCGACCAAAAGGCCATACCCTTGCCCGACACTTTCTGCTAGTACGACGTCCTCGACTCCATGCTATCCTGCTCGACCTCAGCTCGAGCACCCCTCCTAGGGCAGACTCTATCCACTACGCCATCACCTGGATCCCGAAAAGACCGCGTCCTCGTCCGTCCGTACTTCACGCAGGATATCCAGGAAGGGGACCACGTGCGGGTCCCCACTACGCACGTAGAACCTGGTGTTTCCAGTGATTTCTGGTAAACAACCGCTAGTCTTCCAAACTATCGAATAATCTTTCTGACTGTTATTCAATTCCTCTGGTAACTCACAGGATCGACTAGATTGATCCTAGGACTCCTTGGATATTAAGGTTACTCTCACGATCGAACAGATATTCATGGTTGATATTGTATATGTGTTTGGCTTATTTCGATTTCTCTCTCTAAAAGTCTAAAGATGTAATCAAAATGTGTGTGTGAAAACTAAGTTACATGAATAAATGCTAATTGTAAAGACATGTAAAATTGCATAAAAGTGAAGTAAATGGTTTCGACTTACAAAACAGTTAATATAAAGGATTTCTGGAACGTAAAAGGTTTGAAATATGAAGAAAGCGTTTAATGTAAGAAATCTTTAAATGACTTTAAGTAAAAATATGCGTTCGAAGGATAAGACTTGAAGGTAAAGGTATGGAAAATATGACAGTTTTCTGAGATGTAAAGTGCTTGAAATATGAAGAAAACATTAAAATGTAAAACTTTGAAGAAGATATTTCGAAGTGAAAAGACTGTAAATGAGAAAACTTGTAAATGTTATTTGACAAAAGGATAAAGGAAAGTGCTGGAAATGGTAAAAGGTTTTCATTAAATCAGAAATACATGGTGCTATCATACATACATTTCTCTTGCATTCGTTTCCCTTGCCATGTGGTAGTTTGAATGTTACTGAGTATTTTGTATAATAGATATGACACACCAAATCCTAATACTAAGACTTCTATTTATACTAATTCGACCATAACGGTCTTGCTATAGGATTATGCCACGTTTAGAACATGCAGGACAATGCCTCTTTCGTCTTTCCACGTGTCCCCAAATGCTCCAGCACATAACTTTCAAACTTCGAAAGTCCCGCTTCCATTTGAATTTCAAATGCTTTGGTACTTCTCCGTTTCGAACGCTCTTCCCAGACACAGCCTTGTTGTTATTTCGAGACTTCTTTAGATATGTTCCCATAATTGCCACTCGAAGCTCCAAGCTTTGACATACTTATTCGAAACACTGCTTCTGCTACTTCGAAACATGACGCTTTACCTCATTTCGATCAAAACGTTTAATTCATTTGGCTTCTAATAACATTATCAAAATCTTCAGCCAACAAATTGCCCCTTTAAAATATGTATTTCGATTCCTCTGAGAAATACCTATTTTAAACACCTACACAAGATTTTGATGGGACTTTCGAATCATCGTAACATTTAATGCATTTGACTCCAGTCACGTCAATCATAGCACCTTTTGGATTCCTTAACCGCCTGGAGCCACTTCACAGCATGGTGCAGTTACAAATAATGATTATCTTTAAATCACGCCTATTACCCATGTTAACTTTACGCCACCTCTTCATCACACCAACCCATGATCTCCACGTATCACACCTTTATTCGGTGGATGCTTAAACTTCCCCATTATAAAACATCACCAACTTAATCTTTTTTCTTTTCTTTTCACACTCTAAATCTTTTACCCTCCTTCTCTCGTAAAAAAAAATCCAAGCTTTCAACATCTTTCAAAAATGTCTTCTTCTACTTCATCCCAACTCAAGAAAGTCTCCAAGAAGAAAGGAAAAACTGCAGGAGCTACCATGGAAAGTAAAATCATCACTCACCAAGGTCAATCCGTTCTTGCCCCTCAGATGATTTCAAAAGAAAAAGAAATGCTGTATGCGTCACAGGTACTCATTCCTACCAACGTTGCTGGTAAGAGGTTAGCTTTAAATGGCCCTCTTACGGTTTTTGAAATATTAAAAGACACCAGGACGATTTTCCCAGTTTGTTATAGCTTCAAACCCTTATTTAACAAAATGGACGCCCCTAAGGCAGTAGAATCTCCTAGTTCAAATACCATAGAAACCCCAACTGTTCCTCCTAAGGACCCCTTTGTTTTGGATTATGTAAAAAGTAATTTTAAGCCATTTCGATCTTGCCCCACCTCTGATATTGCTTATCAAAATTGGTTCACGAAAGTAGAAGCCAAGAAATCCCAGCAATGGGAAGAATTAGGCATCTATAACCTGATTAAGCTATCGAAGCCTGGTTTCACCTACAGCCACCCTCTGCTATTCGCGTCCCTTTATTTCTGGGACAGTACCTATAACACTTTCCATCTCCCAGGTGGAATGATCACCCCAACCTTCTTCGACATAGCGGCCATCACTGGGCTATCGCTAGTGGGAGAAACTTATATACCCGACAACGAAGAACACTCAAGCATAATTGACTTCGAAGTCAAGCTAGCCAGTTTTTCCAAATTTATCAGTCATTACCATGCTGAGGGGGACAATGTGTCTGACGTAGAGCATATTGCTTTCTTAACCCTGTGGCTGTCAAGATACGTTTTCTGCAGTAGATCCCTACAGGTAGCTAGTAGGTTCATTCCTCTAGCTAGGGACTTGCATGAAAATCGAAAAGTGTGCCTAAGTGAACTGCTCTTAGTTGACCTCTATGAAAGCCTGAGGTCAGCTGTTTCGAGCCTCAAATCCCACACCTCCAAAAATATTCTATTGGCTGGCCCTTTTTGGTTACTCCAACTATGGCTAAATGCCATGTTCGAACCCTCCTTATCAACCGCCAACACCATTGATGAGCAAGATTCTGAGATAAATGATAGGATAGTCGAAGGCACTAGGCTTCGAAGATTAACTCCCAATGACGACAAAGATGACTTCAAAGTTCAATTCTCGAAGTACATCATGATATTCTCCAAAAGGCACAAGTTCGAAGAGAGCATGGCGCCTTTTGCTTCGAGGGCTCATGGACCTTCTTGGTTCACCATGGCTCTCTCAGAAGCTATCAAGAGCAAGGAGATTCAGGATGTATGGAGAGCTTTTTTGCTGCCTAGACTCATTTCTTCAAGAATAACCCCAGCCAAGAACCAAATTTTTCTCTTTGCCTACCAACCAAACTTCGTTTCGAGGCAGTTTGGCTTATGCCAACTGATTCCTGAACCTTTATTTAAAACTGAGAGCGCCATCACTTCTGGACGAACTTTCAAGGCACGGGAAGCCAAAATACAGCAAGAATAATATCAAGGCTTTGCCCAATTTGAGCTGATAACCTTCGAACCTACCCATCTCACGGCTAAAGGATTTCTGGAATGGTGGACCAAGTTTTATCAAACTTATATGTTCGATACACTTACAATTCAACAGAAACTAATTGATGCCCTCGATGTGCAGGTACCAACAAATAAAGGTATGTTTACTCATGCCAAAGAGATTAAAGCTTTCCAAAATTATTTTGAAACTACTTATGACCCCACGCGCTTGGACTCCACTGTGCATCAAGCAGCTGAGACCTTGAAGGAAAAATTTAAACAAAAAGTTTCTAAGTTAAAACTTCCTTCAGGGCTGTCACCTGAGGATAGGTATAGGTTGGCATTCGAAATGCATCCACCTAAATTTCCAAGATTACCTACCTCAGAACTGGCTCTGGCTTGGTTTCCCCCATATCCATGGTGGTTTACTTGCAAAGAGATGTTCAAATATCTTCAAAGGAAACCAAAGCCATCTGAGACTGTGACATGGGCTCGATACTGGCTTCATGATTTCCCAGGACACCTTCGATACGACCTTTCTGTCATGTCAATTAAATCTGATCAAGGCACAGGTGCGAATGCTTGGGAAAATCCCAAATGTCTTTTATTTTCCATATCTTTAACCTTTGCTTTAATTGTTTCGATTTTCAGCCATCAGGATAAAGACAGCTGCCTCGAAGTCGAAAGAAGGGAGTGCCTCTCAAGCCTCCATCGAAACTACTAACAAAGTGACTCCACCCGAAACAACCATTATTGCTGCAACCATAACAACAACAATAATACCAACAACAACCAGTGTTCCAATTCCAACGGTAATCACTTAGCCTTGATGTTTCGAATTCACTCATGCTTTATGGTTTGCATCTAATTCTTCGTTTAAAATTCTTTCAGACCAACAAGCTTCCTCCTACTACTCCCAAGAAGCGGAAATCAAGCACCACTGGGGAAGACCCCAAGGCTGGAGGAAACTTAAATACTGCTTCGAAGAAGAAGCCAAAGAAAGATATTTCGAAAAGCACCGTTCCAACTAGTGTCTCTGGACTTGATTCCAGGGATGCTGCTCCCTCACCCAAATCCAAAAATCCACCTTCGACCTCCAACCCAACGTTGGAACGTATAGCTAGTAACCTCTCCTCTGAGAGTCCACAGGTAAATTGAACCTTTAAATTTTTTACAATACTAACTTCTTATTACCTTGGTGAATGTTTTTTTCTTAACATTTTGTTGTTCCTTGCAGAACATCTTGAATCCAGCTTCCACTATTTCGAACTCACCATCCAGAGTTGTTCCTCCGCTCAACTCCTCTCCTCAAGGAGATTCCAGCAACCTGGTTCAAAATAAAGGTTCCTCCAATATGGCGGTTCTGGCTGGAACTTCTGAACAGCAGGATGATCAAGGTACCTCAATTCCTCTGAAAGAGATAAACGAAACAACACTTCAAACGTATGCAGAGGATTTGCAAAGGGCTTCTCTTCAAAAGTCCCCTCTTGAAACTCTTCAAGAGGACCCAAAGGACACTCAAACTGAAGAAGAGAAAGCTGATTCTGGGCAAAGAGCCGAAGAATCTGCAGATGAAGAATTTGAGGAGGAGAATGCCAATGACGGTTCGACTGTTGGGATGGAGTCCAATGCAAATAGCAGTGAAAGGGATGGTATCGAAGTGGTGGACTTGGATGAGGATGAAGAAGACCAAGAGCACGAAACGAATGAAGGGGATGGTAATGCAACCAACGAACCCATAGAGGTTAAAATGGACGTGGCTCCCCTACGTGTGGAACTCCCTCAATCCTCTCTGTCTCGAATGACTGACGAGGAACTGGCACTTCTGAGACGAAATGACCCTATTGGGTACATGAAGGCAAAGTTGGCTCAGAGGGACGTCCCACTTGCTAGGGCTGGCACAAGTTCGACCAGCTATCCTCTTCCCACAGATGAAAGAATTGTTCTTCTTAATAAAATTAGGAAAACCATTCTCAATGTGGATATATTCGAAGTGCTTAAACAAGATAGTACTGCTTGCTATACTATGAAGGAGCTGCTCACAAAGGTCAATCTTTCCACCTGCTCCTTGCCAGTTAGTACTCTCTTGTTCGATCTTCAGAATTTGCTGGACAACGTAACTGGTTACCTTCTCCAAGACGAATCTGCTGCCAAGAAGGTTCAAGAGAAACGCATTGCCATGGATGCCGCTTATGAACAAGCTTCGAAACTCTCTCAAGAAGCTGAGGATCAAGCTATGCATCTGAAGCAGGCGAAAACTGATTATGAGGCTCGAGCTGAGTCCATCCTTCTTTGGGAAAGGCAGATTCTGGAACTTCAACAGAAGGTTAAGGAGGCTAAAGAACAACAACTAGCCTTCGAAACCAATTCTGCTGGTAACCAATTCGAAGAGCTTCTCAACCAGGGGCTTGCGGAAATGGAGACTGCAGAACAACTTAAAGGAGAAGTGGAAACCTTGGAAGGAGCCAGGCGGTTCACTCAGCAGAAACTTGAATCATTTCGAAGCACTTTTAATCGATTGAAAAATAATTCTTATTTCTAGATTTTGATGTTTATTTGACTATAATTTTGGTTTCTTACATGTAATATTCGAACAACGCCATTTTGGCATTTTATCTTGCCATCTTGGCTTTTTATAACATCTTGTTTACGTTGTTACTATTCGAATCTCCTGCAGGCTTGGCTTATATTTCTTTAAATATTTCCCATTAACCTTTAGGACACGTTTATCATCCATGAGTTCTTCGATTTCGTATGCATTGTTTGAGAATACTTTTAATATTCGAAAAGGTCCTCCCCAATGAGGTGACCATTTACCTAACGCTTTATTCTTCTTGTCCATAGGCAATATGACTCTCCAAACCAAGTCATTAATAATGAATACTTTTTTCTTCACCCTTTTATTGTATGTTCTGGCCACTCTTTCTTTTTGCCTCATCAAAATTTCCAATGCATGTAATCTAATTTCGTCCAACTCAACTAATTCATTCATCATCATTTCCCAATATAATGCAGTTGGGATTTCGTTTTGTCTCTGAATTCGAACTGATTGTAGATGAATTTCTACTGGCAACACTGCATCATGACCAAATGTGAGTTGGAAAGGCGTAGTGTTAGTAGCTTCCTTAGGAGATGTTCTACAAGCCCATAATATTTGGTCCAGAGTTTTGTGCCAGTTTCTTGGCTTTTTGCCAATATGCTTCTTGATTAATCCTATTATTACTTTATTTGCTGCTTCGACTTGTCCGTTTGCTTGAGCATAATATGGCGTTGATGTTAGCAATCTAAACCCCATTTCTTGGGCAAATCCTTGCATCTTTCTACCAGTAAACACAGAGCCTTGGTCTGTAGTTATGCTCTCTGGCAATCCGAACCTATAGATAATGTGCTTTTGTATAAATTCAATAATAGCCTCTTGATCAGCAACTATCAGTGGTATAGCTTCGATCCATTTGGTAAAATAATCTATTCCCACCAAGATGTATTTCTGTCCTTTGGACGAAGCAGGATTTATTTCTCCTATCAAATCCAATGCCCATCCTCTAAATGGCCATGGTTTGATGATCGAATGCAACTCACTTGCAGGGGCATGTTGAATTCCTGCATGTTTCTGACATTCCTCACATCCTTTAGCAAAGTCTATGCAATCTTTGAGCATGCTAGGCCAATACAAGCCGTATCGAAATAACAACCATTTCATTTTATGGCCTGCTTGATGTGCCCCACATGCCCCATTATGGACTTCAGACAATGCTAAGTATGCCTCACTTTCTCCTAGGCATTTCAATAATACACCCTCTTGGGTCTTTTTAAACAATTCGTTCCCCATGAGAAGATATGACAATGCTCTATATTTTGTTTTTCTATCCACCTTTAGAGTTGGGTCTGCTAAATAACTCTTCAATGGACTTCGCCAATCTGCATCTGACAAAGTATTTATGGCTAATATTTTGAATCCCTGTTTCTCAGCATATCCCAATCTCATACTTTCCAGATCCGATGGTGTGAATCTAGTAGCCATAACTCTTCCCCTTAATTCGACCAAATCCTTGAAGTTCTTGGTAGACACTTTATAACCTGAAGCCAACTGCGCTAAGTCATTTGCTTCTTGGTTCTCTATTCTTGGTATGTGTTGAATATCCATGTATTCAAATTTCCTCAATAGCCTATTGACCATGACGAAGTATACCATTAAATTTTCCTTTATGCACTTGTATTCCTTTGTGATTTGTTTGACCACTAATTCAGAGTCTCCTTTAATTTCGACTCTGGTTGCCCCCAATTCCAACAAAGCTTCAAGTCCAACAATGAGCGCTTCATACTCAGCTTCGTTGTTAGAACAACGAGGACCATCTAATTTATACTTGAATTTTGTTGGAATTCCTTCAGGAGAAATCAGAAGGACTCCAACACCACTTCCATTCCTGTGGGTTGAACCATCAAAGTACAATTTCCATGGTTGCATTTCGACGTAACTCATGACCGTCTGCTCAACCAAAGAATGGTCCACAATGAAGTCAGGAATCACTTGACCTTTCATAGCTTTTAAAGGCATGAAAGTCAACGAATATTCTGTTAAGGCTAAAGCCCACTTGCCAACTCTGCTATGCATTATTGGTTTTGAAAGCATATGTTTAATGACATCGAAATGAGATGAAACATAAACATCAACAGGTTTTATATAATACTTGAGTTTCATACAAGAGAAATATAAACAGAGACATAGCTTTTCTAAATTGCTATATCTGGTCTCTGCATCATTTAGCACTCTACTTAAATAGTATATGGCTCTTTCGACGCCATTGCTATCTTCTTGTGCTAGCATACTACCTATACTAACTTCAGAGGCAGATATGTACAATCTCATGGGCTTCCCCCATGAAGGTGGAGACAAAATAGGAGGCTGATAAAGGTATTCTTTTATTCTGTCAAACGCCTCCTGGTGAGCTTCGTTCCATTCGAAGGCTTGACCTTGCTTTAGACGAAGTAACGGAGAGAAAGCTTGGGTTCTTCCACTTAGGTTCGAGATGAATCTTCTGAGGAAGTTAATTTTCCCTAGCAGAGATTGTAACTCCCTTTTTGACGCAGGTGCTTTCGTCTCCATTATGGCTTTGGTTTTGTTCTGGTTGATTTCGATTCCTTTCTTGTGAACCACAAAACCAAGAAAATCTCCAGCCTGCACAAAAAATGCACATTTAAGGGGATTCATCTTTAAGCCATGTTTTCTCATTCGCTCGAATGATTGGCTTAAATGATGCAAATGTGTTTCTGCAGATATAGATTTGATGACTATATCGTCAATATACACCTGCATGAAGGTTTCAATGAAATCATGAAAAATTGAATTCATTGCCCTTTGATAAGTTGCCCCAGCATTCTTTAAACCAAAAGGCATCACCACCCATTCGTAGGTGCCTAAGGCTCCTGGGCAACGAAATGCTGTCTTTGCAACATTTTCTTCAGCAATGAAAATCTGGTTATACCCAGAGTATCCATCTAACATACTCAAGTATTCGAACCCTGCAGCAGAATCTACTAGCATTTCTGCCACAGGCATGGAATATTCATCTTTAGGGGTTGCAGTGTTTAAATCCCTAAAATCTATGCAAATTCTTAAAGAACCATTTTTCTTAATAACAGGTACTATGTTTGCTAACCATTCGACGTACCTTGTTGTTCTGATGAATTTGCAACGCAGCATCCTTTCGATCTCAGCTTTAATTTTTGTGAGAACCGCTGGTGTGAATCTTCTGGGAGTTTGTTTGATGGGCCTCTTGCCATCTTTGATTGGCAGTCTGTGTTCGACCAACTCCCTCTTTAAACCAGGCATCTCGTCATAATCCCATGCGAAGCAATCTTTGTTTTCCTTAAGGACTTCGATCACTTCCTTCTTGAGGCCTGGGCTAAGTTTAGCACTTATGTAGGTTACTCTTTTCGTTTTTTCATCCCCTAAGTTGACTTCTTCGAGTGGATCCTGTTCCAACATTTTGGCACCTGAGTTTATGGGGTTCCTTTCGAAGCCTAAGGGTTCTTTATCATAGATGGCATCCAACCTTTGATCCATCTCAAACTCTTTGAAGGGTGAGCATTTCGAACCATCCCCACTTACTTCGTCCGTCTTTATAGTTGACTTATTTATTTCAGCCTCTAAGGCCGCTTTTGATTCGTTCTCAGCCATATAGGCCGAAATCCTTTCGAAAAAGGTAGACTCAGTCATGGCTAAGGTTGTCGAAGTCCCAGCCTGCTGGCCGTTTTTGTATAGTGCTTTCGACTCCCTCTTCTTCACTGATTATTGTTCTATCCCAGTAAAGGCCATCATGACGAAGGGTCATGTAGTAGTGGGCGTTTCTAGTTTCATTAATCTCATCATTTGGAACACACGGAGCAATCTTTGCCAGATTTTTATCATAATCCCTCTTGTCAACTAAATTGACAGTTGGCATAAAGTAACTCTGGTCTGCTTCGATGTTTTCCACGATTCCATCATCTCTCCACAGAACTAGTCGCTGATGCATTGACGAAGGAACTGCCCCCACGCCATGGATCCACTCTCTTCCCAGCAGTAAGTTATAGTTGGCCTTGGCTTCGATCACCATAAATATGGTGGGCCTACAGCTTGAGCCTATTGTCAATTCCAACTGGACCACTCCCAGTGTTTTTCCCACTTTTCCCTCATAATTAGACAGAACCATATTATGGGGCTTGATGTCTCCTTCGCGGATCTCTAATCTTTTTAGCATGAAATGGGGTATCAAATTGACTGCAGCACCCCCATCCACTAGAACTTTGTTCACACCATGGACACCAACTTTCGCCCGAATGAAAAGTGGCTTGAGATGGTTCTTCATTGCAGGTTCTGGATGTTCGAAGAACGCATTTTGTTCCTCAACAGCCCCATTGTCCATCACATAGTAGCACACGGGCCTATGTTTCATCAAATCTATGGTGTCTTCCTCCTCATATTCATTGATTTCGGTTTCCTGCCCAAATTCGCAGGGAAGCACAGACACCACGTTACAGTTCAAGTTAAATGAAGACTCCCCCTCCGATTCGAAGTTATCTGTTATCATATCTTCGTCCTCTTCTGGGCCTGGAGTGTATTCCTTTGGTTTATCGCGTTGTTCTTCAGAGAAGAGCCTCCTATTGACTGGAGGTTTGTCTTCAATTTGATTTTTTGGTTTGTTGGTGCTAGATTCACCTTGGTTTTTCGTTGAAGTAACCCCTTTGTTTGCCACAGCTTCTCTCTCAGCCTTTCGAATCCTTTGTTGTCTGCGCCACTGGGATCTTGACATGGGGTTCCTTCCTTTGTAATTTTCTAATCTCACCTCCTCCCTTTTTGCTGTGTTGAATTGCCTCCTGTATGTCACAGCATGGCGTGCATTTCGTTCAGCGTTTCTCCATCTATCTTTGCCTTTGTCATTTCTGACCTGTAACCATCTATCGGTTGGCACTTCAGCAGGGAGTTTGAAAGTCACTCTTCGAGCAGCCTTGGGGTGAGGGCTATCAGGCCTTCGCTGTTTGTGTCTGCTGTCGAAACGTGGGCCCATCTGGGCAGTTTCTTGATGGTTCCAGCAAGGGGCGAAGGGAATCGTTTCGAAGGCCCTGGCCATGCTTTGGTCATACACAGCAGAACACCTTGGGCAAATCAAGCACTTGGTTGCCCCTTTGTAGCAGCGAAACACAAATTCCAGCAAACTTTCTCCAGCCTTGGGATAACACCTAAAAAGCTGGTTATCCTGGCGCCAATTGTTGCCAGTTCGAGTCCTCTGTACCCTTTCGAAATTCGCAGCGATTCTTTGATTGCAGAGGATGCTTCACCTAGGGCATAATATCATGCCTGAATCTCCTTTGTGGCATGTCATGAGATAATCCTTGAGACTAGCATCTCCAGTGTGATTATCCCCCATTCTATATTTTTCTTTTTCTAAGTATTTTTCCACTTCCTCCATCTCAGAGCGAGGTCTATCCATATCCACCATATTTATTTCAACATCTCCCCCTTTAGCTTCATCATCACCCCATCCTGTGGGCTTTATATCCTCAATCTGAACCTTCGAACTCTCTGGGGCAGAATATTTGACCAAATAGTCAAATTTTCCACTGGGTTCCCCTAGAGTGTCCCATATTTCCTTCTGAAGGGAAATTGGCTGCGTGATTTGGACTTTCTCCAATTCCAGCCTCAAGCCTTCAGTGACTTGTGTTAATTCTTGGTTTTGATTTCCCTGGCCTTCAGTAGCCTGGGTTTCTCTTGCAACAGCTACAGGTGCGGCAATCGGAGTCTCTGGCGTATTCTGGATGTCTTCAGTGACCTCCTCGCTGACTTCGACCATCACCCAGTTTTCAACTCCAGTACCCTTCTCTCCTGTTAGGGCGTCGCTTTGATCAGTTTCCACCATGTTGACCTCTCCAATGCATGCAGGCTTGGAGTAGTTGGTGTCTGCGACGTCCAAGGGATCTTCGTCCACTTTCATCTTCACCTTATCAGCAAACTTTAGTCTGCCATCTTTGATCGCGTTTTGAATCAGGTCCCTGAAAAGAAAACATTGTGAGGTTTTGTGGCCTAGGAAACTATGATATTTGCAAAATCCTCTCTTCTTTCTCTGATCCAAAGGAGGTATTTTGACATTTGATGGCACAATTAGTTGGCCATCTTTGACAAGTAAGTCAAAAATCTCGTCACATTTAGTGACATCGAAGGTATAAACCTTCTTTGGAAATTTGTCACTTTTTTCATTTTCAACAATGTCTTTCCCTTTTGTGGGAACTAACAATTTGCAGGAATAAGGCGGGGCCTGTTTTAATTCAGCGAGGTCGATTTCGACCTCTTCGAATTCGAATTCAGGATATTCTTCTGCTTCCTCAGTCCCAACATAGGAAATCCTTTCTTTCTTGCTATTCTTAAAGACTCTGGCTTTTTCGGCCTTTAGTCTTTCGACCTGTCGAACCCTACCGGCTAACTGAGCCATATCCCTCAAATACTGAGTGTCTAGTTTCTTTCGAATAGAATAATCCAAGCCACCATCGGCCATTTCGACTAACTCATGTTCAGGCACTACTGTGTAACATCTGGATTTCAAAAGCCTAAATCTATTCAAATAATCATCTATGGGTTCGGTGAACTTTCTCTTAACACTGGCCAATTCCTTCAAACTTATTTTCGACTTTCCCATGTAAAATTGTTCATGGAATAATCTCTCTAAGAGAGCCCAAGTGTCAATGGACCCAGGAGGCAAAGTGGTAAACCATGTGAAGGCGTTTTTTGTCAAGGAACTTGGGAAGTATTTGATCCTGAGATCTTCATTATTAGCTATATCTCCCGCTTCGGTTAGATATCTCGCTATGTGTTCGACTGTTGACTCATTGTTATCCCCAGCGAACTTTGTAAATTTAGGGACTTTATATCCCCTTGGTAAATCAGTATGCATTATGCAATCCAATATAGGAGAAGCGTAATTTGACCTTCTCATTCCTGTGTTGAGGCCATTCTGGGCCATGACTCTCTCTATCATGGTGGTTAGGTTGTTTTCTGCCAAGATGTTACCGTTTCGAATTCTATGAACGACAGCATCGGCATCTTGATTTCGACCAATCAAAACAACTCCCCTAGGTTGTTCTTCTCGAAACTCTGGGGCTTCTAGCCTTTCGACCCTTGCCCCTGGTTCCATAATTTCCCTTTGTGGGTTCGGGATTATTGGGGCTTCTAACCTTGGTGCCCTGGCCCCTAAGTTAACTTCTTCTCTAGGTGGTCTATAAATTGGGTCGTTAGCAATTTGTTCTATAACAGGCATGTTTGCTCGGAATCCCGCCTGATTCTGCCTACGCCTTTCTGGGGGAGCAAAGAAATCTGCTATTCGACTCATATTGTCAGCATTTTCTCTGTTTGTCACAGTCACATTTTGCACTATTGGGGCAAATATCTCCTGCATAGTTTGTGCTAACACCCCTATCATATTATGGTTACTGTCATCCATCAATTGCCTAAAATCCAACTGGTTGTCTGTGGTTAAGATAGGCATTGTGCTATAACCCACCGACCCTTGGTTATTTGTCATAAACTGATTCGCCCCAGACCCAGACCCTAGTTGTGGAGATGAATTCGATGTGGAATTGTGTAAACCTGCCATAAAAGATGTTGGCATTCCATAAGAGGAATTTTTGGTTCTATTCCCATCGAAACCGGGTGGTCTAGTTAATGGAGTGGCGAAATGGGATTGTGTCCCTAATGGTGGAACGAATCCCCCAGGGTAGCCAATGGTTCCAATATTTCCTAAGATCGAACTATTAGTTGATATGCCACTTACTCCATTGGTGGCTATGTTACTGGTCGAAGATGCAACAGACTGTGCATTCGAAGGGATTACATTAGATGTTCCGATCGAAGTGGACGCATTAGTGCCTGTTGTATGTGGGCCATTTTGGTCCCCTTGTTGATTGTCTGAATTAGACATTTTGTCCAAACGTTTTCTTCTGGATAAAGGTTGGTTACTGTTGGTTATCTTACCACTTCTCAGGTTCATAAAACAGCAAACTTCTTAGGTTCCAACGTTTTTGTAATGGTTATGTCTCAACAATCCTTATTTCTAATATCCAATTATTGGTCCCACCGGGTGTGCCAATTTGTTTCCAGTGATTTCTGGTAAACAACCGCTAGTCTTCCAAACTATCGAATAATCTTTCTGACTGTTATTCAATTCCTCTGGTAACTCACAGGATCGACTAGATTGATCCTAGGACTCCTTGGATATTAAGGTTACTCTCACAATCGAACAGATATTCATGGTTGATATTGTATATGTGTTTGGCTTATTTCGATTTCTCTCTCTAAAAGTCTAAAGATGTAATCAAAATGTGTGTGTGAAAACTAAGTTACATGAATAAATGTTAATTGTAAAGACATGTAAAATTGCATAAAAGTGAAGTAAATGGTTTCGACTTACAAAACAGTTAATATAAAGGATTTCTGGAACGTAAAAGGTTTGAAATATGAAGAAAGCGTTTAATGCAAGAAATCTTTAAATGACTTTAAGTAAAAATATGCGTTCGAAGGATAAGACTTGAAGGTAAAGGTATGGAAAATATGACAGTTTTCTGAGATATAAAGTGCTTGAAATATGAAGAAAACATTAAAATGTAAAACTTTGAAGAAGAGATTTCGAAGTGAAAAGACTGTAAATGAGAAAACTTGTAAATGTTATTTGACAAAAGGATAAAGGAAAGTGCTGGAAATGGTAAAAGGTTTTCATTAAATCAGAAATACATGGTGTTATCATACATACATTTCTCTTGCATTTGTTTCCCTTGCCATGTGGTAGTTTGAATGTTACTGAGTATTTTGTATAATAGATATGACACACCAAATCCTAATACTAAGACTTCTATTTATACTAATTCGACCATAACGGTCTTGCTATAGGATTATGCCACGTTTAGAACATGCAGGACAATGCCTCTTTCGTCTTTCCACGTGTCCCCAAATGCTCCAGCACATAACTTTCAAACTTCGAAAGTCCCGCTTCCATTTGAATTTCAAATGCTTTGGTACTTCTCCGTTTCGAACGCTCTTCCCAGACACAGCCTTGTTGTTATTTCGAGACTTCTTTATATATGTGTTTACCTTGGGTTTTGGTAAACAACCGCTGATCCTCCAAATGGTTACTTATTTGGTTACTCGCAGGATCGATCAGATTGATCCTAGGACATAGGTTGATTTTGAAGTTTGGTTAAATTGGATAAGGCTTTAAATAAAGAGGCTTTAAATAAAATAAAGAGGCTTTAAATGAAATTGCATGAAGAAAGGACTTGGTAAAATAAACAAGGCTTAAAGTAAAAGGTTCGACAGAAATGTAAAGAAGAAAGCAAGTAAATTTCTGGAAAAGTAAATGACTTTGATTAATAAAGTTGGTGTTTCACACATACATTTCTCAACAATTCTTTCTCACACGCTGGGTACTCGAATCTATATGAGTGACTTTGTATAGAATTGTGAACACACGCGAGAAACTACATGACTACTACTATTTATACTAAAACATCCCAAGTAACCGTCGGGCAGTTACACTGCTTCGAGATGATTACACTTGGCACGTTCTCAATGTTCGACGCTTCAGATCTTTGCACGTTGCACTTGGTAACTGCTGGAAACCGTTTTCCCTCCAAACGCTTGAATTTCAAACTGCTCCACTCTGAACCATCGAACACCTTCGTCGAGAGACATCTTCGACGAGAAACTCCTTCGACGTCGAAGGCAACCAACCTCTTCCTTGGAAGAAATCTTTTAAATACCTTGCCATCTTTCGATGGGCATTTCGACAGACCTAGCTAGTCGAAAACATCCTTCAGCTTTAATGGCTGACATTAATAAAACAAGAGTGTCGAATTTAGGAGCCAACAAATTGCCCCCCAAGAATGCCTTATTTCGACTCTGAAAGAAAAAGGCATTCTTTGAAACGCCATTCGACACCTGTCTTTTCACGCTTAGTCACAAATTAACTTGTGCACTTTTTGTTGTTTTCTACCAACCATTGGCAATCCCAAGAAAACCATCATTTATCCGTACCTAAGACGTCACTTTCAGTACGGCGTGCAGTACCAAACGTCATTTCAGAATTTGTCATTATGACAATTCCCAAAAACGAGGATGCACGCTGCGTCCCTCTATTTCTGCAGAACGGCTAAAACAACAGGGGGCTGCCACGCGTCCCACTAGCTCCTGCAATAATTAAATGGCATTTAATGTCCTCGGTTTTGGGGATTTTCCCCCACTACTATAAATAGCAGTAAATACCCCATTGTGGGACTTTTTACGCCATCTAGCTTTCAAACTTCTCTGTTTTCATACAACTTGTCATCTTTGCAAAAACATTTCCTCCTTCACTTCGTCTTCAACCTCATCATTTAACAATGGCATCTGGTTCTAATGCTCCTAGCGCTACTGTACCATCTGAAAACGCCAAACCTAAGGTTTTCGTCACTGCTCCAGTAGTAACTTCTACGGGAAAACGAAGGGTCCCTGAACCCTTGGACATCGCCGTTCGTGATGCCTACTCACGCCACCTTATGATCCCGGTTGGATACTCCAACCAGATCTTTGCTATGTCTGGCCCCATGTACCCAAGTATTGCTGAGGCCATGAAGATCAAGAGTTATTTTCTGGTAGTTGAGAAACTCAAACCGGTTGCATGCGCCAAGAAAGACGCAGAAGACAATGAAGACCCTGCGCATGAAAAAATCGACCTTCGCTTCTTCAACAGAGGTGTTAGGGCCTTCAGGTCTGGCCCTAGCCTTACTCCTGATTACGTTGCTTGGCTAGAAAAGATGGAGAAGCACCAAGCTTCGATCTGGAAGGATATGGGGATTTTCGACCTGGTGATGCTGTCGAAGACAGGTTTGAACTATTCTCCGGAGATGTTGATAGCTTCTCTGCTGTTCTGGGACTACTCCCACTTTACTTTCCACCTTCCCTGTGGGATGTTGACTCCTACACTCTTCGATGTGGCCGCTATCACTGGCCTTCGACCCACCGGGGACTACTTCGATCCGGAGGAGATGTCGGAGGACCAAATTGGATTCTCTGACACCAAACCAACATACACCACTTTCATCAACCACTATCACGACAGGTCGACAGATGCTGTGTCGGATGTCGAACACATAGCGTTTCTAGCCTTATGGCTGACTCGCTTTGTATTTTGCTCGAAGTCCTTACAGGTGACCAAAAAGATGGTCACTCTCGCCACTCAACTGCATCATCGCCAAAATATCTGTTTGGCAGAACTGATTTTGGCTAGCCTCTATGACTCGATCAGTAATGGGGCCACTCTTCTAAAAATTATCGAGAACAGGGCCAGTTTGTTACTTGCTGGGCCTTTTTGGCTGCTTCAACTGTGGCTCAATGCCACCTTCGAATCTTTCTTGCCCAAGAAGGTTCAAATAAATGAGCAGGCTCCAGAGATAGCGAACAGACGCGTCGAAGGAACCAGACTGGCTCTGTTGACGCCTATGGAAGATGGACTGGAGTTTCAGCAAACCTTCACCAACTTCGTTCTGATGTTTGCTCGAAGGAAAGAGTTTGTTTCAACTATGGATCCGTTTGCTCGACGGCAGGTAGGCCCAGCATGGTTCACAAGGCCACATCCAAGGACGTCGAGTGATCCTAATGTTGACGAACATACAATACTGTGGGAGGCGTTCCTCACACCAAGGATCATGCCTCTTCGATTCAGGAGCTCTAAGACTCATTTGAGTCTGATTGCATACCAACCAAACCTGGTATCTCGCCAGTTTGGTATTATTCAAACCCTACCTTCTCCAATCTTTCCACGAGAGAAGTCTATGTTGTACTTCTGTAATGATTACACCGAAGAAGCTGCCATTAAGCATATCGGAAGATATGCTGGTCGAACAGTTCTCTCGTTGTTTGACTACCAGCTCAACTTTCTTTGCTCACCATCCTTCGAGGAATGGTGGAAAAGTTATTATGCTGAGGAGTTTTTCGATGAGAAGGACTTCATAGATGAGCTTCAGAAATCTTTTGTCCTTGTGTTGGACAAAATAAAGAAATGTAAGTTCATCCTCTCACATTACTTTGTCTTTCTTTTCGACTGCTAGCCTGTTAACCATTTATTTGATTTCAGTTGTTCGAAAGCCTGTAGCCAAGAAAGCTACAGAAGGCCAACAGGGAGGAGGCCCCTCAACAAAACCTCCACCGCCGGCGAAGACTACAGCACCGGCGAAGACCACAAACAACCAACAGGGGGAAGGCTCTTCGAAGAAGCCTTCTATATCGGTAACCAGACTTTCATTATTTCTTCCTGGCTTTCGATTTTTGACTTTCGATGCAATTGCTAAATCGAATTCCCATTGGTTTTTTAGGCACCTTCGCCCAAGAAACGGCCAGCACTGGTGGTCGAATCTGGGAGCGACGAAGAAGGTGATTCTCCCCCTGCTCCTCTAAAAAGGCACAAGCTGACGAAGGACGTTCCTGCTCCTGCTCCTGAGGGTCGAACCATTAGGATAAAGGTTGCTGGAAGAAAGCCCAGGCCACCTCCAGTGATCATTGAGGAGCCAACGGAGGAGGAACTAAACGTTCTTCTCAACAAGCCTGTCGAAAGCGACAATTCCAGCCCTGGGGATGAAGCTAATTTACAGGTAATCTCGTAGACCCTTTTATAACTTAGGTGTAGATACCTATATTCGACTGTGTCTCTTTCGATCTCTGAAGATTCTTCTTCTTTCCTTTTTCAGGACACCACTGAAAGCTCTCCGCCAAGGACCTCTGAAACACTGGAGTCTGCTGAACTCAGCAGGCCACAAGAAAAGGGCTTGGAAAATGACGAAGCCCATACTGAGATAAATGAGGCCAATGCTGAGACGGTAGAAAAACCAGCAGAGGATCCTCAAACGGAAGAACAACAGCCTAAAGAGGTTCAGGTGGTGGATCTGTCAGAAGAGAATCGTGACGAAGGGGACCATGGCAATACTGGCGAAGAAAACCAAGGTGCCGTTGGCGAAGAAAACCAAGGTGACACTGGCGAAGGGCACCAAGGTAACGCTGGCGAAGAGCACCAAGATGACGCTGGTACTGCCCCAGTCCGAGTCGAAGGGGAACAAGTTGAGGCTCCTAACACTCAACAGCCTCAAAGCCAAGACAATGCTGTTGCAAGGGTTGTTACCTCAACGAAGCACAGGTCGAAAGAGGACTTAGAACTCTTGAAACAAACGGACCCCGTTAGCTATCTCAACGCAATCATCGAGAGCAAGAGTTCATCTGATGCTAGTCAGGAGGTTCCTACCCTGTCGGGGAAGTCCACTGAAACCTCTCCTCTCGACGAAGCTTTGGCGAAGGTGAAGGCCCAGTTTTTCAAGAAGGACTTGATGAAGGCTTTAGAGGGGGACCCCACTGCTCCATCATACTTGAGGGATGTTTTGAACGCTGTCGACTTGTTAGCTGTAGCTCCAGAAGTTTCAGGCTTGATCATGGAGTTACACTCTATGATTGATCAAGTCTCAGCAGATTATAGGCGCCAAAGGGGTTTCAATAGTCAGCTTGAGGTGTTGTATGGCAAAAGCTCCTCTGCATGGACTGCTGTTTCGGATACGACTTCTCGAATTGTGGAGTTGTCGAAGCAAAAAGCATCTACGCAGGAAGAAGTCGATGCCATCGATCGAGAGAACGCTTCCTTCATGGCACAAATCGAAGAAATAGAGGCGAAGATAAATGCCAACACTATACGCAAGGAGGAACTTCTTTCGACCGTCTCAGACACCGAGAGTCAAACTGAAATCAAACAAGGCCTGGAATTTGCTGAGAAGGCCCAAGGCTTCGACGCTCAGATTGCCAAACTGGTGCAGGAGAACGCGTGGTGCAAGAAAAGGTTGGAGCTGCAGCAAGCCAAGTACCTTCGACTCAAGGACTCTATTCCCTTTTTATTGATTCTCTTTTGTAACCATATTTTGTAATCTATATTCGACAACATTGCCATCTTGGCTAAAATTTATAAAATTTCCATTTTGGCTTTCTATGGTTAATTTAGTCTTGTTCTTTTATTATTTTATTTTTATCTCTTGGAGTGTAGGTTTGTATTTTTTCAAATATTTACCATTTACTCTCAAGAGCCTTTTATCTTCGCCTAACTCTTCGACTTCATAGGCTCCACCAGAAAAAATTTGGATAACTCTGAATGGCCCTTCCCATTTGGGTGACCATTTCCCCATGCTTCGATCCCTTCGATCCATGGGAAGAATTACCTTCCAAACTAGTTCTTCAAGCAAAAATACCTTAGGTTTTACCTTTTTATTATAAGAGTCTTCTACTCTTTTCTTCTGAAGCCTGAGTAGGTCGAGAGCGCGCAATCTCTCTTCGTCTAAATCCACCAGTTCGTCTAACATCATGTTCAAATAAATTTCAGAGGGAATATCATAATGCTTCTGAACCCTTGCAGATTGAAGACAAATTTCTGCTGGCAACACTGCATCATGGCCAAAAGTTAGCCTATATGGTGTTGTACCAGTGGCTTCTTTTGGGGACGTTCGACAAGCCCATAAAATCTGGTCTAACGTCTTATGCCAATTCTTTGGTTTCTTCCCAACATGCTTCTTTATCAAACCAATCACCACTTTGTTGGCTGCTTCGACTTGACCATTTGCCTGTGCATAATAAGGCGTTGATGTTAGGAGTTTGAAACCTGTTTCCGGAGCAAATTCCTGCATCTTTCGACCAGTGAAAACTGATCCTTGATCAGTTGTTATCGTCTCAGGGATTCCATACCTAAAGATAATGTTCTTTTGAATAAATTCAACGACATTTTCTTGGTCTACATTGACTAAAGGGATAGCTTCGATCCACTTAGTAAAATAATCAATGCCTACCAGTATGTATCTCTGACTCTTCGATGATGCTGGTCGAATCTCTCCAATGAGGTCCAACGCCCATCCTCTAAAGGGCCAAGGCTTCACTATCGAATGAAGTTCGCTTGCTGGTACATGTTGGATGCCTGTGTGGACTTGACACTCTTGACAACCTTTGGCGAACTCAACACAATCTTTCAACATAGTGGGCCAATATAGTCCTTGTCGAAACAACAACCATTTCATCTTATGGCCTGCTTGGTGAGCCCCACATGCTCCAGCGTGCGTAGTCGAAAGGGCTATATATGCCTCAGTTTCACTTAAGCATTTTAGCAATATCCCTTCAGGCGTTTTCTTGAATAACTCATTACCCATGAGTACGTAACTCAACGCCCTGTACTTTGTTTTTCGTTTTGTCGAAGCCCCTGGATTTTGAAGATAGTCCACAATGGGTTTCCTCCAATCTCGCTCTGACAAATTATCTATGAACGAAATTTCGAAGTTACTTTGATCAGCATATCCTAGTCTCGTCGATTCCAAGTCTGTTGGTGATAGACAAGTTGCTTTTATCTTTTCTCGAACTTCGATTGCTCTTTGTAATCTCGTTTTTGAAATCTTATACCCAGATGCAATCTGTGCCAAGTCGTTGGCTATTTGATTTTCGACTCTGGGTATGTGTCGAATATTGACTGTTTCAAATATTTTCAATAAACGATTTGCTATCACAAAGTACATAATGAGATTCTCTCTTATGCACTTATATTCCTTTGTGACTTGCTTAATGACTAACTCTGAGTCTCCCATTATTTCGACTCGAGTTGCCCCCAATTCCAACAATATCTCAAGGCCAGTAATTAGAGCTTCATACTCAGCCTCATTGTTCGAACAAGAACCTGATATTTTGTACTTGAATGTTGTTGGAATTTTATCTGGAGAAATAATCAAGACTCCTACCCCTGTTCCATCTTTATGGCTGGAACCATCGAAGTAGAATTTCCAAGGCTCTATCTCCACATAATTAATATCCTCAACTTGAATTGAGTGGTCGACTATGAAATCTGCAACCACTTGTCCTTTTACTGCCTTAAGAGGCATAAAGGTCAAGGAGTATTCAGTTAATGCTAATGCCCACTTGCCAATTCGACTGTGCAAGATAGGTTTCGACAACATATACTTGAAATCATCAAAATGAGACGAGACATACACATCAACTGGTTTTATATATTGCTTGAGTTTTGTACAAGAGAAATACAGACATAGACACAATTTTTCAACTTCACTATATCTAGTTTCTGCATCGTTCAAAACTCTACTGAGATAGTAAATGGGTCTTTCGACTCCATTCTCATCTTCTTGGGCTAACATACTTCCCAAAGTTTTGTCGGATGCAGCTATGTACAATCTCATACTCCTATTACTACAAGGAGGCACCAAAATAGGTGGCTTAGTGAGGTACCCTTTGATTTTGTCGAAGGCTTCTTGCTGCTCTTGCCCCCATTCGAACCCCTCTTTATTCAGTCGAAGTAACGGTGAAAAGGCCTGAGCTTTCCCACTTAGATTAGATATAAACCTCCTTAAGAAATTTATCTTGCCTAAGAGAGATTGCAGTTCCTTCTTATTCGATGGCGCTTTCGCTTCCAGAATTGCCTTCGTCTTGTTCTGGTTGATTTCGATTCCTTTCTTGTGGACAACGAAGCCCAAGAAATCTCCAGCTTTCACACAGAACGCACACTTCAAAGGGTTCATCTTCAGACCATGTTCTCTCATTCTTTCGAATGATTGTCGAAGGTGGTCAATATGATTCTTCCTGGAAACAGATTTTATAACAATGTCATCAATATATACTTGCATAAAAGTGTTAATAAAATCATGGAAGATAGTATTCATTGCTCGCTGGTACGTTGCCTCAGCGTTCTTTAGGCCAAAAGGCATCACTACCCATTCATAAGTGCCTAAGGCCCCAGGGCATCGAAAAGCCGTTTTCGACACATCCTCTTCAGCAATGAATATTTGGTTATATCCTGAATAACCATTGAGCATACTCAGGTATTCATAGCCAGCGGCAGAATCGACTAGCATTTCCGCCACAGGCATAGGATATTCATCTTTGGGTGTAGCAGCATTCAAATCTCTGAAATCTATGCACACCCTTAACGTACCATTTTTCTTAATTACTGGCACGATATTTGCAATCCATTCGACATACCTTGTAACACGTATGAATTTGCATTTCAGCAGTCTTTCGACTTCCGTCTTGATCTTCGACAGTATTTCTGGAGCGAAGCGCCTTGGATTTTGCTTGATTGGCTTCTTCCCAGGTTTGATTGGCAACTGAAGTTCTACCAATCCTCTGTCGAGACCAGGCATTTCGTCATAATCCCATGCAAAACAGTCTTTAAACTCTTTCAGCAATTGGATTACTTCCAACCTAAGTTCTGGATCGATTTTGGCGCTGATGTAAGTTGGCCTTTTCTCTGATCCTTCGCCTAAGTTGATTTCTTCTAAAGGATCTTGGGCTAACATTTTAATGTTGTTCGCCAAGGGATCCTTTTCGAAGCCTAAAGGCTCATCGTCATAGATGGCGTCGAGCCTCTGTTCCTGCATTTCTTCTGGCATGATATCAGGAGGTTTTGGATCGAAATCCTTTCCTGGACCTGCAGCAGATAATTGTTGATCATTGGCCTGTGTGGCCATGTACTTTACTTCGGCTTCGAGAGCCGTTATCATCTTAGTTTCGGCTACATAAGCCGAAATTCGCTTCAAAGATTGTGACTCAGTCATTATCACTGAATTCACTTCCCCAACCAGTTGGTTGGATATCAGTTAACCCACTGAAGTCTATGTGGGACAAGTCTTCTCTGTCCCATTGGAAACCATGCTCAGGATGCAGGTATAGGGAACAAAAAGTGTTTGGCGCTGGCGCCATGTCGAAGTCAGGTGTTGGACATGGCCCTATGTGAGCCAAGTTCTTGTCGAAATCTGCCAAACCCAGGTGATTCACTTCGCCAAGGTAATAGCTTTGATCTGCCTCTATGTTTTCGACCATCCCATCTGGACGCCATAGGAGCAGCCTCTGGTGCATTGATGATGGCACAGCTCCAACACCATGAATCCACTCACGGCCCAACAAAAGATTGTAGTTAGGTTTGGCCGATATGACCATAAACATCGTTGGTCGAAGGATAGATCCTACTTTGATATCTAGCTGGATCACTCCCATAGTGGTCCCTATGCCGCCCTCATAGTTCGACAAGACCATGTTGTGAGGCTTAATGTCCTCATCCCTTTTGCCAATTTTCCTTAGCATAGAGTGAGGAATAATGTTGATGGTTGCCCCACAATCCACCAAGATTTTATTCACAGTAGTTTCCTCGAGTTTAGCCCTTATGAATAAAGGCTTGAGGTGATTTTTCATCGCCTCTGTAGGTGGCTCGAAGAACCCATTTTGTTCCTCAGTGGTGCCATTGTCCATGACAAAATAGCACATTGGCCTATGTTTGGCCATTTCTTGCTCCACTTCCCAGTCACTTGCTTCGACTTCTACTTGTCGATTGAATTCTCTGGGCAGCACTGAGACTATATTCACCATTATATCCAAAGTATCATCAGACTCAGCATCATCTTCGTCTTCGACTTCACTTTGGTTAGGCCAAACTAGCCTGTTGGTTACTGGCTCTCTTTCTAGAGGTTTCCTTTGCTTCCTTTGAGGAACGTTACAACTGGTTTCTGCCTTTGGTTCGTTGGCAGCCTCCCTTTCAGCTTTTCGTCTCCTTTGATATCTCCTCCATTGAGATCGAGACATGGGATATTTACCTTTGTAGTTGCTTGACACTTGTGCAACTTTAGGTGCAGCAACTTGAGGCTCTTTCTTTTGAGTCAAAGAGGAGCCTCTTGGCACGTCGAAAGAGTGCCATCTCTCCTCATTTGGCCTTTTTCGACCAGAGGTTTTGTACCAAGTATCTACTGGCACATTTGTGGGAGGCCTAAAAGTCAATGGCCTCTTTTCTTGGTTTGAACCTCTTTGGGAGGCTCTTCTGGGATCATGTCGAAGGTCAACATTTTCCCTTCTCTTATTCGCTGCTCTTACGCCTTGAATGTGCTCAGCAGCCTTTTTGTCAAAGATCGAACTGCATCTTGGACACAGCATCACCTCTGATTTCTTTTTCTGGCATCTTTGTAGAAAATCTGCCAAATTTTCATTTTCCCGAGGGAAAGCAGTCTTATTAGCTTGTTCTTGCCTCATGGCCTCTTCTGATGCTTTTGGGTCAGAAAGTTCGACCATGTTGATATTCATTGTATCTTTGTTAGCAAGAGTTAACTGCTTCATTTGTATCTCCAGATTCTCCGTCTGGCCTTGAACTGTGGCCAAGTGGGAACTGGGTTTTGGTCCAGTTTTTTGTGCTTCAGCGGTCTCCCGCTTCGGGCTTTCGACCGCTTTCTGAACAGCTTCAATTGTCTTCCTGGACAAATTTCCAGAAAAACTGCCAAAGATTGGCATGTTGATGTGGTCCTTTGAGACTTCGACCATGGTAATTCCTGGCTTCTTCGACTGGCTCCTGGTTGCTTCTATCACGTTCACCTCAGAAGGCTCAGCATAGTGGGCTTCAGCCTGCAATGGATTTGAGTCGACAGCCATGGGGGTTTTGTCAGCAAACTTCAACCTCCCTTCCTCGATAGCGTCTTGCACAAGATTCCTGAAAAGAAAACATTGAGAAGTTTTATGGCCCAAAAAATTATGATATTTGCAAAAACCTCTCTTCTTTCTTTGATCAAGAGGAGGCACTTTTACCCCTGGGGGTACAATCATTTGGCCATCTTTAACAAGCAAGTCGAATATTTCATCACATTTTGTGATGTCAAAACTATAAGTCTTTTTAGGGAACCTATCGTTGGTCCTTTCTGGACCAATGGGATTTTTCCCACTTGAGGGGACTAACAGTTTACAAGAGTATGGTGGCCCTTGTTTCAGTTCTGCTAAATCGACTTCTCCTTCTTCGACAGCTAAAGTATCGTCGAAGGATTCCGGATCTTCGTCATCCATCTCAACGTACGCTATCCTTTCTCTCTTGTGAGTTTTCGTTGCCTTTGCTTTTTCAGCTTTGAGGCGTTCTACCTGTCGAACTCTATCGGCCAGTTGGGCCATGTCTCTCAGGTATTGGGTGTCTAGCTTCTTCCTAATGGAATAATCTAAACCGCCTGCGGCTATTTCGACTAACTCATGTTCTGGCACTTGTGTAAAACATCTCGCCTTGAGCAACCTAAACCTATTTAGATATTCGTCTATAGGTTCAGTGAAACGTCTCTTCACACTAGCCAATTCTTTCAGGCTTATCTTGGTTTGCCCCATGTAGAATTGTTCATGGAACAATCTTTCCAACTGGGTCCAGTGATGGATCGAATTGGGGGGCAGAGTTGTAAACCAAGTAAAAGCGTTCTTTGTTAAAGAACTTGGGAAGTACTTGATCCTCAGGTTTTCGTTATTCGAAATATCTCCTGCTTCGATCAAGTATCTCGCCACATGCTCGACAGTAGATTCTGTCGTGTCCCCAGAGAACTTAGTAAATTTGGGGACTTTGCATCTAGGAGGTAAGTCTGTTTGTAACACGTATTCTGACAATGGAGATGTAAAGTTGGGCCTTCGAAAGCCCATGTTCATCCCATTTTGAGTCATGATCCTTTCGATCATGGTTGCCAGATTGTTTTCCAAACCCATGTTTTGGTATTGGATATGCTGAACTACTTCGTCAGCATTTTGGTTTTTGTTAACTAACCTTATCTCTGGGGTTCTTACCCTAGGTTCCTCGACAGGTTGCTCCAATCGTGCCCTAAGGTTTTCTTCGACAGGATGTTGAGCCTGGTTAATGGTGGTTTCTTCCTCTAAGAATATCCCCTGGTTTCCCCTTATTTGCGCCCTTTGGGGCTGTCGAATGGGTTGGGGTACTCCAAAGAAATCAGCCAAACGTGTCATTTGCGCTGTCACTTGCTGATTCGATTGAGTAGTGTTTTGTATTAGAGGGTTTAGCACTGTACTCAAAGTCTGTGCCAACATTTGCACCATATCATGGTTGCTTTCGTCCATTTGTTGCCTCAAGACTGTTGTCGAGGCATTTGTAAGGCCATGGGCTACTTGGGACGTTCCTCCTAAGAGTTGGGTCCTATTTCTATTCGCCATACCTACTCCAGAACCTTGGAGTGGCGAAGAGGCACTCACTAAAGGGTCTGAAAAAGTGGACGTAGCATTCGTCAGGCTAGCCAATTCAGAAGTTGGCATACCATAGAGTGGTATAAATCCTGGTGGCGCAAGAGGCCTTGTGCCTAAATTTCCCCTTGGTGGGGGAGTTCCCAAAGGCATCCTGGGGCCCGTGAACGAAGGTATTGGCCCCGTTGTTGTGACCGTTACTGCTGGTGTCGAACCAACAGTTGTCGCTTCACTTACGGTCGTACTAACCGTTGCTCCCACATTCGTTTGTGGGATTTCGTTATTGTTTGGCGGATTCGCCATCTCTTCCCTTCTTCTGGCAGTATTGTTATCGTTTGTGTATATTCTACCACTTCTCAATAACATACAACAACCCTCGAAAAGATGAGATTATTTTCAACAATCAACACACTGTCCCACCAGGTGTGCCAATTTGTTTACCTTGGGTTTTGGTAAACAACCGCTGATCCTCCAAATGGTTACTTATTTGGTTACTCGCAGGATCGATCAGATTGATCCTAGGACATAGGTTGATTTTGAAGTTTGGTTAAATTGGATAAGGCTTTAAATAAAGAGGCTTTAAATAAAATAAAGAGGCTTTAAATGAAATTGCATGAAGAAAGGACTTGGTAAAATAAACAAGGCTTAAAGTAAAAGGTTCGACAGAAATGTAAAGAAGAAAGCAAGTAAATTTCTGGAAAAGTAAATGACTTTGATTAATAAAGTTGGTGTTTCACACATACATTTCTCAACAATTCTTTCTCACACGCTGGGTACTCGAATCTATATGAGTGACTTTGTATAGAATTGTGAACACACGCGAGAAACTACATGACTACTACTATTTATACTAAAACATCCCAAGTAACCGTCGGGCAGTTACACTGCTTCGAGATGATTCCACTTGGCACATTCTCAACGTTCGACGCTTCAGATCTTTGCACGTTGCACTTGGTAACTGCTGGAAACCGTTTTCCCTCCAAACGCTTGAATTTCAAACTGCTCCACTCTGAACCATCGAACACCTTCGTCGAGAGACATCTTCGACGAGAAACTCCTTCGACGTCGAAGGCAACCAACCTCTTCCTTGGAAGAAATCTTTTAAATACCTTGTCATCTTTCGATGGGCATTTCGACAGACCTAGCTAGTCGAAAACATCCTTCAGCTTTAATGGCTGACATTAATAAAACAAGGGTGTCGAATTTAGGAGCCAACAATATGTTCCCATAATTGCCACTCGAAGCTCCAAGCTTTGACATACTTATTCGAAACACTGCTTCTGCTACTTCGAAACATGACGCTTTACCTCATTTCGATCAAAATGTTTAATTCATTTGGCTTCTAATAACATTATCAAAATCTTCAGCCAACACCTGGCAGTTCCTCCATTGGGCCAAACCTGCCCGGCCCAATGAGGGAACCTTGGCCCAGCGCTGTGGGCTATAAATACCCTATGTTCCCAGAGGGTCAGGTATTCATTCTTTTACCCATACTCATACTCTTGCCTGCTCGTGCTCTTACTTACTTCAGCATCGGAGTGCCTTGCAGGTACCCTCCCACCTCGTTCAAAACTTTAGCTCGGAGCCAGCCGTGACGGTCCAAGTCTGATCAGGTTAGATCAATATCCGAAAACACCTTTAAAAATCTGAAATTGAATTATTGTATGTATATTCAAAAATCTCTTTAAAATAAAATATTATGTTATTTCAGATATATATATTAAAAAATACTTTTAAAAAATTAAAATTTAATTATGAATAAATTTTAGAAATTTCGTCAAAAATTCTCGAAACATACACTAAATATAAAATAAAAAATTCTCAAAACTTACTCTACCATTTCAAAATCTCTGTCTGCGCTCACTATTTTACCATTATTTTTTATTTTTGAAAGGAATAGTTGGGTCACATCCTTACGAGTGTCATTACATATATATATTTTTTAATATAGATAGAAATGTGATGGTGATGTATAATAAAAAGAGAAAGAAAAAGTTGGGAATAAAAAATAATAATAACATGATTTCTTCGAGTCAAATTTCCCTAATGAATGATTAAAAAAGAGTCCATATTCGAAATGGAAGGGAGGTCGAATTTCCCTATGAATGATTAACAGAATCCATACTCCTAATGAAAGAGGGTCTAAATGCACTCACCTAATCTTTTTCAATAAATTCTTGATTTAACTTGGAGTTTATTCCAACTCTAGAAAGATTTCATATATTTTAATAAGTACTTTAACAACAACCCTCTAATCACATCTTAACCTTAATCCGTTACAACAAAATTCTCATTTCACTTTAATCATCCAATTATAGCTTATTACAATTTCCCATAAATAAATTAACTTCATATTGTTTCAAAATCCTAATTTTCGTTAATTAACCTTTTCTATCTGCCACACTTTATTTAAGCTACTTTACATTATTTGTTCCCACAACAAACATCTTGTTTCTCTTCTCTCTTCAAATCTCTTCAACTTTTCAATTATTTTTCCTTACACTTTATAATAAACTTATGATAAATTCTTCATAGTGTAGATAGCATATTATTTAACAAATAGAACATATTATTAACATTAACATTTAACATATAGTAATGAAGTTTATGAAACTAGGTTCTCGTCCAGATACCTTCTACACTACAGACACAATAAGGTAATTTAATTTTTTTTCTTCTCTTTTTAGATTATGATATATTAATTAATACATGAATTTTTTTAATTTAATTTTATGTTATATTTAGGTCAATTTCTTCTGATGTTTCAAGTGACCTCATAATTCAAGTTAAAGGAACTAGATATCATCTTCATAAGGTATGTTTCTTAAAATTTTTTGAAATTTTTTTGAAATTTTTTGAAGTTTATGATACCAATTTGTTACCAAATATTCAAAATCGATTAATTTTCGTCACCGTAGAACCAAACCACACAGATGCTTGTATGATTAGAAGTATTTTAATATTTGATTTTGATTATGTTCAGTTTCCATTGTTATCAAAATGTTTGCATCTACAAAGATTGTGTTCGGAGTCACTTGATTCGCCTGTGAATCATCAGATAGTACAATTACCCGATTTTCCGGGTGGAGTTGAAGCGTTTGAACTCTGTGCGAAATTCTGTTATAGGATTACAATCACTATAAGTCCTTACAACATTGTGGCAGCAAGATGTGCCGCGGAGTATTTGCAAATGACGGAAGATGCGGATAAGGGTAACTTGATCTATAAGCTTGAGGTTTTCTTCAATTCGTGCATACTCTACGGTTGGAAAGATTCGATTGTGGCGCTACAGACGACAAAAGCATTGCATTTGTGGTCGGAGGAGTTGTCGATTACGAATAGATGCATTGGAGCGGTTTGTTCAAAGGTTTTGAGAAAGGCTTGCAGTGATGATGATGATTGGTCTTGTAGTGGAGTAGAAAGTTCGAGAGAACAATGGTCGAGAAAAAAATGGTGGGGTGAAGTTTTAGCAGACTTGAGCATTGATCTTTATTGGAGAATCATGATTGCTCTAAAATCTGATGTAAGGATGCCTTTAAATCTCATTGGGGATGCTTTGATAATTTATGCGTCTAGATGGTTACCGAAAATCGGCTCTGATTCTGATTCGGAAAGTGAAATAGCTTGTTCGAAGAAAATTTTGGTTTTGGAATCGATAGTGAATTTGCTTCCGGGTGAAAAAGGCGCTGTTTCGTGTAGTTTTCTGATTAAACTATTGAACGTAGCGAATGTTTTGAATTCGTCTTCGTCTACAAAAACGGAGTTAGTTAAAAGGGCAGGACTTCAATTGGAGGAAGCAACAGTTAATGATCTTCTAATGGTTTTTGATGTGGATTTGGTGATGAACTTGTTGGAAGAGTTTATGTTGCAATTAAGTCAAAGTCCGCCGACTAGTCCTGTAAGATCGAGGTTGGAATTAGATAAAAGGAGGTCACGTTCGGCTGAGGATGTTGGTCTTGAATTGCAAGAGAGTAGAAGATCTTCATCGGTATCACATAGTTCGAAATTGAAAGTGGCGAAGCTTGTTGATATGTATCTTCAAGAGATAGCTAAGGATGTGAATTTGCCTCTGGAGAAATTTATTGCTATTGCTGAAAGTGTACCTGAATTCGCAAGATTTGATCATGATGATCTGTATAGTGCTATCGATAATTATCTCAAGGTAAATAATTCAAGAACTTATTTTGTTTTCCATGATTACCGCATTTTTTGTCTATGAATAAATTAGTCATAATGACATATGAAACATAACACAAACACTAAACATGACACTGACAATACGTCGTCACTGGTAATAATTTGAGAAAATGAAATGATCAAATCACATGTCTCAGGGTCATGTTGATCTGACTATGACATATGTCTGACACCGAACATGTCTTTAACCTGATTATCATTAATTAATTGAGATCCGAAATTTGGACAATATAGGTAGTTCTTCTGATGTATAACTCAACACACTTAACTCATGTCTTTGACATGACACATCGAGAGTCCTATATTTTGAACATGACCTGATTGCAATGGCCTAACGGATCTTGGCTAATTTCTAATACAATCTTTTCTGAAAAATGCAGGCTCATCCGGAACTCAACAAGACGGAACGGAAAAGATTATGCCGAGTTCTAGACTGCAAAAAACTGTCCATGAAATCATGTACGCATGCTGCACAGAATGATTTACTACCTCTAAGACTTGTTGTCCAGGTTCTCTTCTTTGAGCAAGCTAGAGCAGCATCATCAGATGGCAAACTCACCAAAATGCCAAGTAACATCAAAGCATTACTCACTTCTTATGGAATCGATCCATCGACACATGCATCACAATTAAGCACAACTACAAGTATAAACACTGATGATAATTGGAATGTTAATTCATTCGAGGCACCAAAATCAACAAAGAACTCAACTCTTAGGACGAAAATAGCTGAGGATGATTTAGATGAGAGTCCTGATATGGTATGCGACAGATTTGTAAGAAATTCGAGACTTAAAAGTTTATGTTCTCGTCCTACTAAGCCTAAACGAATGTTTAGTAAGTTTTGGTCAACAAATGGCAACACAACTCAAAAGAATTGAGTATTTTTTTTCTACAATTTTTTCTGTTTGTGAATGGTAAATTTAGGGTGTAGCATATTATACTGTATTTTTCTCTTTGTAAAAGCTATGTAACTTTTATGGAGAATCAATGAATCCAAATGTGCAGTGTTCATGTTATGTATGTACAATAATAAGCTTTAGAAAATGGAAAGCATCTACAATTGTGATTGTGGTTTCATTGTCTTTTTATACCTTTGTGAATGAGATTGTTGCCGTATTTATCATATTTAACCATCAAAATGTCGAAGGTGGTTGCAATTTCATTGTCTATGTAAGTGATGAATAGTATTATTAATGATTTCGATTGCGTCGACCGCATTTATGTGTATTTTCCGTCCAATCTAACGATTTGTGCCGAGTATCCGCGACCATGAAATAATTTAAAACCAGGGTAGGGCCGATTGTGCTGTCTTTGGTATTGATTCTGCCAAACGTGCCTATGTTCATCTGGAGGAGATCATTTCATTGGGTCCCAAGACATTGTTACATATATATTCTTGGTATTTTCACATGTCTGACAAAACAATATTGTAATGATTTTTGTGTTATTTATTTGTATCCACGAACATAATCTCGTCCTTAATGAATAGTTGCTAAAAAAATGAATTTGAATTGGAATGTTGTCGCAAATAATTAAGGTTATGCATGCGCTTGCTTTGTTTTCATATAAGTATAGTGATTTGTCATTGAACTTTTGTAGGTGGAACAATTCAATGTGTTATTATTGGTAGCAAAATTATGTGCATTATAATGTACAATCCCGACCAAAAAGTCGAACAGATAAACATCTTTCGTTGTAAGATATGTTTGCTTCTCTTAGAATGTGTGTTGAGCCTATGCTCATCCCAACAAAAACAAGTCGCCTATTATATGGAGTGAGATTCTGAAACACACTATCTCACGCTTAACACTATCCTGATATGGCTGGATAGTAGAAATCTAATAGGGTAACTCAATATTCATTCCACCAAAATCAAGTAGCATATTATAGGTGTAAAATTCTTAACTCATTCCTTCATGCCTAAAAGTTAGTATATTATGCGAAGTAAGATTTTTAATCCACTTCTTTACGTCCAACACTATAGTGTAATTGTTGGAAGTAATTCATATTCAAAAGTTGTTGTTAGAGTCAAAAGCTTCTGATGTTATTACTCAGAAGCAGTATTGCTCAATAGCAGTTGGGCTTCTGAGGTTGTTAGTCAGAAGGTGTAAGTTTCTGAGACTACTTAGTTAGAAGGAGTAGTTAGATATATTCAGAAGTTGTTATTTGTCAGAAACAGAAGCTTCTGAGGTTACGCTCAGAAGTATGATTAGCTTCTGGGGTTCTAGTTATTTTGTTTACTTAGCTATTAAGTTTAGTTTGTTTAGTTATTAAGTTTACCTTTTGTTAGGGTCTACGTGACAATTTATTTGTGTATAAATAGTCTAGTTGTAGATTTCATAATAACAACATTCTTCCTTGCAGTTTTATAGCCGTCATTCTCTTTGCTCTCATAAATATATTCTTTTTATTCATCATCACCTTGTGCACCAACAAATTGGTATCTAGAGTTTCGATTCTGATTCTTGGGAAACACGGGAAACACGAATGAAATAGTAAGGCGTTGTGTGATTGTGTTTACAGTTATTTCTGGTAAACAACCGTTAGTCCTCCAAACTATCAAATAATCTTAATGACTGTTATTTAATCTCTCTGGTAACTTTCAGGATCGACTAGATTGATCATATGGTTTATTGGTCGTTTGGATAATTCTTATTGTAGAACTGACATTCATGTTTGGTATTTAGATTGTTGTGTAGGTGTTCAACTTACTTCGATTACTCTATTAAAGATCTAATAACATGATCAAGTAAATACGTGCGAAACTAAATTGCATGAATAAAGGTTCAATTGTAAAGACATGTAAAACTGCAAAAAAGACAAGTAAATTGCTTCGAAGTATAAAAGCATGTAATGTAAAAGATTCTCTGGAAAGTAAAAGACTCGACATGTAAAGAAACCGTTTAAATGCAAAAAATCAGTAAGATGACTTTGGATGAAAAAGGTATTCGAATGATAAAAACATGAAGATAACAGCATAAAAGGTATAAGAATTTCTGAAATGTAAAGTATTCGGAATAGAGGGAAAGACTTTTAAATGCAAGGAATCATTAAATGACTTTGAATGAAAAAGGTATTCGAATGATAAAAGCATGAAGATAAAGGAATGAAATATACAAAAGTTTCTGAAAGTAAAAGATTTGAAATGGAAAGAAAACATTTAAATGCAAGAAATCAGTAAAAGACTTCGAATGAAAATACTTTAATGTAAAGGCTTTTGAATGATATTGACATGAAGATAGAGGAAAAAACTGGAAATGATAAAGAGTTTTATTGAATCATAAATATTTGGTGTTATCATACGTACATTGTTCGAGCATTCGTTTCCCTAGCCATGTGATATTTTGAATGTTTACTGAATTTTGTACAATAGATATGACACACGAAATCCTAACGCTAAGACTTCTATTTATACTACTTCGACCATAACGGTCTTGCTATAAGATTTTGCCACGTTCAGAACATGCAAAGCAATGCCCCTCTCTAGCTTCCACGCGTCTTCGAATGCTCCAGCGCATATATTTTAAATTTCGAACATCCTGCTTGCGTTTGAATTTTAAATGTTTTGGCACTCTTCTCTTCGAACTCATTTCTTGGACACAACCTTGTTACCATTTCGAGACTTCTTTGAATATATCCCCATAACTGTCACTCGAAGCTCCGAGCTTTGACATTCCCATTCGAAGCACTGCTTCTACCATTTCGAAACATGACATCTTGCTTTATTCCAACGAAACACCCAACTTGCTTTGTTTCGAACTGTATCATCAAAAATCTTCAGCCAACAAAATGCCCCTTTAAAATATGTATTTCGACCCTTTGAGAAATACTTATTTTAAATATATATGCAAGATTTTGATGTGACCTTTGAGTAATTGCAACATTTATTGTGTATGACTCCAGTCACGTCAATCACGACGCCTTTCAGATTCCTTAACCGTCTTGAACCATTTCACAGCATGGTGCAGTTATAAAAACAATGATTATTATTTAATCATGCCTATTACCAATATCAACTTTTACGCCACCTCCTTCTCAATCCAATCCACGACTCCCACGTATCTTAATCTTACTCAGTGGATTTTAAACTTCCACACTATTGTTTCCAGTGATTTCTGGTAAACAACCGCTAGTCTTCCAAACTATCGAATAATCTTTATTAACGCTACTCAATCTCTCTGGTAACTCACAGGATCGACTAGATTGATCCTAGGACTCCTTGGATATTAAAGTTACTCTCACAATCGAACAATTATTCATGGTTGCTATTGTACAAGTGTTTGGTTTATTTCGATCCTTCTCTCTAAGAGTTTAAAAACGTGGTCAAATTGTACATGAAAACTAAATTATACGAATAAATGCTAATTGTAATGCTGATTGAAGAGACATGTAAAACTGTATGAAAAATGAAGTAAATGATTTCGATTTGCAAAACATTTAACATAAAAGGTTTCTGGAATGTAGAAGTTTAAAATGTAAAGAAAGCGTTTAATGCAATTTTAAGTAAAAGGATGCGTTTGAAAAACAATACTTGGAAGTAAAGGTATTGAAAGCGTAACAGTTCTCTGAAATATAAAGTGCTCGAAATATAAAGAAAGCAATAAAGAGTAAAACTTCTGAGGAAAAGACTTTGAAATGAAAAGACGATAAATAAAGAAACTTGTAAATGTTATTCGATAAAAAGAAAAGAGGAAAGTACTGGAAATGGTAAAAAGGCTTTCATTAAGTTAAAAATACATGGTGCTATCATACATACATCTCTCTTGCATTCGTTTCCCTTGCCATGTGGTAGTTTGAATGTTATTGAGTATTTTGTATAACAGATATGACACACTGAAATCCTAATACTAAGACTTCTATTTATACTAATTCGACCCTAACGGTCTCGCTATAGGATCATGCCACGTTTCGAACATGCAAGACAATGCTTCTTTCATCTTTCCACGTGTCCCCAAATGCTCCAACACATAACTTTCAAACTTTGAAAGTCCCGCTTCCATTTAAATTTTAAATGCTTTGGTGTTTCTCCGTTTCGAACGCTCTTCCCAAACCTAGCCTCGCTGTTGTTTCGAGACCCCTTTGGATATTTTCCCATGATCACCGTTCGAAGCTTCAAGCTTTGACACACTCATTCGAAACACTGCTTCTGCAACTTCGAAATATGGTGTTCAATTCCATTTCGATCAGAACTTTTAACTCTTTTGAATTCTAGATAACATTATCAAAATCTTCAGCCAACAAATTGCCCCTTTAAAATATGTATTTCGATCTCTTTGAGAAATACCTATTTTAAACATTTATACAAGATTTTGATAGGATTTTCGAATCATCATAACATTTAATGCCTTTGACTCCAGTCACATCAATCATAGCACCTTTTGAGTTCCTTAACCGCCCAGAGTCACTTCACAGCGTGGAGCAGTTATAAGTAATGATTGTTTTTAAATCACGCCTATTACCTATATCACCTTCTCGCCACCTCTTCATCACACCAATCCATGATCTCCACGTATCACACTTTTACTCGGTGGATGTTTAATCTTCTCATTATAAAACGTCAATTTACTCTTCCTTTTCCTTTTTTACACTCTAAATCTTTCATACTCTGAATTTTCACTCTTCTTCTCTCATAAACAATCTAAGCTCTTAAACAACAAAAATGTCTTCCTCCACCTCTTCCCAACTCAAGAAAGTCTCAAAGAAGAAGGGAAAGACTACAGGAGCAACCATGGAGAGTAAAATCGTCACCATTCAAGGCCAATATGCTCTTGCTCCTCAAATGATTTCCAAAGAAAAAGAAATGCTATACGCATCACAGGTACTCATCCCTACCCATGTTGCTGGTAAGAGGTTAGCCTTAAATGGTCCTCTTACAGTTTTTGAAATACTAAAGGACACCAGGACAATTTTTCCCGTATGTTATAGCTTCAAACCTTTATTCAACAAAATGGACACCCCTAGGGTAGTAGAATCCCTCAGTTCGAATACCGCAGAAACCCCAACTGTTCCTCCCAAGGACCCATTTGTTTTGGATTATGTAAAAAGCAATTTTAAACCATTTAGATCTTGCCCTACTTCTGATATTGCCTATCAAAATTGGTTTGCGAAAGTAGAAGCCAACAAATCCCAGCAATGGGAAGAACTAGGCATTTATAACCTCATTAAGCTATCGAAACCTGGATTCACCTATAGCCACCCTCTGCTGTTCGCGTCCCTTTATTTCTGGGATAGTACCTACAACACTTTCCATCTCCCAGGTGGAATGATTACCCCAACTTTCTTTGATATAGCGGCTATTACTGGGCTGTCGCCAGTGGGAGAAACTTATGTTCCTGACAACGAAGAACACTCCAGCATAATTGACTTTGAAGTCAAGTTAGCCAGCTTTTCCAAATTTATCAGCCATTATCATGCTGAAGGGGATAATGTGTCTGACATAGAGCATATTGCATTCTTAACCCTGTTGCTGTCTAGGTACGTTTTCTGCAGTAGATCCCTGCAGGTAGCTAGTAGATTCATTCCTCTAGCTAGGGATTTACACGAAAATCGCAAAGTGTGCCTAAGTGAATTACTCTTAGTTGACCTCTATGAGAGCCTGAGGTCAGCCGTTTCGAGTCTCAAATCCCACACCTCTAAAAACATTCTATTAGCTGGCCCATTTTGGTTACTCCAATTATGGCTAAACGCCATGTTCGAACCTTCTTTACCAACCGCCAACACCATAGATGAGCAGGATTCAGAAATAAGTGATAGGATAGTCGAAGGCACTAGGCTTCGAAGACTAACTCCTAATGATGACAAGGATGACTTCAAGGTTCAATTCTCGAAGTACATCATGATCCTCTCCAAAAGGCATAAGTTCGAAGAGAGCATGGCGCCTTTTGCTTCGAGGACTCATGGACCCTCTTGGTTCACCATGGCTCTCTCAGAAGCCATCAAGAGCAAGGAGATCCAAGATGTATGGAGAGCTTTTTTGCTTCCTAGACTCATCTCTTCAAGGATAACCCCAGCTAAGAATCAAATTCTCCTCTTTGCCTATCAACCAAACTTCGTTTCGAGGCAGTTTGGCTTATGCCAACTGATTCCTGAACCTTTGTTCCAGACTGAGAGCGCCATCACATCTGGTCGAACTTTCAAGGCAAGGGAAGCCAAGATTCAACAAGAACAATATCAAGGCTTTGCCCAATTTGAGCTGATAGCCTTCGAACCTACCCATCTCGCGGCTAAAGGGTTTCTGGAGTGGTGGATTAAGTTTTATCAAACTTGCATGTTCGATACACTTACAATTCGACAGAAACTAATTGATGCCTTCGATGTGCAGGTACCAGCAAAGAAAGGTATGTTTACTCATGCCAAAGAGATAAAAGCTTTTCAAAATTATTTTGAAACTACTTACGACCCCACGCGCTTGGACTCCACTGTGCATCAAGCAGCTGAGACCTTGAAGGAAAAATTTAAACAAAAAGTTTCTAAGCTAAAACTTCCTTCAGGGCTGTCACCTGAGGATAGGTATAGGTTGGCATTCGAAATGCATCCACCTAAATTTCCCAGATTACCTACCTCAGAACTGGCTCTGGCTTGGTTTCCCCCATATCCATGGTGGTTTACTTGCAAAGAGATGTTCAAATATCTTCAAAGGAAACCAAAGCCATCTGAGACTGTGACATGGGCTCGACACTGGCTTCATGATTTCCCAGGACATCTTCGATATGACCTTTCTGCCATGTCGATTAAATCTGATCAAGGCACAGGTGCGAATGCTTGGGAACAATCCCAAATGTCTTTTATTTTCCATATCTTTAACCTTTGCCTTAATTGTTTTGATTTTCAGCTATCAGGATAAAGACTGCTGCCTCGAAATCGAAGGAAGGGAGTGCCTCTCAGACCTCCATTGACACTACTGAAAAAGCTAATCCACCCGAAACAACTGCTACTGCTGCAACTACAACAACAACAATAACGCCAACAACAAGTGCCCCAATTCCAACGGTAATCACTTAGTTTTTGATGCTTCGAATTCACTCAAGCTTTTTATATCTAACTTCGTTAAAATTCGTTCAGACCAACAAGCTTCCTCCCACTACTCCTAAGAAGCGAAAACCAAACACTACTGGGGAAGATCCCACTGCTGGAGGAAACTCAAATACTGCTTCGAAGAAGAAGCTAAAGAAAGCTATACCTAAAAGTACTGTTCCGACTAGCGTCTCTGGACTCGACTCCAGGGATGCTGCTCCCTTACCAAAATCCAAAAATCCACCTTCGACCTCCAACCCACAGTTGGAACGCATAGCTAGCAACCTCTCCTCTGAGGGCCCACAGGTAAATCGAACTTCCTCTAAAAATGTTTAACTTCTTATTATCTTGGTGAATATTTTTCTTTAATATTCTGCCACTCTTTGCAGAACATCTTGAATCCCACTTCTACCATTTCGACCTCACCGTCCAGAGCTGCTGCTCCGCTTAACTCCTCTCCTCAAGGAGATTCCAGCAATTTGGTCCAAAACAAAGGTTCTTCCAATGTGGCAGTTTTAGCTGGAACTTCTGAACAGCCAGATGACCAAGGTACCTCCATTCCTCTGAAAGAGGTAAACGAAACGATACTTCAAACGTCTGCAGAGGATTCACAAAGGGTTCTTCAAAAGTCCCCTCTTGAAACTCTTCAAGAGGACCCAAAGGATACTCAGACTGAAGAAGAAAAAGCTGATTCTGGGCGAGAATTCGAAGAATCTGCAGGCGAAGAATCTGAGGAGGAAAACGCCAATGAAGAGGAAAACGCCAATGATGGTTCGACTGCCGGGACGGAGTCTAACGCACATAGCGGCGAAAGGGATGGTATCGAAGTGGTAGATTTGGACGAAGATGAAGAAGACCAAGAGCACGAAGCAAATGAAGGGGATGGTGATGCAATCAACGAAACCCTAGAGGTTGAAACAAACGTGGTTCCCCTACGCGTGGAATTCCCCCAATCCTCTCCGTCTCGAATGACTGACGAGGAACTGGCACTTCTGAGGCGAAATGACCCCATTGGGTATATGAAGGCAAAGTTGGCTCAGAGGGACGTTCCACTCACTAGGGCTGGCACAAGTTCAACCAGCTATCCTCTTCCCACAGATGAAAGAGTCGTTCTTCTTAACAAAATTAGGAGAACTATTCTCAATGTGGATATCTTCGAGGTGCTTAAGCAAGATAGTACTGCTTGCTATACTATGAAGGAGCTGCTCACAAAGGTTAATCTTTCCAACTGCTCTTTGCCAGTTAGTACTCTCTTGTTTGATCTTCAGACTTTGTTGGACAACGTAACTGGCTACCTTCTTCAAGACGAATCTGCTTCCAAGAAGGTTCATGAGAAACGCATTGCCATGGATGCCGCCTATGAACAAGCTTCGAAGCTTTCTCAAGAAGCTGAGGATCAGGCTATGCATCTGAAGCAGGCGAAAACTGAATATGAGGCTCGAGCCGAGTCCATTCTTATTTGGGAAAGGCAGATTCTGGAACTTCAGCAGAAAGTTAAGGAGGCTAAGGAACAACAACTAGCCTTCGAAACTAATCCTGCAGGTAACCAATTCGAAGAGCTTCTCAACCGGGGGCTTGCAGAAATGGAGACTGCAGAACAACTTAAAGGAGAAGTGGCAACCTTGGAAGGTGCCAGGCGGTTTGCTCAGCAGAGACTTGAAACATTTCGAAGCACCTTTAATCGATTGAAAAATAATGTTTATTTCTAAATTTTTATATCTCATCTGACCATAACTTTGGTTTTTACATGTAATATTTGAACAACGCCATTTTGGCATTCTTATCTTGCCATCTTGGCTTTTTATAATATTTTGTTTATGTTGTTATTATTCGAATCTCCCGCAGGCTTGGCTTATATTTCTTTAAATATTTCCCATTAACCTTTAGGACACGTTTATCATCCAAGAGTTCTTCGACTTCGTATGCATTGTTTGAGAATACTTTTAATATTCGAAAAGGTCCTTCCCAATGAGGTGACCATTTTCCTAACGCTTTGTTCTTCTTATCCATAGGCAATATGACTCTCCAAACCACGTCATTAATAACAAATACTTTTTTCTTTACCCTTTTATTGTATGTTCTGGCCACTCTTTCTTTTTGCCTCATCAGAATTTCCAACGCATGTAACCTAATTTCGTCCAACTCAACTAATTCATTCATCATCATTTCCCAATATAATGCAGCTGGAATTTCGTTTTGTTTCTGGATTCGAACTGATTGCAGATGAATTTCTACTGGTAATACTGCATCATGGCCGAATGTAAGTTGGAAAGGCGTAGTGTTGGTGGCTTCCTTAGGAGATGTTCTACAAGCCCACAACACTTGGTCCAGAGTTTTATGCCAATTTCTTGGCTTCTTGCCAATATGCTTCTTGATTAATCCTATTATTACTTTGTTTGCTGCTTCGACTTGTCCGTTTGCTTGAGCATAATATGGTGTTGATGTTAGCAATCTGAACCCCATTTCTTGGGCAAATCCTTGCATCTTTCTACCAGTAAATACAGAGCCTTGGTCTGTAGTTATACTTTCTGGCAATCCAAACCTATAGATAATGTGCTTTTGTATAAACTCGATAATTGCCTCTTGATCAGCAACTACCAAAGGTATAGCTTCGATCCATTTGGTGAAATAATCTACTCCTACCAAGATATATTTCTGACCTTTGGACGAAGCAGGATTTATCTCCCCTATCAGATCCAATGCCCATCCTCTGAATGGCCATGGTTTGATAATCGAATGCAACTCACTTGCAGGGGCGTGTTGAATTCCTGCATGTTTCTGACATTCCTCACATCCTTTAGCAAAGTCTATGCAATCTTTGAGCATGCTAGGCCAATACAAACCATATCGAAATAGCAACCATTTCATTTTATGGCCTGCTTGGTGTGCCCCACATGCCCCATTATGGACCTCAGACAATGCTAAATATGCCTCACTTTCTCCTAGGCATTTCAATAATACACCTTCTTGGGTCTTTTTGAACAATTCGTTCCCCATGAGGATATATGACAATGCTCTATATTTTGTTTTTCTATCCACCTTTAAAGTTGGGTCTGCTAAATAACTCTTTAATGGACTTCGCCAGTCTGTATCTGACAAAGTATTTATGGCTAGAATTTCGAATCCTTGTTTCTCAGCATATCCCAATCTCATACTTTCCAGATCCGATGGTGTGAATCTAGTAGCCATAACTCTTCCCCTTATTTCGACCAAATCTTTAAGATTCTTGGTAGATACTCTATAACCTGAAGCCAACTGCGCTAAGTCATTTGCTTCTTGGTTTTCTAATCTTGGTATGTGTTGAATGTCCATGTATTCAAACTTTCGTAATAGCCTATTGACTATGACGAAGTATACCATTAAATTTTCCTTTATGCACTTGTATTCTTTTGTGATCTGTTTGACCACCAATTCAGAGTCTCCTTTAATTTCGACTCTGGTTGCCCCCAATTCCAACAAAGCTTCAAGTCCAACAATGAGCGCTTCATATTCAGCTTCGTTGTTCGAACAACGAGGACCATCCAATTTATACTTGAATTTTGTTGGAATTCCTTCAGGAGAAATAAGAAGGACTCCAACACCACTTCCATTCCTGTGGGTTGAACCATCAAAGTACAATTTCCATGGTTGCATTTCGACGTAAGTCATGCTTGTCTGCTCAACCAACGAATGATCCACAATGAAATCAGAAATCACTTGACCTTTCATAGCTTTTAAGGGCATAAAAGTCAATGAATATTCTGTTAAAGCCAGAGCCCACTTTCCAACTCTACTATGCATTATTGGTTTTGAAAGCATATGTTTAATGACATCGAAGTGAGACGAAACATAAACATCAACAGGTTTTATATAATACTTGAGTTTCATACAAGAGAAGTACAAACAGAGACATAGCTTTTCTAAATTGCTATATCTGGTCTCTGCATCATTTAGCACTCTACTTAAATAGTATATGGCTCTTTCGACGCCATTGTTATCCTCTTGTGCTAACATACTACCTATGCTAACTTCAGAGGCAGATATGTACAATCTCATGGGCTTCCCCCATGATGGTGGAGACAAAATAGGAGGCTGGGAAAGATATTCTTTTATTTTGTCAAACGCCTCCTGGTGAGCTTCGTTCCATTCGAAGGCCTGACCTTGCTTCAGACGAAGTAACGGAGAGAAAGCTTGGGTCCTTCCACTCAGGTTCGAAATGAATCTTCTGAGGAAGTTAACTTTCCCTAGTAGAGATTGCAACTCCCTTTTTGACGCAGGTGCTTTCGTCTCCATTATGGCTTTGGTTTTGTTCTGGTTGATCTCAATTCCTTTCTTGTGGACCACAAAACCGAGAAAGTCTCCAGCCTGCACAAAAAATGCACATTTAAGGGGATTCATCTTTAAGCCATGTTTTCTCATCCGTTCGAATGATTGGCCTAAATGATGCAAATGTGCTTCTGCAGATATAGATTTGATGACTATATCATCAATATACACCTGCATGAAGGTTTCGATGAAGTCATGAAAGATTGAATTCATCGCCCTTTGATAAGTTGCCCCAGCATTTTTTAAACCGAAAGGCATCACCACCCATTCGTAGGTGCCTAAGGCTCCTGGGCAACGAAATGCTGTTTTTGCAACATCTTCTTCAGCAATGAAAATCTGGTTGTATCCAGAGTATCCATCTAACATGCTCAAGTATTCGAATCCTGCAGCAGAATCTACTAGCATTTCTGCCACGGGCATGGAATATTCATCTTTAGGGGTTGCAGTATTTAAATCCCTAAAATCTATGCAAATCCTTAAAGAACCATTTTTCTTAATAACAGGTACTATGTTTGCTAACCATTCAACGTACCTTGTTGTTCTGATGAATTTGCAGCGCAGCAACCTTTCGATCTCAGCTTTAATTTTTGTGAGAACCGCTGGTGCGAATCTTCTGGGAGTTTGTTTGATGGGCCTCTTGCCATCTTTGATTGGCAGTCTATGTTCGACCAACTCCCTCTTTAAACCAGGCATCTCATCATAATCCCATGCGAAACAATCTTTGTTTTTCCTAAGGACTTCGATCACTTTTTTCTTGAGGCCTGGGCAAAGTTTAGCACTCACGTAAGTTACTCTTTTCGTTTCTTCATCCCCTAAGTTGACTTCTTCGAGTGGGTCCTGTGCCAACATTTTGACACCTGAGTTTATGGGGTCCCTTTCGAAGCCTAAGGGTTCTTTGTCATAGATGGCATCTAACCTTTGATCCATCTCCAATTCTTTGATGGGTGAGCATTTCGCACCCCCCCCCACTGACTTCATTCATCTTTTCATTTGATTCATTTATTTTAGCCTCTAAGGCCGCTTTCGATTCATTCTCAGCCATATAGGCCGAAATCCTTTCGAAGAAGGTAGACTCAGTCATGGTTAAGGTTGTCGAAATTCCAGCCTGCTGGCCGTTTTTGTATAGCACCTTCAACTTCCTCCTCTTCACTGATTATTGTTCTATCCCAGTAAAGACCATCATGACGAAGTGTCATGTAGTAGTGGGCGTTTCTAGTTTCATTCATCTCATCGTTTGGGACACATGGAGCAATCTTTGCCAGATTTTTATCATAATCCCTTTTGTCTACTAAATTGACAGTTGACATAAAGTAACTCTGGTCTGCTTCGATGTTTTCCACGATTCCGTCCTCTCTCCACAGAACTAGTCGTTGATGCATTGACGAAGGCACTGCCCCCACGCCATGAATCCATTCTCTTCCTAGCAGTAGGTTATAGTTGGCCTTGGCTTCGATAACCATAAACATGGTGGGCCTGCAACTTGAGCCTATTGTCAATTCCAACTGGACCACCCCCAGTGTTTTGCCCACTTTTCCCTCATAATTGGATAGAACCATATTATGGGGCTTGATATCTCCTTCGCGGATCTCTAACCTTTTTAGCATGAAATGGGGAATCAGGTTGACTGCAGCACCCCCATCCACTAGAACTTTGTTCACACCATGGACACCTACTTTCGCCCGAATGAAAAGTGGCTTGAGATGATTCTTCATTGCAGGCTCTGGACGTTCGAAGAACGCATTTTGTTCCTCAACAGCCCCATTGTCCATCACGTAGTAGCACACGGGCCTATGTTTCATTAAATCTGTGGTGTCTTCCTCCTCATATTCATTGATTTCGGTTTCCTGCCCAAATTCGCAGGGAAGCACGGACACCACGTTACAGTTCAGGTTGAATGAAGACTCCCCCTCCGATTCGAAGTTATCTGTTACCATATCTTCGTCCTCTTCCGGGCCTGGAATATATTCCTTTGGTTCGTCTCGTTGGTCTTCAGAAAAAAGCCTCCTATTGACTGGAGGTTTCTCTTCAGTCTGATTTTTTGGTTTGTTGGTGCTTGATTCACCTTGTATCTTCGTTGAAGTATCCCCTTTGTTTGCCATAGCTTCTCTCTCAGCCTTTCGAATCCTTTGCTGTCTGCGCCACTGGGATCTTGACATGGGGTTCCTTCCTTTGTAATTCTCTAATCTCACTTCCTCCCTTTTTTGTGTGTTGAATTGCCTCCTGTATGTCACAGCATGGCGTGCACTTCGTTCAGCACTCCTCCATTTGTCTTTGCCTTTGTCATTTCTGACTTGTAGCCATCTATCGGTTGGCACTTCAGCAGGGAGTTTGAAAGTCACTCTTCGAGCAACTTTGGGGTGAGGGCTATCAGGTCTTCGCTGTTTGTATCTGCTGTCGAAACGCGGGCCCATCTGGGCAGTTTCTTGATGGTTCCAGCAAGGGGCGAAGGGGATCGTTTCGAAGGCCCTGGACATGCTTTGGTCATACACAGCAGAACATCTTGGGCAAACCAAACACTTAGTTGCCCCTTTGTAGCAGCGAAAAACAAACTCCAACAGACTCTCTCCAGCCTTGGGATAGCACCTAAAGAGTTGGTTATCTTGGCGCCAATTGTTGCCAGTTCGAGCCCTCTGTACCCTTTCGAAATTTGCAGCAATTCTTTGGTTGCAGAGGATGCTGCACCTAGGGCACAATATCATGCCTGGATCTCCTTTGTGGCATGTCATGAGATAGTCTTTGAGAGTAGCATCTCCAGTGTGATTATCCCCCATTCTGTGCTTTTCTTTTTCTAAGTATTTTTTCACTTCCTCCATCTCAGAACGGGGTCCTTCCATATCCACCATATTTATTTCCACATCCCCCTCTTTAGTTTCGTCATCGCCCCATCCTGTGGGCTTTATATCTTCGATCTGGACCTTCGAACTTTCTGGGGCAGAATATTTGACCAGATAGTCAAATTTCCCACTGGGTTCCCCCAGAGTGTCCCATATTTCCTTCCGAAGGGGGACTGGCTGCGTAATTTGGACTTTCTCCAATTCCAGCCTCAAGCCCTCAGTGACTTGTGTCAATCCTTCGTTTTGATTTCCTTGGCCTTCAGTAGCCTGGGTTTCTCCTGCAACAGCCACAGGTGCAACAATCGAAGTATCTGGCGTATTCTGGATGTCTTCAGTGACTTCCTTGCTGACTTCGACCATCACCCAGTTTTCGACTCCAGTGTCCTTCTTTCCTGTTGGGGCATTGCTTTGATCAGTTTCCACCATGTTGACCTCTCCAATGCATGCAGGCTCGGAGTAGTTGGTGTCTGCGACGTCCAAAGGATCTTCGTCCACTTTCATCTTCACCTTATCAGCAAACTTTAGTCTGCCATCTTTGATCGCGTTTTGAATCAAGTCCCTGAAAAGAAAACATTGTGAGGTCTTGTGGCCTAGGAAACTATGATATTTGCAAAATCCCCTTTTCTTCCTCTGATCCAAGGGAGGTATTTTGACATTTGATGGCACAATTAGTTGGCCATCCTTGACAAGCAAGTCAAAAATTTCGCCACACTTAGTGACGTCGAAGGTGTAAACCTTCTTTGGAAACTTGTCACTTTTCTCATTTTCAACAATATCTTTCCCTTTCGTGGGAACTAACATTTTGCAGGAGTAAGGTGGGGCCTGTTTTAATTCAGCGAGGTCGATTTCGACCTCTTCGAATTCGAATTCAGGATATTCTTCTACTTCCTCAGTCCCAACATAGGAAACCCTTTCTTTCTTACTATTCTTAAAGACTCTGGCTTTTTCAGCTTTTAGTCTTTCGACCTGTCGAACCCTGTCGGCTAATTGAGCCATATCCCTCAAATACTGAGTATCTAATTTCTTTCGAATAGAATAATCCAAACCCCCAGCGGCCATTTCGACTAACTCATGTTCAGGCACTACTGTGTAACATCTGGATTTTAACAGCCTAAATCTATTCAAATAATCATCTATGGGTTCAGTGAATTTTCTCTTAACACTGGCCAATTCTTTCAAACTTATTTTCGATTGTCCCATGTAAAATTGTTCATGGAATAATCTCTCTAAAAGGGGCCAAGTGTCAATAGATCCGGGAGGCAACGTGGTAAACCAAGTGAAGGCGTTTTTTGTCAAGGAACTTGGGAAGTATTTGATCCTGAGATCTTCATTATTGGCAATGTCTCCCGCTTCGGTTAAATATCTCGCTATTTGTTCGACTGTTGACTCGTTGGTATCCCCAGCGAACTTTGTAAATTTAGGGACTTTGTATCCCCTTGGTAAATCAGTATGCATTATACAATCCAATATAGGAGAAGCGTAATTTGGCCTCCTCATTCCCGTATTGAGGCCATTTTGGGCCATGATCCTCTCTATCATGGTGGTTAGGTTATTTTCTGCCAAGATGTTATCGTTTCGAATCCTATGAACGACGGCATCGGCATCTTGATTTCGACCAACAAAAACAACTCCCCTGGGTTGTTCTTCTCGAAGTTCTGGGGCTTCTGGCCTTTCGATCCTTGCCCCTGGTTCCATAACTTCCCTTTGTGGGCCCTGAATTACTGGGGCTTCTAACCTTGGTGCTCTGGCCCCTAAGTTAGCTTCTTCTCTGGGTAGTCTCTGAATTGGGTCGTTAGCAATTCGTTCTATAACAGGCATGTTTGTTCGAAATCCCGCCTGGTTCTGCCTACGCCTTTCTGTGGGAGCAAAGAAATCTGCTATTCGACTCATATTGTCAGCGTTTTCCCTGTTCGTCACAGTCACATTCTGAACTATTGGGGCAAATATTTCCTGCATGGTTTGCGCTAACACCCCTATCACGTTGTGGTTGCTGTCATCCATCAATTGCCTAAAAGCCAACTGGTTATCTGTGGTTAGGATAGGCAACGTGCTATAACCTACTGACCCTTGGTTATTTGTCATAAATTGGTTCACCCCAGACCCAGATCCTAGTTGTGGGGATGAATTCGAAGTGGAATTGTGTAAACCTGCCATAAAAGATGTTGGCATTCCGTAAGAAGAACTTCTAATTCTATTCCCATCGAAGCCAGGTGGTCTAGTTGATGGTGTGGCTAAATGGGATTGTGTTCCTGGTGGTGGAACGAATCCCCCAGGGTAGCCCATAGTTCCAGTATTTCCTAAGATCGAACTGTTAGTTGATATGCCACTTACTCCAGTGGTGGCTATGTTACTGGTTGAAGATGCAACAGACTGTGCATTCGAGGGGATTACATTAGATGTTCCGCTCGAAATGGACGCGTTAGTGCCTGTTGCATGTGGGTCACCTTGGTTTCCTTGTTGATTGTCTGAATTAGACATTTTGTCCAAACGTTTTCTTCTGGATAAAGGTTGGTTGCTGTTGGTTATCTTACCACTTCTTAGGTTCATAAAACAGCAAATTTCTTATGGTTCCTACGTTTTTGGGATGGCTATGTCTCGACAATCCTTAATTCTGATATCCAACTATTGGTCCCACCGGGTGTGCCAATTTGTTTCCAGTGATTTCTGGTAAACAACCGCTAGTCTTCCAAACTATCGAATAATCTTTATTAACGCTACTCAATCTCTCTGGTAACTCACAGGATCGACTAGATTGATCCTAGGACTCCTTGGATATTAAAGTTACTCTCACAATCGAACAATTATTCATGGTTGCTATTGTACAAGTGTTTGGTTTATTTTGATCCTTCTCTCTAAGAGTTTAAAAATGTGGTCAAATTGTACATGAAAACTAAATTATACGAATAAATGCTAATTGTAATGCTGATTGAAGAGACATGTAAAACTGTATGAAAAATGAAGTAAATGATTTCGATTTGCAAAACATTTAACATAAAAGGTTTCTGGAATGTAGAAGTTTAAAATGTAAAGAAAGCGTTTAATGCAATTTTAAGTAAAAGGATGCGTTTGAAAAACAATACTTGGAAGTAAAGGTATTGAAAGCGTAACAGTTCTCTGAAATATAAAGTGCTCGAAATATAAAGAAAGCAATAAAGAGTAAAACTTCTGAGGAAAAGACTTTGAAATGAAAAGACGATAAATAAAGAAACTTGTAAATGTTATTCGATAAAAAGAAAAGAGGAAAGTACTGGAAATGGTAAAAAGGCTTTCATTAAGTTAAAAATACATGGTGCTATCATACATACATCTCTCTTGCATTCGTTTCCCTTGCCATGTGGTAGTTTGAATGTTATTGAGTATTTTGTATAACAGATATGACACACTGAAATCCTAATACTAAGACTTCTATTTATACTAATTCGACCCTAACGGTCTCGCTATAGGATCATGCCACGTTTCGAACATGCAAGACAATGCTTCTTTCATCTTTCCACGTGTCCCCAAATGCTCCAACACATAACTTTCAAACTTTGAAAGTCCCGCTTCCATTTAAATTTTAAATGCTTTGGTGTTTCTCCGTTTCGAACGCTCTTCCCAAACCTAGCCTCGCTGTTGTTTCGAGACCCCTTTGGATATTTTCCCATGATCACCGTTCGAAGCTTCAAGCTTTGACACACTCATTCGAAACACTGCTTCTGCAACTTCGAAATATGGTGTTCAATTCCATTTCGATCAGAACTTTTAACTCTTTTGAATTCTAGATAACATTATCAAAATCTTCAGCCAACAACTATAAAAACCCATCAACTTAGTCTTTTATTTTTCTTTTCACATTCTGAATCTTTTCTTCCTCTCTTCTCACCGAAACCCTAAAAGCTTCCAACAACCTTCAACAATGTCTTCTTCAACATCATCCCAACTGAAAAAAGCTTCCAAAAAGAAAGGAAAGAACACAGGAACCATAATGGAAAGCAAGGTTGGCACCTATCAAGATCAATCTGTGCTTATCCCTCAGATGATTTCCAAAGAGAAGGAAATGCTCTACGCATCTCAAGTACTAATTCCCACTAACGCCGCTGGCAAGAGGTTTGCTCTAATGGGTCCTCTTACAGTCTTTGAAATCTTAAAAGATACCAGAAAAATTTTCCCTGTTTGTTATAATTTTAAACCTTTGTTTAATAAAATGGATACCCCTAAGACAGGCGAGTCTTCTGATTCGACAATCGTGGAAACTCCAATCATTCCCCCAAAGGACCTTTTTGTGCTAGATTATGTAAAGAGTAACTTTAAACCATTTCGATCCTGCCCCACCTCTGACACAGCTTACCACAACTGGTTTACCAAAGTAGAAGCCAAGAAATCCCAGCAATGGGAGGAATTAGGCATTTATAACTTGATTAAATTATCGAAACCAGGCTTCACCTATAGCCATCCATTATTATTTGCGTCCTTATATTTCTGGGACAGTACCTACAACACCTTCCACCTTCCTGGGGGAATGATTACACCCACCTTTTTTGACATAGCAGCCATTACTGGTTTGTCACCAGTAGGAGAAACATACATTCCTGACAATGAAGAGCACTCGAGCATTATTGACTTTGAAGTCAAATTAGCCAGCTTTTCAAAGTTCATTAGCCACTACCACACTGAAGGAGATAGTGTGTCGGATGTGGAACACATTGCTTTCCTTACCTTATGGTTATCAAGGTATGTATTCTGCAGCAGGTCCCTACAGGTAGCCAGCAGGTTCATCCCTCTAGCTAGAGATTTACATGAGAATCGGAGGGTGTGTTTAAGCGAACTATTACTTGTTGATCTCTACGAAAGTTTAAGATCAGATGTTTCGAGTTTGAAATCTCACACTCCCAAAAACATCCTGCTAGCTGGCCCCTTCTGGTTACTCCAGTTATGGCTTAATGCCATGTTTGAACCTTCACTATCAACTGCTAATACTATTGTGGAACAAGACCCGGAGATAACGGACAGAATCATTGAAGGTACTAGGCTGCGAAGACTTACCCTAAACGATGACAAAGATGACTTCAAAGTTCTCTTCTCAAAATACATAATGATCTTCTCCAAGAGACACAAATTCGAAGAGACCATGGCGCCCTTTGCCTCAAGGACTCATGGGCCATCGTGGTTCACCACGGCTCTCTCAGAAGCAGTTAAGAGCAAGGAAATTCAAGATATTTGGAAAGACTTTTTGCTTCCCAGATTAATCTCCTCACGAATCACTCCTGCTAAGAACCAAATCTTCCTTTTTGCTTATCAACCCAATTTTGTTTCTAGACAATTTGGCCTATGCCAACTAATCCCTGAACCCTTGTTCCAAACAGAAAGTGCCATCACCTCTGGGCGAACCTTCAAAGCAAGAGAAGAAAAACTACAACAGGAACAACATCAAGGCTTCGCCCACTTTGAACTAATATCTTTCGAACCTACACACCTCACAGCAAAGGGTTTTCTGGAATGGTGGACAAAGTTCTACCAATCTTGTATGTTCGATACCCTTTCTATTCAACAGAAACTAACTAATGCGTTCGATGTGCAGGTACACTCCAGAAAAGGTATGTTCACTCATGCCAAAGAGATTAGGGCTTTTCAAAATTATTTCGAAACCACCTATGATCCCACACACTTGGAATCCACTGTGCATCAAGCTGCTAAGACCTCGAAGGAAAAATTTACAGAAAAAATTTCTAAACTCAAACTTCCTTCAGGGTTGTCGCCTGAGGATAGGTATAGGTTGGCATTCGAAATGCATCCACCTAAATTTCCTAGATTGCCTACCTCAGAACTGGCTCTGGCTTGGTTTCCTCCATACCCTTGGTGGTTCACTTGCAAAGAAATGTTCAAATATCTTCAAAAGAAACCAAAGCCATCTGAGACTGTGACATGGGCTCGTCATTGGCTCCACGATTTCCCAGGACATCTTCGCTATGACCTTTCTGCCATGTCGATTAAATCTGATCAAGGCGCAGGTGCGAATGCTTGGGAAAATCCCAAATGTTTCTCAAATTCTACATTTTTAACTTTTGCCTTAATTGTTTCGATTTTCATCCATTAGGATAAAGACTGCTGCTTCAAAGTCTAAAGAGGGAAGCGCCTCCCAAACATTTGTCGAAACCATTGATAATGTGACTCTATCCAAACCAACAACAACAATAACACCAGTAATAACCACTGTTCCAACTCCACAGGTAATCAATTAGCCTTGATGTTTCGAATACACTAATGTTTCATGATTTGGATCTAACTCATGTTTAAATCTTTTCAGACTAATAAACTCCCACCAACCACTCCAAAGAAAAGAAAAACAAACACTACTGGGAAGGATCCCAGTGCTGGAGGGAATTCACCGGCTGCTTCGAAGAAGAAGAAGAAGAAGAAGGAAATTTCCAAAAGTGCTGCACCAACTGGTATCTCTGGACTCGATTCCAGAGATGCTGCTCCCTCAACTAAATCCAAAAATCCACCTTCGACCTCCAACGTAATGTTGGAACATATAGATAGCAACCTCTCTTCTGAGAGTCCACAGGTAAATTGAACTCTAATTTTTAACAAAATAATTATTCATTACCTTGGTGCATGCTCTTAATATTCTTTTCCTCTGTAGGACATTTTGAACCCAGCTCTTACCACTTCGACTTCTCCATCGAAAACTGCTGCTCCCATCAACTCTTCTCCTCAAGGGGACTCTAGCAACCTGGTACAAAACAAAGGATCCTCCAACAAGGCGGTTTTGACTGGGGCTTCAGAGCAGCAAGATGACCAGAGTACTTCTCCCCCTCTGAAAGAAACGAATGAAGCAACGCTTCATGAATCTGTAGAGACTTTACAAAAAACTTCTCTTTAAAAGTCCCCTCTTGAAACCCTTCAAGAGAATCCATAGGACATTCATGCTGAAGGAGAGAAGGCTGATTCTGATCAAGGAAACGAAGAATCTGCAGAGGAAGGGTCTGAGGAAGAAGATGCCCACGATGGTTCGACTGCTGGAACAGAGTCAGATGCAAATAGCAGTGAAAACGATGATATCGAAGTGGTGGATCTGGTTGATAATGAAGAGGGCAATGAGCGAGAAACGAGTGAAGGCGACGGTGACGCGACCAATAAACCCATGGAAGTCGAAATGGATGTGACTCCCTTGCGCGTGGAACTTCCTCAATCGTCTCAAGCTCGAATGACTGAAGAGGAGCTAGCCCTCCTAAGACGAAATGACCCAATTGGGTACATGAAGGCGAAGCTAGCTCAAAGGGATATTCCTCTTGCTAGGGCTGGCACTAGTTCGACTAGCAATCCGTTGCCCACAGATGATAGAATTGTACTCCTTAACAGAATTAGGAGAACAATCCTTGATGTGGACTTGTTCGAAGTGCTCAAACAGGATAGTACAGCTTGCTATACCATGAAGGAGCTACTTACACAAGTCAACCTCGCTACCTGCTCTTTTCCAGTTAGCACTATCTTATTCGACCTTCAATCTCTGTTAGATAACGTGACTGGGTGTCTTCTCCAAGATGAATTTTCTACCAGAAAGGTCCAAGAAAAACGAACTGCAATGGACGCTGCTTATGAGCATGCTTCGAAGCTCTCTCAAGAAGCTGAAGATCAAGCCATGCATCTAAAGCAAGAAAAAACCGAATATGAAGCTTGAGCTGAGTTCATTCTTCTCTGGGAAAAGCAAATTCAGGAACTTCAACAGAAGGTTAAGGAGGCTCAAGAATAACAATTAGCCTACGAAACCAATACTGTTGGCAACCAGTTCGAAGAGCTCCTCAACAAAGGACTTGCAGAAATGGAAACCTCAGAACAACTCAAGGGAGAAGTGGCTACCTTAGAGGGAGCAAGACGTTTTACTCAACAAAGGCTTGAGTCTTTTCGAAGTACCTTTAACAAATTGAAGAATAATGTCTATTTTTAAATCTTGGTTTTAATTAGTTTTGTAATTTGGTTTTGGTCTGTAATATCTGAACAGCGCCATTTTGGCAATCCCATATTACCATTTTGGCATTCCTTTATGATGTTTTGACTACGTTGTTATTATTCGAATCTCCTGCAGGCGTGGCTTATATTTTTATATTTCCCATTAACCTTTAGGATTCGCTTATCATCAGCCAACTCTTCGATTTCGTATGCATTGCTTGAAAACATCTTTACTATTCGAAAAGGTCCTTCCCAATGAGGTTACCATTTACCTAATGTTTTATTTTTCTTGTCCATGGGCAATATGACTTTCCAGACTAAGTCATTAATAGTGAATGCTTTTCCTTTCACCCTTTTGTTATATGCCCTGGCTACCCTTTCCTTTTGTCTCATCAGGATTTCCAATGCATGCAATCTAACTTCATCCAACTCAACTAACTCATTCATCATCATTTCCCAATATAATGCAGCTGGAATTTCGTTTTGTCTTTGAATTCGAACTGATTGTAGATGAATTTCTACTGGCAGAACTGCATCATGACCAAATGTGAGTTGGAAAGATGTGGTGTTAGTAGCTTCTTTAGGAGATGTTCTACAGGCCCATAGTATTTGGTCCAGAGTTTTGTGCCAGTTCCTTGGCTTTTTCCCAATATGTTTCTTGATTAGCCCTATTATCACTTTATTAACTGCTTCGACCTGACCATTTGCTTGAGCATAATATGGCGTTGATGTCAGTAATTTGAACCCCATCTCTTGAGAAAATTCTTGCATCTTTCTACCAGTAAACACAGAACCTTGGTCTGTGGTTATGCTCTCTGGAAATCCGAACCTATAGATAATTTGTTTCTGTATGAACTCAATAATAGCATTTTGATCAGCAACTATTAATGGTATTGCTTCGATCCACTTGGTAAAATAATCTATTCCTACCAAGATATATTTCTGTCCTTTAGACGAAGCAGGATTTATTTCTCCTATTAAATCCAATGCCCATCCTCTGAAGGGCCATGGTTTAATGATCGAATGTAACTCGCTTGCAGGAGCATGTTGAATCCCTGCATGTTTCTGGCATTCTTCACACCCTTTAGCAAAGTCTATACAATCTTTGAGAATGCTAGGCCAATACATGCCATATCGAAATAACAACCATTTCATTTTATGACCTGCTTGATGTGCCCCACATGCCCTATTGTGGACTTCTGACAGTGCTAAGTATGCCTCACTTTCTCCTAGGCATTTCAGTAATACGCCTTCTTGAGTCTTTTTGAACAATTTGTTTCCCATGAGGACATATGATAATGCTCTATATTTTATCTTCCTATCAACATTCAAAGTTGGATTTGTTAAATAGCTCACAAGTGGACTTCGCCAATCTGCATCTGATAAGGTGTCTATGGCTAGCACTTCGAATCCCTGTTTCTCAGCATACCCTAACTTTATACTCTCTAGATCTGATGGTATGAATCTAGTAGCCATAACTCTACCTCTTAATTCGACCAGATCCTCAAAGTTTTTGGCAGAAACTTTATAACCTGAAGCCAACTGTGCTAAGTCATTTGCTTCTTGGTTTTCTATTCTTGGTATATGTTGAATGTCCATGTATTCGAATTTTCTAAGTAGCCTGTTAACTATGACGAAGTATATCATCAGATTTTCCTTTATGCATTTGTACTCCTTTGTTATTTGCTTGACCACTAACTTTGAGTCTCCTTTAATTTCGACTCTAGTTGCCCCCAATTCCAACAAAGCTTCAAGTCCAACAATAAGCGCTTCATACTCAGCTTCGTTGTTCGAGCAACGAGGACCATCTAATTATACTTGAATTTTGTTGGAATTCCTTCAGGAGAAATTATAAGGACCCCAACACCACTACCATTCCTGTGGGTCGAACCATCAAAGTATAATTTCCATGGTTGCATTTCAACATAACTCATGACAGTCTGTTCAACCAATGAATGGTCCACAATGAAATCAGAAATCACTTGGCCTTTCACAGTTTTTAAAGGCATGAAAGTCAAAGAATATTCTGTTAAGGCTAAAGCCCATTTACCAACTCTACTATGCATTCCTGGTTTCAAAAGCATATGTTTAATAACATCGAAATGAGATGAAAAATAAACATCAACAGGATTTATATAATACTTAAGTTTCATACAAGAAAAGTACAAACAGAGACATAGCTTTTCTATATTGCTATATCTAGTCTCTGCATCATTCAATACTCTACTTAAATAGTATATGGCTCTTTCGATGCCATTGCTATCTTCTTGCGCTAACATACTACCTATACTAACTTCAGAGGCAGATATGTACAATCTCATGGGCTTTCCCCATGAAGGTGGAGACAAGATGGGAGGCTGAGAGAGATATCTTTTTATCTTGTCAAATGCCTCCTGATGGGCTTCGTTCCACTCGAAGGCTTGGCCTTGCTTCAAACGAAGCAACAGAGAGAAAGCTTGGGTTCTTCCACTCAGATTCCAAATGAACCTTCTGAGAAAGTTAATCTTTCCTAGCAAAGATTTCAGCTCCCTTTTTGACGTAGGTGCTTTTGTCTCCATTATGGCTTTGGTTTTATTTTGGTTGATCTCAATTCCTTTTTTGTGAACCACAAAGCCAAGGAAATCTCCAGCCTGCACAAAAAATGCACATTTAAGGGGATTCATCTTTAAGCCATGTTTTCTCATTCGTTCGAATGATTGGCTCAAATGATGCAAATGGGTTTCTGCAGATATAGATTTGATGACTATATCATCAATATATACCTGCATAAAAGTTTCAATGAAATCATGGAAAATCGAATTCATTGCCCTTTGATAAGTTGCCCCAGCATTTTTCAAACCAAAAGGCATCACCACCCATTCGTAGGTGCCTAAGGCTCCTGGGCAACGAAATGTTGTCTTGGCAACATCTTCTTCAGCAATAAAAATCTGATTGTAACCAGAGTATCCATCTAGCATACTCAAATATTCGAATCCTGCAGCAGAGTCTACCAACATTTCTGCCACAGGCATGGAGTACTCATCTCTAGGGGTTGCAGTATTTAAATCCCTAAAATCTATGCAGATTCTCATAGAGCCATTTTTCTTAATAACAGGCACTATATTTGCTAACCATTCGACATACCTTATGGTTCTGATGAATCTGCAGCGCAACAACCTTTCGATCTCAGCTTTGATCTTTGTGAGAACCGCTGGTGCGAATCTTCTAGGAGTTTTCTTGATGGGCTTCTTGCCATCCTTGATTGGAAGTCTATGTTCCACTAACTCCCTCTTTAAACCAGGCATTTCGTCATAATCCCACGCGAAGCAATCTTTGTTTTTCTTGAGGACTTCGATCACTTCCTGCTTGAGGCCTGGGCTAAGTTTTGCGCTTATGTAGGTTATTCTCTTCGTGTTCTCATCCCCTAAATTCACTTCTTCGAGTGGATCCTGCGCCAACATTTTGGCACCTGAGTCTATGGGGTCTCTCTCGAAGCCTAAGGGTTCTTTATCATAGATGGCGTCCAGCCTTTGATCTATTTCGAATTCTTCAAAGGGTGAGCCTTTCGAGCTACCCCCATTTATTTCGTTCACCTTTACAGCCAGTTTATTTATTTCAGCCTCTAAGGCCGCCTTTGATTCGTTCTCAGCCATATAAGCCTAAATCCTTTCGAAAAAGGAGGACTCAGTCATGAGCAAGGTTGTCGAATTCCCAGCCTGCTGGCCGTCTTTGTATAGTACCTTCGACTCCTTCATCTTCACTGATTATTCTTCTATCCCAATATATGCCATCATGGCGAAGGGTCATATAGTAGTGTACGTTCCTGGTTTCGTTGATTTCATCATTTGGGACACAAGGAGCAATCTTTGCCAGATGTTTGTCATAATTCCTCTTGTCAACTAAGTTGACTGCTGACATGAAGTAACTCTGGTCCGCTTCAATGTTTTCCACGATCCCATCTTCTCTCCATAAAACTAATCACTGGTGCATTGACGAAGGAACTGCTCCTACGCCATGGATCCACTCTCTTCCCAGCAACAAGTTGTAGTTGGCCTTGGCTTCGATCACCATGAACATGGTGGGCCTACAGCTTGAGCCTATCGTCAAGTCCAATTGAACCACCCCAATGTTTTGCCTACTTTTCCTTCATAATTGGATAGAACCATGTTGTGTGGTTTGATGTCTCCTTCGCGTATTTCTAACCTTTTCAGCATGAAATGGGGTATTAAGTTAACTGCAGCGCCCCCATCCACTAGAACCTTATTTACGCCATGGGCACCAACCTTTGCCCGAATAAATAGTGGCTTCAGATGATTTTTCATAGCTGGTTCTGGACGTTCGAAGAACGTATTCTGCTCCTCGACAGCTCCATTATCCATCACGTAGTAACACACAGGCCTATGCTTCATCAGATCTATGGTATCTTCTTCCTCATACTCGTCAATTTCAGTTTCCTGTCCAAACTCACAAGGAAGCACAGATACCACGTTGCAATTGATATTGAGCGAAGACTCCCCCTCTGATTCGAAGTTGTCCGTTAGCATATCTTCGTCTTCTTCTGGACCTGGGGTGTATTCCTTTGATTCATTTGGTTGTTCTTCAGAGAAGAGTCTCCTACTAACTGGGGGTTTGTCTTCAGTTTGATTATTTGGTGTGGGTTTGTTGGTGCTGGATTCACCTTGGTTTTTTATTGAAGTTGCTCCTTTATTGGCCACAGCTTCCCTTTTAGCCTTTCGAATTCTCTGTTGCCTTCGGCATTGAGATCTTGACATGGGGTTTCTTCCTTTGTAGTTCTCTAATCTCACTTCTTCCCTCTTCGCTATGTTGAACTGCCTTCTATATGTCATAGCGTGGCGTGCGTTTCATTCATTGTTTCTCCATTTGTCTTTGCCTTTGTCAGTTCTGACTTGCAGCCATTTGTCTGTTGGTATTTCAGCAGGAATTTTGAACGTCACTCTTCGAGCGCCCTTGGGATGAGGACTATCAGGCCTTCATTGATTGTATTTGTTATCAAAATGTTGTCCCATTTGACCAGTCTCTTGGTGGTTCCAGCACGGGGCGAAAGGGATTGTTTCGAAGGCTCTGGCCATGCTTTGATCATACACAGCAGAACACCTTGGGCATATCAAGCATTTGGTTGCCCCTTTGTAACAGCGAAGCACAAATTCCAACAAACTTTCTCCAGCTTTAGGATAACATCTGAATAACTAGTTATCCTGGTGCCAGTTGATGCCAATTCGTGCCCTTTGTACCCTCTCGAAGTTTGCAGCAATTCTCTGGTTGCAAAGGATGCTGCACCTAGGGCATAGTATCATTCCCGTATCTCCTTTGTGGCACATCATGAGGTAATCCTTAAGACTAGCATCCCCATCGTAATTATCCTCCATTTTATACTTTTCTTTTTCTAAGTATCTCTCCACCTCCTCCATTTCAGAACGAGGTCTCTCCATATCCACCATGTTTACACCGACATCCTCCCCTTTAGTGTCATCATCTCCCCATCCTGTAGGTTTTATATCTTCAATTTGAATTTTTGAACTCTCTAGGGCAGAATATTTGACTAAGTAGTCAAACTTTCCACTGGGTTCCCCTAAAGTATCCCATATTTCATTCTGAGGGGAGGTTGGCTTCGTGATCTGGACTTTCTCCAATTCTAACCTCAGGCCTTCAGTAACCTGTGTCAACTCTTTCTTCTAGTTTCCCTGGCCTTCAATAGCCTGGATTTCTTTTGCAACAACTAAAGATGCTGCTTCGATCGAAGTCTCTGGTTGCTTGTGGACGTCTTCAGTGACCCCCTTGTTGACTTCGACTAACACCCAGCTTTCATTTTCAGTACCTTTCTCTCCTACTGGAGCGTCATTTTGATCAGCTTCCACCATGTTGATTTCCATAATGCATGCAGGCTCGGAGTAATTGGTGTCTGCGACATCCAAAGGATCTTCATCTACTTTCATTTTTGGTTTATCAGCGAATTTCAGTCTGCCATCTTTAATTGCATTCTGAATTAGGTCCCTGAAAAGAAAACACTGTGAGGTTTTGTGGCCTAGGAAACTATGATACTTGCAAAATCCTCTTTTCTTCCTTTGATCTAAAGGAGGTATTTTGACATTTGATGGCACAATGAGTTGGCCATCTTTGACAAGTAAATCAAAAATCTCGTCACACTTAGTTACATCGAAGGTATAAACCTTCTTTGGGAATTTGTCACTTTTCCCATTTTCCACAATTTCTTTCCCTTTTGTGGGAATTAATAATTTGCAGGAGTAAGGTGGGGCCTGTTTTAATTCAGCGAGGTCAATTTCGACCTCTTCGAATTCGAATTCAGGATAATCTTCTGTTTCCTCAGTTCCAACATAGGAGACCCTTTCCTTCTTGTTATTTTTAAAAACTCTGGCCTTTTCGGCTTTTAGCCTTTCGACCTATCGAACCCTATCGGCTAATTGAGCCATATCCCTCAAGTATTAAGTGTCTAATTTCTTTCGAATAGAGTAATCCAGGCCGCCAGCGGCCATTTCGACTAACTCATGTTCAGGAACTACTGTAAAACATCTAGATTTCAAGAGCTTGAATCTATTCAGATAATCATCTATGGGTTCAGTAAACTTCCTCTTGACACTGGCTAGTTCCTTCAGACTTATTTTAGATTGTCCCATGTAGAACTGTTCATGGAATAATCTCTCCAACATAGCCCAAGTATCTATGGACCCAGGAGGTAAAGTGGTAAACCATGTGAAAGCGTTCTTAGTTAGGGAACTTGGGAAATATTTGATCCTAAGGTCTTCATTATTCGCTATATCTCCTACTTCGGTTAGATACCTGGCTATGTGTTCGACTGTTGATTCATTGGTATCCCCGACAAACTTTGTAAACTTAGGGACTTTATATCCCCTTAGTAAATCAGTGTGCATTATGTAATCTAATATAGGAGAGGCATAATTTGGCCTTCTAATTCCTGTGTTGAGGCCATTCTAGGCCATGATTCTCTCTATCATGGCGGTTAAACTATTTTCTGCCAAGATGTTATCGTTTCGAATTCTGTGAACGACTGCATCAGCATCTTGATTTCGACCCACCATGACAACTCCTATAGGTTGTTCTTCTCGAAACTCTGGGACTTCTAGCCTTTCAACCCTTGCCTCTGGTTCCATAATTTCCCTTTGTGGGCCTTGAATCATTGGGGCTTCTAACCTTTGTGCCCTTGCCCCCAAATTAACCTCCTCTCTGGCTGGTCTATAGGGTGGGTCGTTAGCAACTTGTTCTATGATAGGTACGTTTGCTCGAACTCCCGCCTGATTCTGCCTACGCCTTTCTGGGGGAGCGAAAAAATCTGCTATTCGACTCATGTTATCTGCGTTTTCTCTGTTTGTCACAGTTACATTTTGTACTATTGGAGCAAAGATCTCCTGCATAGTTTGTGCTAATACTCCTATCATATTATGGTTACTGTCATCCATTAATTGCCTAAAAGCCAACTGATTTTCTGTGGTTAAGATAGGCATTGCACTATAACCCACTGATCCTTGGTTATTTGTCATAAATTGGTTTGCCCCAGACCCAGACCCTAATTGTGGTGACGTATTCGATGTCGAAGTGTGAAGACCCGCCATAAAAGATGTTGGCATCCCATAAGAGGAATTCATGTGCCTGTTACCATCGAAACTGGGTGGTCTAGTTAGTGGGGTGACGAAATGGGTTTGTGTCCCTGATGGTGGGACGAATCCCCCAGGATAACCAATGGTTCCAGTATTTCCTAGGATCGAACTGTTAGTTGACATGCCACTTGTTCCATTAGTGGCTACACTACTGGTAGAAGATGCAACAGACTGTGTGTTCGAAGGGATCACATTAGATGTTCCCATCGAAGCAGACATATTAGTGCCTGTTGTATGTGGGATATTTTGTTCCCCTTGTTGATTGACTGAATTAGACATCTTGTTTAAACGTTTTCTTCTGGGTAAGGGTTGGTTGCTATTGGTTATTCTACCACTTCTAAGGTTCATATAACAACAAACTTATCACTTAGAAAGTACTTCTACAATGGTTATGTCTCAACAATTTTTACTTTGTTCTAAATTTCGTAATGACCAATGATCATCCCACCGGGTGTGCCAATTTGTTTACAGTTATTTATGGTAAACAACCGCTAGTCCTCCAAACTATCAAATAATCTTAATGACTGTTATTTAATCTCTCTGGTAACTTGCAGGATCGACTAGATTGATCCTATGGTTTATTGGTCGTTTGGATAATTCTTATTGTAGAACTGACATTCATGTTTGGTATTTAGATTGTTGTGTAGGTGTTCAACTTACTTAGATTACTCTATTAAAGATCTAATAACATGATCAAGTAAATACGTGCGAAACTAAATTGCATGAATAAAGGTTCAATTGTAAAGACATGTAAAACTGCAAAAAAGACAAGTAAATTGCTTCGAAGTATAAAAGCATGTAATGTAAAAGATTCTCTGGAAAGTAAAAGACTCGAAATGTAAAGAAAGCGTTTAAATGCAAAAAATCAGTAAGATGACTTTGGATGAAAAGGGTATTCGAATGATAAAAACATGAAGATAACAGCATAAAAGGTATAAGAATTTCTGAAATGTAAAGTATTCGGAATAGAGGGAAAGACTTTTAAATGCAAGGAATCATTAAATGACTTTGAATGAAAAAGGTATTCGAATGATAAAAGCATGAAGATAAAGGAATGAAATATACAAAAGTTTCTAAAAGTAAAAGATTTGAAATGGAAAGAAAACATTTAAATGCAAGAAATCAGTAAAAGACTTCAAATGAAAATACTTTAATGTAAAGGCTTTTGAATGATATTGACATGAAGATAGAGGAAAAAACTGGAAATGATAAAGAGTTTTATTGAATCATAAATATTTGATGTTATCATACGTACATTGTTCGAGCATCCGTTTCCCTAGCCATGTGGTATTTTGAATGTTTACTGAATTTTGTACAATAGATATGACACACGAAATCCTAACGCTAAGACTTCTATTTATACTACTTCGACCATAACGGTCTTGCTATAAGATTCTGCCACGTTCAGAACATGCAAAGCAATGCCCCTCTCTAGCTTCCACGCGTCTTCGAATGCTCCAGCGCATATATTTTAAATTTCGAACATCCCGCTTGCGTTTGAATTTCAAATGTTTTGGCACTCTTCGCTTCGAACTCATTTCTTGGACACAACCTTGTTACCATTTCGAGACTTCTTTGAATATATCCCCATAACTGTCACTCGAAGCTCCGAGCTTTGACATTCCCATTCGAAGCACTGCTTCTACCATTTCGAAACATGACATCTTGCTTTATTCCAACAAAACACCCAACTTGCTTTGTTTCGAACTGTATCATCAAAAATCTTCAGCCAACAGATTGGTTTTGGCTCTTGAATTCGTGTTGAATCTTGAACAAAAATCGGAACAAAATCATATTTTTATGATTTTGTGGGATTGGGAAACACTGTGTTTAGTGAGAGTGTTTTGTAGAAGGTTGAAAATGAACGGAAATGGTAGTCTGAGTACCAAACTTCCAGTTATTGATGGCAAGAACTGGAATAGATGGATGATTCAAATGCGCGTGTTATACAGTGCTCAAGATGTTATTGAGCTTGTTATAAAAGGTTACGTTCCGGTTGCAGCATATGCTACGGAGAAAGAGAGAAACACGCAGAGAGACAAAAGGAAGAAATATCAGAAGGCGTTGTTCTACATTCATCAGTGTGTGGATGTGAACGTGTTTGATAAAATCGCTCATTCGATTACGGAAAAGGCTGCATGGGACACGCTGGTTAGGTGTTACGGTGGTGATAAATCAATGAAGAAGGTGAAACTTCAGTCTCTATGAAAGTAGTATGAGAATCTCAACATGAAGAACAACGAGAAGGTATCTGAGTACATCTCTAGAGTAATTCTGATCACTTAAGAGATGAAAGGTTGTGGAGAAATATTTTTTGAACAAGTAATCATTGAGAAGATATTGAGGTTTCTTATGTTAGAACAATGTTTGAATCTACTACCCTATATTTAAGTTTTGATGATAACAAAGTGAAAAGATATAGTATTTATAAGGTTCATGAATGAACTATATGCTGCCTAAAATTATTATGTTCTGACTTGCAGATACTCTGATTGGTATAAGCAAGATCACGTCTTTTCAGCATCAGAAGTTGCTACATCAGAATGTCAAGATCAGATAATCAACTCACGTACATGCTGAAGCTTGATGAACAGAACTGCGCGTAAACACTCTGATACAGAAACACAATAGTTCATCAGCAGCGAAGCAGAATCAGAATGAGCCAAGCCAGAACGTGCATTGAAGAAGCAACGGTACTGTGCATTGAAAGCTAATTAATCCCAACGGCCTCATTCTAGACAAGATCTGCTCAATAAGGAAAGCTTGTTATTAGCATTGAATCAAGAATATTGCATTCAACGTTCATCTTCTCAAGTGCTATATAAACAAGGCTTTGAAGATTATAATGGCTAATGCTCTCCAAATCTCTACACGCACAAAGCTGAACAATAATCTTCATCTACCAGTTTTGCTAAACCACAAACTCTGATACTTCATTACAGTTTAGCAATCTAGTTTCTAAGCTTCAATTTGTGTATACATCATAGTTGTGATAAAGTTTTGTAGAAAACATTCACACACATTGTTTTATACCTTTGTAAGAAAGTGTTGCCTTGACAAACCGGATTGTGGTTTGAATCAAGAAGGCTTTAGCAATTGTTAAAGCAGTCTGTAATATTCAGTTGAATATAGTGAATTAAGACCTCGTTGGAGAGAGGCGAAATCACCTTGACGGGTGGACTGGAGTAGTTTGAGATCAAACGAACCAGGATAAAAATATCTTGTCAATTGCTTTAGATTTCAGTTTTACAATTCAACCCCCCCTTCTTGTGTTTTTCACCCCTTCAATTGGCATCAGAGCGCCTGGTTCTGAGCTAAAACACTTAACCGTGTCAGTACAAGATCCAGCGTCAGAAAAACACAATGGCAGGAAACAATTCTCACTTCAGCAATGACAATAATGAGGACAAAGACAGATTCAGCGGCAAACCTCCAGTCTTTGATGGAGAAAACTTTGATTACTGGAAAGACAGGATTGAAAGCTTCTTTCTAGCACATGATGCTGATCTGTGGGATATGGTGACTGATGGATACACGCACCCTGTGAATGCAACTGGTCAGAAGATTGATAGAAAATCAATGACCGATCAACAAAAGCGTGACTTCAAGAATCACCATAAGGCCAGAACCATCCTCCTCAGTGCCATCTCCTATACTGAGTATGAAAAGATCTCCAATAGAGACACAGCAAAGAACATCTTTGATTCTCTCAGAATGACGCATGAGGGCAACGTTCAAGTCAAAGAAACAAAAGCTCTGGCGCTCATTCAGAAGTATGAGGCGTTCAAAATGGAAGAATCTGAATCCATTGAAGCTATGTTCTCTAGATTCCAGATTCTGGTAGCTGGTCTCAAAGTTCTAGACAAAGGATACTCTACTGCTGACCATGTCAAGAAAATAATCAGAAGTTTACCCAAGCAGTGGAGGCCTATGGTTACTGCTCTGAAGCTAGCCAAAGATCTCAACAAGATCACTCTGGAGGAACTTATAAGCTCCCTCAGAAGTCATGAGATAGAGCTAGAAGCTGACGAGCCTCAGAAGCAAGGTAAGCCTTTAGCTTTAAAATCTAACAGAAAATCTGAGTCTAAAGTTTTGCAGGCAGTTGAAGAAACATCTGATGGATCCTCATCAGAAGAAGACGAACTTTCCCTTCTCTCCAGAAGAGTAAATCAACTGTGGAAGCAAAGACAAAGGAAGTTCAGGAATCCCAGAAGATCTGATCAGAACGAGTCTTCTTCCAGATTCAGAAGGACAGATTCTTCCTCTGGATACAGAAGATCTGAAGGCTCCTCCAGTAGCAAGAAGCCAAACACCAAAGACATCATCTGCTACGAGTGCAATGAGCAAGGACACTACAAGAGTGACTGCCCAAAGCTTCAGAGGGAAAAGCCCAAAAAGAAGTTTGGAAGAGAGAAGAAGAAAAGTCTCATGGCCACATGGGATGACTCTGACTCGTCTGAAGCTGACTCAGAATCAGATGATGAAAGGGCAAACATAGCGCTCATGGCTAACATCTCAGAAAATAGTGAAGCTTCTGAATCAGACTCAGAATCAGACACAGAAGAGGTATTTCCTAACTTCGCTGTTAATTTTACAAAGGCTGAACTTGCTGAAAGCCTCAATGAAATTCTGGAACGCTATCAGCAGATTAGAGCTAAATTCAGAGACCTGAAAAGGAATCTTGAATCTGACTCTAATAAGTCTGAGAGTCTCAAATTGGAAAACTCTGAGCTGAGAGATAAAATTTCAAAATTAGAAAACTCTTTACAAAACTCTCAGAAGGAACCAATTTCTGAAACTCCCAGCAACGCTGATGAGATCATCAAGGAGTATGATCATAGTTTCCAGAAGTTCTTAGCTAAAAGCATAGATAGAAGCAGAATGGCTTCAATGATCTATGGAGTTAGCAGAAACGGCAGGAAAGGAATAGGATACCAAGGTAAGGTTCCTACACCTAAGAATGTCATGGATTTGACCATTAAACACACTCCTCTAAATTCACACTTTGTGTATGGTCACACACACGACATCAAATATACTAGCAGTAAGCACTCTGTGAAACCAAAATTCAACCAGAGTTTTGGTAAAACTAACAAGTCAGGACCCAAGAAAATCTGGGTACCTAAGGATAAAATAATACATGTTGCAGATATCTTTAGCAGCAAGTCAGAAACACCAGTCATGGTACCTGGACTCTGGCTGCTCACGACACATAACGGGAAGAAGGCATATGTTCCAAAGCCTGGAACTTAAGCCTGGAGGCCACATTGGCTTTGGAGGCAATCAGAGGGGAAAGATTATTGGCTCTGGAACTGTAGTCAAAGCAGAATGAAAATTTTGCAGGTATAGAAATTGAATTTGCAGGTTCTGAAGACAAGTCATCAGAAGCTCTCAACACAGACATTCCTTCAACGTCTGAAAGGAGCACTGCTAGAAATCCTCCAACAGCTGCTGATCAACCTCAGAAGAGATTACCCAGAAGCAGCTTGGATCACCCAGAAGAGACTATCCTAGGAAGAAAGGAAGATCCAATCAGAACAAGAGCAAGCTTCAGAAACTCTGAAGAAACTCTTATGGGACTTGTGTCTCTGATTGAACCTTCTTCTATTGATGAAGCACTTCTGGATAATGACTGGATTCTGGCAATGCAAGAAGAGCTGAATCAATTCACCAGAAACGACGTATGGGATCTCGTTCCCAGACCAAAAGGATTCAACGTCATTGGAACAAGATGGGTGTTCAGAAACAAGTTAAATGAACAAGGTGAAGTCATCAGAAACAAGGCACGACTGGTTGCACAAGGTTATAGTCAGCAAGAGGGGATAGACTATACAGAAACCTTTGCCCCAGTCGCCAGGTTAGAATCTATCAGACTTTTAATCTCATTTGCTGTTAATAGAGGCATCACTCTGTATCAGATGGATGTCAAAAGTGCATTCTTAAATGGTTATATAGAAGAAGAAGTTTATGTTCACCAACCCCCAGGTTTTGAAAATACAAAACATCCAGAACATGTTTTCAAACTAAAGAAGTCACTGTATGGTCTGAAACAAGCTCCCAGAGCTTGGTATGAAAGGCTAAGTAACTTTCTGCTTGAAAATGAATTCACCAGAGGGAAAGTGGACACTACTCTATTCTGTAAAACAGTTAAGAGTGACATTTTAGTCTGTCAAATTTATGTTGATGATATCATTTTTGGTTCTACTAATCCTTCTCTTGGAAGAAAATTTGCTAAGTGTATGCAGGCAGAATTTGAGATGAGCCTCATGGGGGAACTGAAATTCTTTCTAGGAATTCAGATCAATCAAACTCCAGAAGGAACTTACATTCATCAGAGCAAATACATCAGAGATCTTCTGAAGAAATTTGACCTCTCAGAATGTAAGCCATCAAAGATTCCAATGCATCCCACGTGCATTCTGGAAAGAGAAGAGGTAAGCAAAAGTGTAGAACAGAAAGTCTACAGAGGTATGATTGGTTCTCTCCTCTATCTGACTGCTTCAAGACCTGATATCTTATTCAGTGTATGTATTTGTGCTAGATTCCAATCAGATCCTAGAGAATCTCACTTAACAGCTGTTAAGCGAATTTTCAAGTATCTGAAAGGTACTACTAATCTGGGTTTGTTTTATAGAAAATCTAGTGATTACAGCTTAGTAGGCTACTGTGATGCTGATTTTGCTGGAGACAGAGTGGAACGTAAAAGTACTTCTGGAAGCTGCCAGTTTCTGGGAGAAAATCTGATCTCTTGGTCCAGCAAAAGGCAATCAACAATTGCTCTGTCAACAGCAGAAGCTGAGTACATAGCAGCAGCAGGATGTAGCACACAAATGCTCTGGATGAAAAGTCAGCTTGAAGACTTCCAGATTTTTGAGAGTAACATTCCTATACTTTGTGATAATACTTCTGCTATTTGCTTAAGTAAGAATCCTATTTTACATTCTAGAGCTAAGCATATAGAAATAAAACATCACTTCATTAGGGACTATATTCAGAAAGGTATTTTAAACTTAAAATTTATAGATACAGACCATCAATGGGCTGATATCTTTACTAAACCCCTTTCAGAAGATAGGTTCAATTTCATTCTGAAACATCTCAGCATGAAAGTATGCCCAGAGTGAAAATGTTTTAATTCCATATATTTACCTTCAGAATGTAATTACTTTACTGTGAACTTCTGATCAATCTCCTTTCAGAAAGATAGAACATGCAGATTGTATCAGATGCAAGTCTAAAGATCTGAGAGTCTAATCTCAAAGACAGACGTGCTGATCACTACATCAAACAAGTGTCATCCAATCATCAGCAAATCTCTGAAGCAGAACGCGTGCACGCTTCTGAGAAGGCAAAGCGCTGATTGGGTGCATTGAGACACATGTCTGGTAACCGTTTTTAAGTATCTTTCTCAAATCCCCCAAAATCAGCAAGCATTTAATGAAAAGTAATCACGCTTGTTAAATGGCAATCATTATTTTTTTCTCTCTCTTAAAAACGTTTATTTTTTCAAAATAATCTTGAAAACTCTATTTAAGCACATTAATCCTTCATTCTTATTCTTTACGCTTTCTCATTAACACTCAAGCTTTTTCTGCACATTTCTGAGTTCATCTCCTACAAACCTTTTTCTCTCAAATCATTCTCAAAGCTTTTTTAGTGTGAACAATGGCATCCTCCAGCATTTCTGCAGGCAATCAGAAGAAAGCAACCTCTGAACAATATCAGGTGCCTCTCAGAACTCTTCTCACTCCGGTAAAGAACCTTGAAGTGCTTTCTGAGTTAATCATTGACTTCGAAAGTTTGAAGGAAAATGGATTTGACCTAACTGAAGAAATTAGGGCTCAAAAGTGGGAGAGGTATTTCGATAGGTTGGTTGGACCAACATTCCCAGCACTAGTCAAGGAATTTTGGATTCACGCCAAGGTTTCTAAACATCTAGTCATCTCTTATGTCATGGGAAAGAAGATTGTGATTTCTGAAGATCTCATTGCAAGGCTAATCGGTCAAAGTGGTGGTGGAGTCCGTTGTGTGGACATGGCTGAAAGATGCCCTGATGTAGGTGTGGTAGCCAACAGAATTTTCACTCTTGGAATGCCCAGCAGCAAAATTAAGGATCTGAAGGACCACTGCAGAGTATGGGCTAAGATTGTTCTGGGATGCTTCAACCACAGGAAACCAACAAGTTCTCCTGATTATATAAACGTGGATCAGCAGTTTCTGATCTACTTTATTGATCAGAGGGTAAAGATCAATCTGGCACACTTCTTGTTCAACCATCTCAAGACCAGTGTCAAAGAGACAAGAGAAGAAGAAAGAACCAAGAGAGACTGGATACCGTTTGGAAGGCTTATATCAGATATTCTGACAGAGAATAGGCTGATTGAACATCTGATCGAAGCTCAGGAGATGAGCACTATTGAACCAACTATTGGGAAACCGCTGAACACTAAGAATCTGAAAAAGATGAAGCTGATAGAAAATATTCAGAAGGAACCCAGAGCTACTTCAACTGCTGATATCTCCAGCAGAAGAGTGCCTCTGAGTGATTTTCCGGTATTTTCTGAAATGGAATCCAAACCAGAGATGTTTCTCAGGTATCCAGATGCGTACAAGGAAGAAGATACAGGTTCAAAGCTGAAGATCAAAGATCTGAGTCAAATCCAACCAGAAGTGACTCAGAAGAAGACAAAGAAGAGGAAAGCGCCAGCAGAAGGATCATCTCATCAGACTCCAAAGAAAAGAGGTATTTCATCTGCTGCCCCTATCTCAAAATCTTTTACTATTCCAACATCTGCTGCCCCCTCTCAAACCTCTCACAGAATATCAATTCCAATCCCTACCATTGATGAAACCATACCAGAAGACCCTTCTGAGGCATTACTACTCAGAAGACCCAGAACCAAAATTCCCAAACAACCAACAGTTTCAACAACACCAGCACTTGACCAAGTGCTAGCTGATATTGAGCGTGAACATGCTTCTGCTCAACCAAATTCTGAACCACCAAATATTCCTCCTCCACAACCAGAACAACAACAACAACCAGAACCAGAACAACAACAACAACCTCTCACAGAAGAACCTCTGATCCCTGAGCAATCAGAGATTCCACCTCCTCAACCAGAAAATAATCCACCTTCACCACAAACAGAGTTTCACCATTCCAAAACCCCGTCTCCTCATAAATCTGACCCTCACTCACCTCAACCTTCACCGCTGGCAATCCAGTTGCCATGTGGAACCACTATTGTCATGCCCCAGTTACCATCTTCAGAGGAATCAACACCTCCAAATACTCCCAAACCACCATCCACTCCAATCGAAATATCTGACTCTGATTCTGATACCCTTCCTCCAAAACAAACAGCCTCTCAGCAAACCTCTGAAAACCCCAGCAGAACTTTCATTGACTTAACAAGTCTTGAACGTCTTGCTGATTTAAGACACAAAATTGCCATTCCCAAACCAAAGCAACCAGATGTTGGCTCTGGTATTTTGGATTTTGAAACAGGTGTGCTGCAATGGATTGCTTCTTTGAAGCAAGTCTGTCCTGGGATGATTGACCCAGCTACTTCTGATCAGCTCTGGTCACAGTTCAGATTATGGGTACGTGCTGAAGCCCTCAAGTTGCAGGATGTCAACTATGAGCAGGCACAACAGAACTTCAGCAAGCTGCTGAAGGAAGTTGAAAGTCAGCTGCCTCAGGAAGTTGTGCTCCCTCTGGACAGTGAATCTTGGTCTGAGAAACAGCAAGCTGCACAGGTGCAACCATCAGAAGAAGACAAGACCATTCAGGCTGAAGAAAATCCAGCAGAAGATGTCGCTGAAAGTTCTGAGAAGCCTCCTTATTCTGATGCTTCTCAAGCTGCCTTGGACAGGCAGACTCTGGAAGAATTAAGGCTGAATGACTTGCGTCTACAGCAGCGAATGGAAGAGAATGATCAGAAGATGAAAGCACGAATGGATGTGCAGGACAACAAGATTGACACTGTTGTCAACATGGTTCAGAAGCAGAATGAAACTTCTGAAAAGATTCAAGCGATGCTGGAGAGCTTGTTCTCACGCATGCCTCCTCAACCTTAAATCTTTTTCATGCATAACTTTTTCATGTTTTCTTCATTTTCTGATGTACTGTTTTGACTATGCTTTGTAATATTTTCTTCCTCTGATTCTGAACTATTTTAATATAATTTGTTTTTTTCTGATCTAAATTGTTTTAGCACATCACCAACACTTTTTGATTGCTGACAAAAAGGGGGAGAACAAGAATGATATTTAAATCAATAACGGGCTAACTAGACAGAAATTCTCAAACATTCTAACTCTATTACTTGAAATGTTTTTTTTCTGTTTTGTTTAAAGTCTACAGGCACAAGGAAGCTCCTGGACACTCTGAAGACTAGAAGCTCTAATCAAAATGTAGAAGCTCTGATCAATGTTGCTCTGATCAATATGAAGTTCTGATCGACCTAATACTCTGAACCAAAGCAAAGCTCTGACAGGAAAAGCTCTGAAGCTCTGCTCTCTGATAAGTCAAAGACTCTTATAATCTGATGTTCAAAGAAAGAAAAAGATCTGATCCTGAAGAAACACGTATATCAAAGGGAAGTAACAAACTCAGGGGGAGTATCTCTTAACTCTGACTTCTCCGTACTTCTTATTCTGATACATATCCAGATACCTTTTCACGTTATTTTTCATTTAAAATATCTAGTTTTTGTCATCATCAAAAAGGGGGAGATTGTTAGAACAATGTTTGAATCTACTACCCTATATTTAAGTTTTGATGATAACAAAGTGAAAAGATATAGTATTTATAAGGTTCATGAATGAACTATATGCTGCCTAAAATTATTATGTTCTGACTTGCAGATACTCTGATTGGTATAAGCAAGATCACGTCTTTTCAGCATCAGAAGTTGCTACATCAGAATGTCAAGATCAGATAATCAACTCACGTACATGCTGAAGCTTGATGAACAGAACTGCGCGTAAACACTCTGATACAGAAACACAATAGTTCATCAGCAGCGAAGCAGAATCAGAATGAGCCAAGCCAGAACGTGCATTGAAGAAGCAACGGTACTATGCATTGAAAGCTAATTAATCCCAACGGCCTCATTCTAGACAAGATCTGCTCAATAAGGAAAGCTTGTTATTAGCATTGAATCAAGAATATTGCATTCAACGTTCATCTTCTCAAGTGCTATATAAACAAGGCTTTGAAGATTATAATGGCTAATGCTCTCCAAATCTCTACACGCACAAAGCTGAACAATAATCTTCATCTACCAGTTTTGCTAAACCACAAACTCTGATACTTCATTACAGTTTAGCAATCTAGTTTCTAAGCTTCAATTTGTGTATACATCACAGTTGTGATAAAGTTTTGTAGAAAACATTCACACACATTGTTTTATACCTTTGTAAGAAAGTGTTGCCTTGACAAACCGGATTGTGGTTTGAATCAAGAAGGCTTTAGCAGTTGTTAAAGCAGTCTGTAATATTCAGTTGAATATAGTGAATTAAGACCTCGTTGGAGAGAGGCGAAATCACCTTGACGGGTGGACTGGAGTAGTTTGAGATCAAACGAACCAGGATAAAAATATCTTGTCAATTGCTTTAGATTTCAGTTTTACAATTCAACCCCCCCTTCTTGTGTTTTTCACCCCTTCATCTTACTCTTCAATTTGATTACATTGTTGTAGCAATTGAACATTCTAAAGATCTGGACACCATGAGAATAGAAGAGCTGCAAAGCCGTTTAGAGGCGCAAGAGTTGCATCTGACTGAAAGAACTTCTGAGAAGGAAGTTGAGCAGGCTCTGGAGGCTTTTTTTCCAAGAAGGACCAGAAGCAGAGAAAACATGGTAGGCCTCAGAAGTCAAAAGTCTTTTATTCTGATAAGTAGAAACATCAGAAAGGAAAGGAGAAGTATGATGAGAGAATGGTTCGGTGTTGCTGTTGTAATAGGTTTGGCCACTTTACTAAAGATTGTTGGTCAAATAAAAAAGAAGCAAAAATAGTCAGAGAAGATTCTGATTATCAACCTGTGCTATTGATGACTTATGAATCTAATGAGGATCATGTGTGATTGTCATTTTCTAATTCTGAAGGGGGAGAAGATGACTCTGAATATTCTGACTTTCGAGTGTTTGAATATGAGTCTGAATTAGAAGATGAATATGAAGATTCTGAAGATGAGTCAGAATATGAGATTTTTGAAGATGAGTCAAAGTCAGAAGATGACTCTGAAGCTGAAGACAAGTCAGAATCTGAAGGTGATTCTGAGTCTGAAGAAGAATCGAAGATGAGTAAGAATCTGAAGAAGATTCTGCTTCTGAAGATAAGTCAGAACTTGAAAGTTTTGAAGGTGAGTCTGAGTTAGAAGATGAAGAACTTCTGAAGATTCTAAAGATGAGTCAGATGGTGAATCTGATTCTGATCCGGATTTTAAATCTGGTAGTGATCATGCTTCTAGAAGGGAAAATTTTGAAGACGTAGGTTCTGGAGGACAAACTTTCAGAGATGATCATGTTTCTGGTGGAAATCATGTCTTTAAAGGTGGACCTTCTGAAGGAGGAGCTTCTGAAGGTAGTTCATCCTCAGACGGTGGTCATGATTCTGAAAATGGAACTTCTGAAGGTAGAGCTTCTGAAGGTGATCCAACTTTTGGAGATGGTATTTTTGAAGGTAGTGGTTCTAGGCAAAGTCCAGAAGCTAACAAAGATGGAGCTTCTGGTGGTAGTCGAACTTCTGGAAAAAAATTCAGAAGGATATTTTGTTACAGAATTAGAAGGAGATTTTGAAAAAGTCCATAGGTCACAAAGTAACAAGACTTGAGAGTTAACTGAGCTTCAAAAGGAGAAGAACGTCATCAGCTTCAGATTAGTTTTCAAGGAGAAAACTGTATTTCTAAATGAAGTATTAGAAGTTACACACTGTAGCAAGCAGAAGCAACTTGCAAATGTTCTAACGAAGGATGTCAAGACTGAACACTTTATCCGTTTGAGGGATGAAATTGATGTTGTAGTTTTTTGGTTAACTGAATATGAATTAAGGGATAGTGTTGGAAGTAATTCATTATCAAAAGTTGTTGTTAAAATTAGAAGCTTCTGATGTTATTACTAAGAAGCAGTGTTGCTCAAAAGCAATTGAACTTCTAAGGTTGTTAGTCAGAAGTTGTAAGCTTCTGAGACTGCTTAGTTAGAAGTAGTAGTTTGATATATTCAGAAGTTGTTATTAGTCAGAAACAGAAGCTTCTGAGATTACACCCAAAAGTATGTTTAGTTTTTGAGGTTCTAATTATTTTGTTTACTTAGCTATTAAGTTTAGTTTGCTTAGTTATTATTAAGTTTACCTTTTGTTAGGGCATACGTGACAATTTATTTGTATATAAATAATTTAATTGTAGATGTCATAATAACAACATTCTTCTTTATAACTTTATAGCCGTCATTCTCTTTATTCTCATAAATATATTCTTTTTATCCATCATCACCTTGTACACCAACAACAATAAGGTGGTTCAATAGTTTTTAAATTAAACTCCAATATTATTTTTAAAAATGTAAGTAAAATTTTTTTTTTGAAAACATTTATAAAAAATAGATTTATTGGTAAAGATTGTCTCAAGTTATAATATATATTTAAGCTATATATATTATTTGATGTGATAATTTTAACGACTTCTGAATTTTATTATTTGAAACAAACAAAAGATACTACTTAATGTGTTTGTTTGTGATCACTATTAGAGATGTAATTTTTATTTGTCAGAGTAAATTTGGCAGCAAATCTCGCATGTATACCTAAGGTTTTCTATGCGAACGAATTTCGGAAAACACCATGAGTAAAATTTTCTGTTTTCTTGTTAATTATTTAGGTATCTAGTTGACTTCTTAATTGAAATAGATTTACTTTATGGAAGTCATTTTCAACCTCCTTTATACTCAAATTTCTTAACTACTTGTTAAAAAAATTCGTTTTGTATAATTATGAAATCGAATTATGTTCCCTGATGAATGGTCAGTTAGTAACTAAACCTGACCCTCTAGGTTGTGAAAGAATTATACCTTTTGAGATTCAACGAAGCCATAACATAACTCATAAAGCATAAAATAGTACTAGTATATGCTCTTTAGTGGGGGACTGAAAGTGGTGGTCACATCATCATTGTTGCAATCATGATCACTAGTCATTATAGTTTCTTTGACCATGACTAACTATTTTAAGAGCACGCTTGCATGAATTTCCTCCCATGTATCATTGATCAATATGCTTCTTGATATGATTAGAATCTAACCAAATTTGGTACGAACCTAGCTCATAGTATGTGTTCTTGGCTTGTCATATTGGGGATTCTTACCTAACTTATATCATCATATCATTATATAATTTTTTTTTTTTAGATTTATTAAATGATAAATATATTCGATCTTTTATGTAGTTCAAATATATTTATTATTCAATAAATTTAAAAAGAAATTTTTTACATATAAATTAAACGGGAGGGAGTATTAGTTTGGTTTCATAGTTAAATATATTTTATTTGGTTAGAGGCATAGAGATTTTGTTATTTAAATAATGGATCTCCATTTTTAATAATGATATTGAATGATTGAAGAAACAATCCATTCATTCGGTTATAAATGATTATGTTGAAAAAAAGCTAGATATTTAAATCTAACTTAGTTGAAAGTTATGAAATTAATAAAAATATTTATGATACTCAACTATGAGAAAAATGATGAAGGAAGTGGAATGATATTTTTTCTATCTTTCAAAGTAAAAATATTATTATTATAATTGTTATTATTATTCTATTTTTGACAAATTATACATCACCAATAATTTGTCATTACTATTTTAAGTTTGACTATTAGATAGAAATTTCTAAATAATTTGTCATTACTGAATATCAATCTCTTTGTTTCTTTCAAGTTCTTGTGTGAATGGGAAAAACTTGGGAGGAATATGCTTGGTTCTGTCACTTTTTATGTAACCTTCTTTCATCTGGGTAACACATGCAACATTGTCTTCATACAAAATTATTGGGTTATTATCAATTGGTAAACTAGACGTTCCTTAGATATGTCGATTTACCGATCGTAACCATCTACACTTTTTGCTTGCTTCATGAAGGGAAATTACTTCACCATGATTTGAAGAAGTTACTACAAGTGTTTGCTTTTGCGATCTCCATGATATTGCAGTGTTACCATATGTAAATATATATCCAGTTTTTGATTTAGCATTATGTGGATCTGACAAGTACCCTGCATATACATAAACAAGAAAAATTGGTTTTGTATTGTTAGAATAAAACAAATCAAGATGAGATGTACCTCGAAGATATCGAAATATATGCTTTATTCCTTTCCAATGTCTTTTTTGTAGAACATGAGCTGAATCTTGTTAGCAAATTCATTGCAAAAGCTATATCAGATATTGTACAGTTAGCAAGGTACATGAGTGCCCCAATGAAACTAAGATATGGTACTTCAGAGCCAAGATCTTCTTCATTACCTTCCTTAGGTTTAAATGGATCATTGTCAATATTAAGTGTTCTACCCATCATTGGAGTACTCAAAGGGGTTGCTTTGTCCATGTTAAACATTTTCAATATCCTTTATGTATAATTTGATTGATGTGCAATTATACCATTTTTAGTATACTCAATTTGTAAACTAAGGCAGAACCTATTTTTCCCAAATCTTTCATTTCAAATTCTTTCTTTAAGTAATTTCTTGCTACTCTGATTTCTTTATCAGTTCCAATGATATTTAAATCATCAACATAAACAACAATTATTACAAAATCAGATATTGTTTTCTTATAAAAACACAAGAGCAAATAGGATTATTATCATATACTTCTTTAAGTAAATATTCACTTAATCTATTATACCGCATGCGCCTAGATTGCTTTAATCCATACAATGATCTTTGCAACTTAATTGCATACATTTCTCTAGGTTTTGATGTCTCGGGCATTTTAAATCCTTCTGAAATTTTCATGTATATATCAATATCAAGTTAACCATATAAATAAGCAGTAATAATATCCATAAGATACATATCAAGATTGTTAAATACTGATAAACCAATTAAATAACGAAAAGTAATGGCATCCATAACATTAGAATATGTTACCTCATAATCAATTCCTAGTCTTTGGTAAAAACTTTGTGCAACAAGACGAGCTTTATATTTGATAATTTCATTTTTTTCATTTCGTTTTCTTACAAAGACCCACTTATAACCAACTGGTTTCACATCTTTTGGTATAGCCATAATAGGGCCAAATACTTTTCGTTTTTTAAGAGAATTTAACTCAATGTCTACTGCATCTTTCCAATTTTTCCAATCATGTCTATTTTGACATTCACCCATGGTTCTTGGTTCAGGATCATCGTTTTCATTCATTATTTTACATGCAACTGAGAATGAAAATATCTCATCAATATTCATACCTTTTCGGTTCAACAAATTTCCTGTATTAACATAATTAATTAAAATCTCAAGAGCATTCTTCTTTTCAGTTTCATTATCGATGATCTCATTATCATCATCTTGTGCTTCTTCGAGAGCATGCTTTTCAATTATGGATTTATTATTATTATCCAGTGTCTTTTCAAGGTCATTTTAAATCAAACTCACCTTTTGTATTCCCTTTTTTTTCCGGGGATTTTTGTCTTTGGATCTCATAGGTCGGCGACGCTTTAAGTGTGCCTTAGATGTACTTGTTACATAATTTATATCTGAAATCTCAATTCTAGATGGGACATTTATTGCTGGTACATGTGACTTTGTCACACTTTTCAAATCGGTAAATGAATCTGGCAATTGATTTGCTAAATCTTGTAACTGTACTATTTTCTTTACATTTTTTCCCATGATCTATTATATGGGTCTAAATGTAATAAATGGGATACATATCGTGTTATGTCCTTTTCTACCTCTTTATTCTCTTCCCATATCATTGGAAATTTTGTCTCGTCAAAATGACAATCAACAAATCTTGCCTGAAAAAAATCACATGTTAAAGGTTCAAGATATTTAATAATAGATGGTGATTCATACCCCAAATATATTCCTAACCTCCTTTGAGGTCCCATCTTTGTTCTTAATGGTGGAGATATTGGGACATAAAGTGCACAACCAAATATCTTCAAATGAGAAATATTTGGTTCCTTACCAATTGCAAGTTGATAAGGGGTATGTTTATGATCAGCACTTGGCCTTAGGAAGATGAGTGTTGCAGCATGTAAAATTGCATGATCCCAAACTGTAACTATTAGTTCAGTTCTCATTATTAATGGTGCAACATTATATTCGAGACGTTTGATTAAAGACTCGGCTAAACCATTTTGTGTATGCACATGAGGAACAGGATGTTCAACAGTAATTCCAATTGACATGCAATAATTATTATATGATTTGGATGTAAATTCACCTGCATTGTCAAGTCTAATTTTCTTTATAGTGTATTCAAGAAATTAAGCTTTAAGTTTAATTATTTGTGCATGAAATTTTACAAATGTCATATCACGACTTGACAGTAAACTTATATATGACCATCTACTAGATGCATCAATCAATACCATAAAATATCTGAATGGTCTTGATGGTGGATGGATAAGCCCACATATATCTCCATGAATTCTTTCAATAAATGCCGATAGTTTTGTCTGAATCTTACCTGGTGAATGCTTTATTATTAGTTTGTCAAGAGAGCAAGCTTCACATGGTCTATCTTCTTTTGTAAGTTTTAAACTTTTCAATGGATGACCATGCGTACTTTCAACTATTTTACGCATCATCATTGAACCATGGTGACCTCAATAATCATGCCATAAATTCACAACTTTGGGATCTTCTTTTACTACTAAATTACATTCAATTTTGTGTATATATGTATAATGTAATCCAGAAGTTAATTTTGGCAGTTTTTCTAAAATTTTCTTCTTTCCCAAAATATTGGCAGTGATATTAACGTATTTCATATTACCTTTAGTTATAGTTTCAGTATCACATCCTTGATGATATATGTCATTAAAACTCAATAAATTTCTCTTTGATTTTGGTGAGTATAAAACATCATTAATGACAAACTTTGTCCCATTTGGTAATATGAACATAGCATTACCTGGTCCTTCAATCAAATTTGTAGGACTTGAGATTGTATTTATTACACCTTTAGTAGGATTTATTTCAGTAAAATATTTCTTACTTTTGAGGATTGTATGGGTGGTCCCACTGTCCCATTGTCCCCATGTTCCATGTCTAACCTTCTTAAAATAAAAGTAAGGTTAAATAGAGAGTAAATCATAAATATATTTCACATTATTATTTCATGCAAACATATTATACACAAAACAACATACAAATACAAAGTCCAAATATAAAATAATACAAACACATCACACATTATTTAAATAGTTACTTAATCCATTGATCTTTCAACGAATTCAGCAGTTTCAAAATAGGTATTGTCCTTTTTGGGTTCAATATCATTAAAATTCACTTCTTTTCCTTTTTCCTCTACATATGTCATTTGTCTTTTACACAAGTGATATGGTGTTCTACACACCTTATACCGATGGCCTTTCTTTCTGCATCTGAAGCATACATCCTCATAATTTCTCGAGGGACCTTCTTGGGTATACTTACCCTTTCCTTGGCGATTTCAATTATTTTGGTCATATCTGAGATATCTAAAATTATTCACATGACCTCTTCCACGTCCTCTACCATGAAAATTGTTTCGACCGTGGAAAAGGTTTCGACCATGATATCCTCCTTGACTGTGACCATCAAAACGAGCACGACCATTATTACCATCAAAACGAGCATGATCACCATATATCTTAAAACGGTTAAACCCACCATGCCCACGATTAAAGGTTGTGGCATTAATTTCAGGATATGTTATTGTTCATGTGGGCCGTAACTGGTGATTTTTCATAAGGAGCTCGTTATTTTGTTATGCTACTAGAAGGGCTGCAACTAAATCAGAATATTCTGTAAATTCTCTCATTCTATATTATTGTTGCAATAATACCTGAGATGCATGAAATGTTGAAAAATATTTTTCTAACTTTTCTTTTTCAGTTATAATTGTGCCATAAAATTCCAGTTGTGCTATAATCTGGTGCATAACAGAGTTATATGCAATCACACTTTTGTAATCTTGGAACCTTAACTTGTTCCACTGATCCATTAATAAGGGTAACAAGACTTTTTTTTTTATATTCAAATCTTACTTTAATTTTGTCCCACAAAATCTTGGGATCTTTAACATTTGGATATTTTGTTTGCAATCCATCATCAAGATGGTGCTTGATTATTTTATTAACTTTTGATTTTCTCTTTTCCATCTCATCTGGGTCATCTGTTGGTTTTCCAGAATTGTCTCCTTCAAGTAATTTGTTAAGTCCCTCACATGTAAGGTACTCAATTAGATTGTTGTTCCAGTTTATGAAGTTGTCCCCAATTATGCTTAGAATTTTGAGTTGATGCTTAAGATTTGACATGATTATATCTATAATTCATATGAACATAATCAATATTTAATGCATAAAAAAATCAATTTATTCAATTAAAAAAATCCATGACTACATATTATTCAAAAATCTCTATTGATAAACCAAGCTATGGCTAGTAATGGTAAGATGATAATTACCATCAAAACTATGAAATCATTACCTAATTCTTCACAATTGAGAATACCCATAAGAAACAAAATAATGACAAGCAGAGTGATTACCAAAATAAGAAATTTAGCCATTTGAAAAATATGGATAAATATTTTGAGAATGATGTGAAAGTTATGAAAGAAGTTGAAGTATTTATAGAGATAATTTTATAAAAATGGTCGTTATAGTTACCGTTAGGAAAAAGGAAAAAGAAAAAGAAATAGGTTAAGTGTGTCACAAGTTATTTAGCCAAATCTTAAGTGTGTTAAATATCATGTAATCATTATAAGTGATAGGGATAATTATGAGATAACATGAACACATATGATTAAAAAATATCCATATAGGATTTTAGACCTCCACTAAATATAAAATTTAGTAACAACATATGGGGTTTTAAACCTCTACTAAATATAAAAGTTAATAATTGCATATGGGGTCTCAGACTTCCATTAAATATAAAAGTTAGTAATTGCATATGGAATCTCAGACTTCTATTAAATATAAAAGTTAGTAATTGCATATGAAGTCTCAGACTTCCATTAAATATAAAGTTAGTAATTGCACATGATGTCTTAAATCTCCACACAAAATTTATAATAAGAATAACCACACTTGTTATAGAGCACTTAACAAGTTGCCAATTTTCTATAACTGGGGCAAATAACAATAATAGTAATAACAGTAATAATAAAGTTAAAGAGATAAGTATAAAATATATACCTAGTGTAGTAAAAAATTTCCGGTAGAAACGATCGTGCTGATAACATGTTGAGAAAAACTAGATATTTGAATCTAACTTAGTTGAGAGTTATGAAACTAATAATAATATTTATGAAACCCAACTATGAGAAAAATGATGAAGGAAGTGGAATGATATTTTTCTATCTTTCAAAGTAAAACTTGGTGTCCTTTACATTTACCAAAGGGGTGTATTTATACTAGTAGAAATATTACTATTATAATAGAAATTCTGGTATCAGATATGTGATGTTGAATGAGATGTCACGACACAAATATCTGAGGAAAATATAAAATGCAACAATATTAAAAGCAGTAAAAACACAAGGGATTGTTAACCCAATTTAGTGTACAACAACACCTACTCTGGAGGCTACCAAGCTAGGGACAAGTCCACTAAATAGTATAAATTCATAGACCCTCAGTAAACAACCAGTTTATGATCTAATCACTTAATCACTACCTGTGCTATACTTCTACCTAAGACACACCTAGGTATGAGGCCCTCCTCAAATCCCTTCAATCACTAACAGTGAAGAACAGCAGAATTATTAAGTTTTAAAGACTTCAATCATTCAATACTTAAAAGCTTATGAATGATGCATAATTAACAACTCAAATTACAACTCAAGTATCAAACCAATACTTAGAGTGTATTATAATCATAAAAACTTAGACTTCTAAAACAGAAATAATATATTCTTTCTTCAAAAGTTACCGTCAAATGAATAAGGATGCAAGTCCTTATAAAGGCGCAGCAATGGGCTTGGGCTGAAAAACAAATATTCCAATCCCTTAAATATTTCCATGAAAACAAGCCAAGATATAATCCATAAAGGTAATACAGATCGAAAAATATTCCTCCATATTTTTCGCAAGCTATGAGTCACAAATCCTGAATAATGGCACGCATAAAAACAGGAAACATAATATTGGAAACACATATTAAGTCACGTTCATATCAGGAGGCAGATGTCAAGACACCTGCTTTGACATCATTTAAAAACAGTTTGCTTCAAATGTCAAGGCATTGAGCAAAACATTATCAAGTCAGTGTTTTACCAAAATTGCTGCCAACAAACACTTACAAACTCCCCCTTTGGCAAATTTTGGCTAAAACACTATTTGAGCACACATTATCAGAGCTGCAGCACAAAAAAGAAGTTAGCAGTTAGCAGAGGTTAGCAGAGGAAGATGTCAGGACATCTTTTGAGACATGAGGCTCCCCATCAACCAATGAAGCTCCCCCTCAGTCAGTGGTCAGTCAATCATAGGCCAGTCAGTTTCTCTCCCCCTTTTTAGACATAATATGCCAAATAAACATGCATTCAAGAGAGTGTAGAAAATAGAGGTACCGGCCAGAATATCCAAAAGACAAGCACATAAAAGTGCCAAAAAGAACATAAGTATCAAAATATAAAAGAAGGAACAAAAAGGAGACACCAGCACAAAGTCTAACTGCCTTCAGGACCAGTAGACTTGGTAGTTTCAGAGCTTCCTTCACTATCAGATTCTCTTTCTTCAGTATCCACACTATCATCAAGGCTGTTATCCTTCTACATCTCTTTGATCAACTTTTAAAATTTTAACTTTCTTGCTGAGCTAACTCTGATTACCTCATCAAGTTCCTTGCAGGCTTCCATTAGTTCAGTAATCATATCATCCTTGATTGAGGTCTTGTTTTCAGAGGATGCATATGTTAAAACAATGTTTGGGACATGTTTTCCTGAAACAACTTGAAGTGAAGATTCAAAGCAGACTCCCTCTTTCAAACTAAATCATTACCACTAAGAATTCCAGGATGTTGATTAAGAAAAATTCCACAAATAAGTGATGGAAATGAAATAGGCATCTTGACAGCACATGTTCCTACATGCTTAATAGTATGATAAAAAATGTAAGCACCATAATCAAACAGTTTCTTATTCCCAACATCATAGATAAAATTTCCTAAGCCAATTGTAATGGTTGAGGTATGATTGATAAGAACCCAGTTAACAACTCCAATTCTATGTAAGATAGCATATTTTACACTTAGCTTACTAACAGGAAGCTTATTCTTCACGGGCCACTCACTTACTTGGTTTGCAGTGATGGCTTTTCACACTTTATTATCAGTCACTTCTAACTCATAATAATCATCTTCAGACCTATCCAAGTATCTATTGATGACAGTAGGGGAAAATTCTACACATCTACCTCTAACAAACACCTTTCTATACTCTTTACTTTTATGATCAACACAGTAATAGGAATATTAACAATAAATTCTTTAACAAGAGTCTCATAAAATTTTGCAAACCTAATGACACTCTTCATCAAGCCAGAAAAAGAAATCACCTCCATAATCTCTTTGCACTCTAGTGCACCAACTCCCAACTCTCTTTCAAGGGAAATTCTTCTTTGAAATACACATTTCCACTTTTCAGCATTCCCAACAGAATAGAAGGAAATGTTGTCTAGAGAGGCATCAGGTACCCTAACAGAAAGCTTCTTGCTTGCATACTTCTTCACAGGAGAGATGTCCTGGACATCTTCCTCGACATCATAGTCAGATTCAACTTCTTCTACTAATACAACTTTCTTCTTACTCTTAGATCTCTTTCACAAGAAAAATGTTTTGGATATCATCCTCATCATCATCTGAGGAGTCATCAGGTCTAACTTTTCTTTTGTTGGAGGGAGGAACCAATTTACTTCCGGGATTTGGGGGACCATACATAGTCTTCTTCTTGATACTCTTGGCAGAGGTATGACATTCACATCCTTCAGTTTCCTAGATTTGAGCCTTTCAGCAATCCCAGGAACCACATTGGTAATAAGGTCATTGTCAGATAACTCATCAACATTCACCATATTCTCTACATTTAGATTCTTGTAGTTTCCTTAATAGAAGGGTCCTTCTCAACAGATGATGTCTCAATATCTTGTTCAACATTAGCTTCCACTTCTTCTAGAGCATAAGTAGCAAGCTTGCCAAGTTTGCTTTCTGCAGCATCTTTCTTGAAGATGGATGATTCAACAGCACTTTTAGGATCATTTCCTTTGTCAGACGGAGCAAACATACGAGCAAGAGGAGCATAAATCCCAGGCAGAACAAAACCTTTATTTAACACCATATCCACCAGTATTCTAATACTTCTATCAACATTAACAATGTCTTCTTATTACCTATCATCAACAACAGTAGAAGCATTACCTTTAGAAGTGTCAAACTCGTCTTCAGATTTCTTTGCATGGGACGACCTGGGTTTCTTGACCTTCTTCTCAAGAGGTGGAATATTTGACAAAGGAGCAACGACCAGAACTTTATCAAGGGAGAGGTCATCAGGACAGTTGACATTCTTTGACCTAAAAGCCTTGGCTTCATTGGAAGAGCACTTTGAGGGAGATGAATCATGATGTTGTGACATCTTTGAAAAGTTTTGAACAATGAGATGGAGAATAACAAGGGTTCTTTTTCTATAAAGGAGAATGAAGAGGTTGTGAAAATAGAATAAGGTAATGTCGTAGCATGTGGGAGAGTATTTGAGATAGTCTTGAAATGATTGCTTATGAAATTTGATTCGTTGGAAACATAAATAATATGATATCACTTTAATGATATTCCGACACGCCCTTAATTTCTACAAACCCTCATATATGCAGATCCCTAGTTTTCCTCTTAAGTTCTCAAACTGATTTGCATCCAAAGCCTTAGTGAAGATGTCAGCCAGTTGTAATTCAATAGCTACATGTTCTAAGGCAACAATCTTTTCTTCCACAAGCTCTCTAATGAAGTGATGACAAATATAAATATGTTTAGTCTTGTTGTGTTGAATATGATTTTTTGATATATTTATGGCACTTAGATTGTCACAGAATAATGCCATGACATCTTGTTTGACATTATATTTTGTTAACATTTGTTTCATCCAAAGCAACTGAGAACAACTGCTTCCTGCAGCAATATACTCAGCCTCAACAGTGGACAAAGACATACAACTTTGCTTCTTACTGAACCAATATATGAGATTATTTCCTAGAAAGAAACATCCTCCTGATGTACTTTTTTTATCATCATCACTTCATGCCTAATCAGCATCATAATAACCAATTAAGCTAGAGCTAGATCCATGAGAATATAACATACCATAGTCACTTGTCCCATTCACATATTTAAGAATTCTCTTCACATGGTTGGCATGGCTAACTTTAGAATCATCTTGATATCTAGCACACACCCCTACAACGAAGTCAATGTCAGGTCTGCTAGCTGTGAGGTATAGAAGACTACCTATCATACTTTTGTAAAGACTTTGATCCACACTTACTCTTTTTTCATCCTTAGACAACTTCAGATGTATGGGAGCAGGTGTTCTCTTTTGACTGGAATTTTCCATCTCAAATTTCTTTACTATATTGTTTGCATACTTGCTCTGAGATAAGAATATGGAATCTTTCATTTGTTTAACTTGCAGACCAATAAAGTAGGTTAATTCACCAACAAGGCTTATCTCAAATTCTGACTACATTTGCTTGACAAAATGTTGAACTATCTCATTTGACATCCCACCAAACACAATATCATCAACATAAATATGTGCAATTATGATCTTCCCTTATTCTTCCTTGACAAAAAGAGTTTTGTCTATGCCACCTTTCCGATATCCATTCTCACCAAGAAATTCTATCAATCTCTCATACCAAGCTCTTGGAGCCTGCTTTAATCCATACAGAGCTTTCTTCAGTTTGTACACATGTTTAGGAAAACTAGGATCAACAAATCCCTTAGGTTGTTCCACATAGACTTCCTCATTCAGATAGCCGTTTAAGAAGGCACTCTTTACATCCATTTGAAACAATTTAAAATTCAGAATGCAAGCAACTCCCAAGAGTAGTCTGATTGATTCAAGTCTGGCCACAGGGGAAAAGGTTTCATCAAAGTCAACTCCTTCAATTTGAGTGTATCCTTGTGCAACTAACCTTTCCTTATTTCTAGTGACCACCCCTTTTTCATCAGATTTATTCTTGTACACCCATTTGGTGCCAATCACATTTTTCCCTTCAGGCCTTGGAACCAGATCCCAAACTTCATTTCTACTAAAGGTTTCTAACTCTTCTTACATAGCATTAATCTAGAACTCATAAGTTAAGGCCTCTTTGACATTCTTAGGCTTAATTTTTGAAACAAAGCAAGAGTTTGATATTCCTTCTTTTGATCTAGTAGTAACTCAGTTATTTAGGTCTCCTATGATAAGCTCCTTAGGTTGATCTCTCTAAGTTCTAATTGAAGGCTCTTTATTGAGATGACTGGGCTCGGGATTTTCTTGAGGTGGATTAGAATCAATACTTATATCATTGGATTCTGTTGGAATATCAGACAAAGGTGTTCCAACATCTTCTAAGATATCTTCTTCATCATTCCATCCTCTGTCATCAATAATAACATTTATGGATTCCATCATAACCTTGGTTCTGGAGTTAAAGACTCTGTAAGCTCTGTTATAAATTGAGTAACCTAGGAATATTCCTTCATTACTCTTGAGATCCATCTTCCTCCTTTGTTCACGATCAACTAAGATGTAACATTTACTTCTAAAAACATGAAAGTATTTGACAGTAGGTTTTATTCCCTTCCATATTTCAAATAATATGGCTGAGGTGTTTTTTCCTTAAAGTGACTCTGTTATGGATATAACATGCAGTATTCATAAATTCATCCCAAAAGTGGTAGGGTAACTTCTTAGAATGAATCATAGCTCTGGAAGATTCTTGAAGGGTTCTATTTTTGCGTTCCACAATCCCATTTTGCTGAGGAGTAATAGGAGAGGAAAATTCACGATTGATTCCTCCAGAAGAGAAAAAATCAGCAAATTTATTGTTCTCAAATTCCTTTCCATGATCACTTCTGATTCTGATGACATGACTATCTTTTTCCCTTTGAAGTTTTTGACAGAGATCTTTAAACACTTTAAAAGTCTCTTATTTTTCTCTGATAAAACTTATCCATGTGTACCTAGAGAAGTCATCTACAACAACATAGGCATACTTCTTTCCACCAAGACTTTCAACTTGCATAGGTCCCATCAAGTCCATGTGAAGAAGTTCCAAAACTTTTGATGTAGTAAGATGTTGGATCTTCTGATGTGACATCTTAGTTTGCTTTCCAATCTGGCAGTCACCACAAACTCTCCCTTCTTCTATTTTGAGCTTAGGAATCCCTCTCATGGCTTCAATAGATATGATTTTTTCATTCCTTTCAGATGCAAGTGTCCCAGTTTTTGATGCTATAGTTTAAATTCATTTTCTTTGGCTAAAGCACATGTTGAGGAGAGGCTCAACTCTTGGGGAACCTATAAATAACAGTTGTCCTTAGATCTGATTCCTTTCATAATAACTTCATTCTTCTCATTGCAAACGAGAAATTCTATCTTGGTGAAGTTAACTTTGAATCCTTGATCACATAGTTGTCTTATACTTATTAGGTTAGCTGTTAGCCCTCTAACAAGTAACACATTGTCAAGTTTTGGGACTCTTGAATATTCTAGCTTTTCCACTCCTTTGATTTCATCTTTGGCTCCATCAACAAAAGTCATATAACTGGTAGGATGGTGTGATACGGTGGGAGAACTGACTTGAGGTTTTGCGTTTGTGTTTGCAAATGTTTCGGTTTAGCAAGAGTCGCCACCGACTTTTTATTTTATCCTAAGGAAAGGTTAAAAAGCACAGGAAAAACCTTTGAGATGTTTTCTTGGGTTCGGGGAGTAGATTATAGAAAGGGAAGGTATTAGCACCCTTTCTATCCATGGTTATCCATGGGCTCTTAGTTACTTGCTTAGATTACTTGCCTTTGCTTTTCAATTGTTTGAAATGGTGCTTTGTGTGTGTGGTTTTGAAAATGTTTTGAAAAAGATGCCTTGTCTAGGCAACCATTGTAATAATTCTTTACTCGAATGTTTTACAAAGGTGTTTTGTCTTTTTGAAAAGATGTTTCAATGTTTTTGAAAGTTGTTTTGAAAGTTGTGTTGTGGGGTGTATTTTGAAAGTAGGCAAGTGTGTTTTGCAAGTTTGATCAAGTAACCAAGAGTTGTCTACCCCTAAATTTCTCAAAGATCATTCCTACGTTTTAACCCTTTTAACAGTATTGTTCCACCATTGTATTTGGTGGACAATCTTATGTTAGGATGTTAACGGGACGGGCGCGGGTCAGCGTATGGACCATGAATGCAATGGTGTCAAGTATCTTTGGCATTTTTTCTTGAGGGACTTGATCATTTTTTAGGCAAACTTGAGAAAGCGTCATCGAGGGACTATGATCATTTGATTTGTTTTTGTTTTGCCAAAGACACTCAACATGCAACATGGCCCATTTTTGAAGGCAACAAGTGGAGTAACCCTAAGGGTGCATGTGTGCATTGTGTTGTCCATTTTCATGCTTGTTTATCTTTGAATTAGGTCAAGCTATTTGTTGGTTTTTATATTTGCATACAAACCCTAGGTCTATCATGGCATAATTTGAAAGCTTTTAAATGCGGAAATTTAAATGCTAAGTTATTACAACAATGATTATGGGGATGGGGGTACAAATGTTTGAATGGGGGAATATTTGACAAGAAATTAAACCTAAACTATTACATCCATATCGAATATACAAATATTTAATTGTACAATGTAAAGTAAATACAATAAATATGCAAAATGTATTATGCACAAAAATGATTTTTTATGTATGTGAAAGTGTTTTTCAATGTGAAATATAAACAAAAATAAAAAGGATCAAATTTTGAATATTTTGTTATTTAAGGCAAAACCCTAATTTTTTTTTGAATAAATAGTATTTATTAATTATATACAATATTTGTTAATTATATAAAAAATAAGAAGTATATTGTAAAAAAGTACTTTTGATGTCAAATATTAAATAAAAATAAAAATGTATTATTTTTATATTTTTATCCTAGATATTCTAATAAATATAATAAGTATTTATATTATATATTAAATATACTAAATATGTACAAAAATAAAATATTAATTATTTACAAAAAATTTATATTTTAGAAAATGTTTTCAAAATGTAAAATAAAAAATAATAACTAAAAAACAAGTATTTTTGTATTATTTTCTAGGGTTTTAATAAATGAAAAGATTTATATTATTTACATGTATATGTTAAATAAAACAAATAAATGCCAAATAAATGCAAAAAAATGTGGAAAAATATTTTTAGTGTTTTTTCATGTTTGAACAAAAATATAAAATCAGAATCAAAAAGAAAAATGCAAAAATGACAAGTATTTCACATAGTGGGCCAAGGGGGTGCAAAGCTAAAAAAGGGGTGCAAAAAGTAAGGATGACTCAGGCCCAGCCCAAGCCATCATCTTCAACCTCCAGCTTCTGTTTGAAACAAAAAACGCGCGCCTCTTGCTCCACCTGCTAACTCCTGATTCTTTGATCTTTTGACAAAACTTAAAACATGAAAATTATAGAGCTTGAAGCAACGATTTCAACCATATAAAACACTTGACCTAACTCTAAGAAACCAGGGAGAATTTCATCATCCCCAATTTCTGACCTAATTTTTCTTCAATGTTCAAGGTTAAAATTCTCACAGCACGCTTAACATAAATGAAAAGTAATCATATGTATGGCTTCAGGGCTATGAGTAGAGCATGTTTCATTCACAAACCTAAGCCTAACTCTTCCTACATTGAGAGATAGAAGTTCAAAGATTACCTATTTCATCTTGAATCGTGCAGAGAAATATGGCCAACTTCAATGGAGTTTGAGCTTCTGTACAGCTTGCCTGAAGTCCAAGGAAGCTTCTCCAACACCTAGCTTGCTTTGAAACTGCCTATATCGTGCTATGGAAGTCCACCTGCACAGCTTGAAAGTAAAAATGGAAAACGTGGTTAGGGGTGTTACAGCTTGAGTTCAAGGCTTGGGATAGCTTCAGTGGATGATATGGAATGTATTGGAACTGGTTTTTGGCAAAAACGTACGAGTGGATTGTTCTATGGAGGTCAAGTTGCAGAACTTGCCCTGTTTTGCAACAAAACAGGGATTCTGAGTATTGGGAAGTATGAGGGATCAATGAATCGTGCTTTAGGCTTGCTTGGATGTATGAAAGATGTTTGCAAAGTTTGTTTAGGCTTGTGTTGACAGGAATGAAAGATGGAGAGTTTTTGCAAGGTTTCTTTCAATGTAAGCAAGGATAGTGTAAGTTCCCATACAGGCCTGTACTCCCCCTATGTATGCTGCATATCTTGTTCTTGATCAGAGAGATTTGTGTACAAATTCTAGCCTCAAAGATCTGGCTCATGCCTCTTGGATTTGTTATTTGACATAAAGCACTACTTTTCAAAAATGGCAAGTTTACTTTTTTCATTTAAAGATTAATTCTTTGTGTAATGACTAAATGCATAAAACAATGCTTGAACACAATGGTTAGGCATTTAATTATTGAGTGTGAATAGGTTTAAAGGCCTGCAAACTATCACAAACCCTGCTGACTTGAAAATGCCAATGTTATGAACAAGCTTTGGCCATGAACAAAAGTGAATTTTGCCCAACTTTGCAAATTCGATTCTCTCTAACCACAAGGGTGTTTTAGAAGTTATTGGACAATTTGGAAAGCTTGGAATGTGTACTACAATCCATATTTGTAATGCAAATTGAAACTCCAAGTGGAAGCATGTGAAAAATGGCCAAGAAGTTGGACAAAAATCCTGCCTAGAATAGGTCAAAATTTCTCTAAGTTAAAAATGTTTTGTACCCTTGTTCCAAAAATCATAACTTGAGCTACAAGCTTCCTTTGAGAAAACTTTGTGAATCAAAGTTTTAGATTTTGCAATGGACTACAACTTTCATGTTTCAAGTTTTGTTTGAATCCATTTGAATCTTGGTGAAAAAATGGGACAAAGTTAGGAAAAAATAAGGGAATTTCATAACTTTGAAAATTTCTAAGTTATGAAATTTCTTCATTTTAAATCCTAATTTGTAATTTTGGGTTTCTTGATGAACAAGTTTCATAATTTGACACGTCTTGATGAAAAATGAATCTTGGCACTTGATTTTGACCAAAAAGTCAAAGTTTGACTTTTCAGTACACAGTCAAATTTTGATCAGTTGACTGGAAAATTCATCTGTAAATCCTGTGCATTTGAGATCTTTTGAACTTGTTGAATGGGTCAAGACAATGCCATTGAGTCCTTGAGTCCATATGTGAGCTTGATTTGCCATTGGTTAGGTCAAACAGTCAAAAATTGCCTTTGTGCAGTCAAAACCCTAAAAATGACCATTTTGCCCTTTTGGTGATCTGATCAAATTTCTTGTGGAATTGTGATCCAAACTTGACCAAATGGTTCATATGAGTTCATTATGTTGATGTAGGTCAAAAATCATGAAGTTTGACTATCAATTGGCCACAGTTGACTTTTTCCCCAATACAGCTGATTTCTAGGTCAATTGTCCAATTGAATGGGCAAAGATTGAAATCAAGGCTTGAAACTTGGTATGGATAAACTTGTGACTCCAACATGAAGCATGAAAGTCATTTTGGGCATTTTAGGTCAAAACATCTTTGTGCAAACTCAAACCCTAATTTGAGTCAACAGTGCAAGGAGGGGTCTTGAGTAGAGCAAACCCTAACTTGATCTTGAGTTCCAAGAGTCTTGTGGTGAGAAAATGTTGATGAAATGAGAGGGCAAATTTTGGGGTACAACAGATGGGATTTGATATCTACCAATAGATTCTTGACACTTGTCATGTGTCTAGAACAACCACTGTCAAAGTACCAGTCATCTTTGGTTGATACTCCGAGAGAGGTATGAGCTATGAAACTAGCAACATTCGACTTGGGAACCTATTGTTTCTTCTTTTTACTATTTTGAGAGATCTGAACAGTCTTAGGAAGAGGAGTAATTTTCAGGATACCCATACAACTTGAAACAAAAAGGTCTTATGTGACTAAACCTTTCACAATCATGACACTTCCAGGGCTGGGATTTCTCTCTGGTGTGAGTAAATTTTTTCTTACCATGATGTTCAAACATTTGATTTGATATCTTTAGGTTAGACTTGGCATGGGTGGAATTTGATGAAGGTTCTTCTGAAATAGGTTCCTTTTTCTCATTAAACCCTAGACCACTCTTGTCTCTTGTCACTCTTCCCACTTGAAGAATTTCATCTAATGTGTCAGACCCATTATTCAGCATCTTGAGAGATTTGACCATTTTATGAAGATTAGAATTCAGAGAAGTCACTTTACTTTCCAGATTAGAAATAGTTTTCAGATGCTCTTTCCTTTCTGCCTTCAGCTGGGTTATGAGTGCTTTATGTTTCTCCCCTTCTAGGAAAACTTCTACACTTCTGAGACACTATTCTTTGTACGAGGAAGATAGCTCATCAAAGGTTAGTTCACCATCACTAGAATCTTCATAAGACACATACTTACCTATCAATGCTTTAACATACTTTGCAGATTCCTCTTCAAGATCACTCTCAGAATCCTCTTCAGACCAAGTAACAAATAGATTCTTCTTCTATTTCTTAAGATATGTAGGACATTCAGCTCTAATGTGACCAAAACCTTCACATCCATGACACTGTATTCCCTTCCCTTGAGTGGATTTTTGTCATCCCTTTTTCTTCTAAACTCATTTAACTTAAGGATGTCAGATGAGATGTTCTTGACATTTGATCTTGGGTTCCTATCCATCCTTTTTATCACTTTGTTAAACTGTCTTCCGAGCATAACTAAGGCATTAAATATTCCTTCATTTGTATCTAGATCACAATCCTCGTCTTCATCTTCAGTATTGGTTACAAAAGCTATGCTTTTGTTCTTCTTTTCAAATATTTCATTGATGCTTAACTCAAATGTCTGAAGTGATCCAACAATTTCATCCACTTTCATCCTATCAATGTCTTGTGCTTCTTCTATGGAAGTAACTTTCATATCAAATCTCTTGGGACGAGACCTAAGCATCTTTCTCACCAATTTGTCTTCTGGAATTTTTTCTCCTAAAGCACTGGCAGAATTAGCAATCTCAAGAATGTTCATATGGAAGTCATTAATGCTTTCATAATCCTTTATTCTCATATTTTCAAATCCGATGGTGAGTGTTGTACCCCAATTTTTGCCCCTAAGATCCTTTCATCATACCATGTTGATTCATTCACAATAAGATTACACTAGGATTCTTGGTTACCCTCCCTATATGTAGCTTTTCCCTTTTGAGGAATCACCAAGCACCTTGAATTATGTTCTTTTGTGATCATGAATATTGTTTTTGTCTTGATTTCTTCTTTCAAATAAATAAAATGCAATGTTGGTTTGTCTTGCTTGTTATCCATGTAGGTAAAGGCAATGGGATTTAACAAGTTACCCCATGGGTTCATGAGTTTATTTCCATGCCCTAGTCAATAAAGCTTGAGAAGTTCAAACCTCACCATTGGATTGGTTTTGGAAGAATTAGCATGGCAAGTTTGTTTTGGTTCATAACATTTCAAGGTTATCAAATTTGGCTGAAAAGCACAAGGGATTGATTGGAGAAGTTGTCATGGTTGGACAAGATTTTATTCCATTTGGTCACAAGTGCATATTTCTCTCAATGTTAAATATATGGAAGTGGCTTTGGTGGCTATGATTTCTCATTATCATCCTCAACAACTTATATTTACAAATCATGTGTGTTGGTACAAGAAGTTTGTTCAAAATTGTCAAAGTTCCTCAAAGCATTCGCTTAATCTAAGGAGCTAGGGTTTTGAACTTCAAAGGAATATATCTTGCTCATCTCTTGATATTTTTGAGTTATTCCAAAGACATCTTTATCTTCAAAGGGTTATTAACAAATCACTTCAAAAGTTTCAAGGAGTTGTCATGAGGAAGAGACTCAATGAGGAAGAAAGATTACAAGTCCTCCAGATGAATCCTCAATTTTCCATGTGTGACTTCAAATGATCATAACTTGGTCAATTTTTATCACCTTGAGCCCATTATTTTTCCATAATGATCTTGAAGGTGTGAACTTTATGCCTTATTTTATGTGCAAAGTGAGAAAATGGATGGAAGTTGCCTTAAGGATGCAAACGATTATAGTTCATTTCATGATTTTTCCAACTTCAACAATTCATAACTCTCTCAATTTTTGGAGATTTTGAATGGTTCAAGTTTCAAAATATCATTCAAGAGATCTACTTTATGCCATATTTTTTGATCAAGAGCAAATTCCAAGTGGAAGGCCATGTTTAGATGCAAGACATTATAGGTCATTTTTGAAGAAGAACTTGAAATATTTCTAAGTATGGATAGTCAACTCTTTTTCTCCAACTTTGACTCAACACAACTTTCAGCTCAAGCATCCATTTGATTCCATTTTTTCCATTGAAAAGATTGTAACCTCATCTTTCTAAAGCATCAAGAATCATGCCTTAAGACCCCTTGAGCTGAGAATGCCATTGTTTCAAAAGTGGTAACTTGGAATTGAAGTTTCATTGCAAGTCCGAATTTGAATTTCATGTTACAACCTCTAAACCTCAAATTAGCACGCGTTTTTGGTCTAAACATGAATAGCCAACTTTCTCAAGTGGATTAGTGCATCAAAACGCGCATTTTGGATGAGTTTTGACAAAAGAGAAGTCACATTTTCTTCATAATGCACACCCACACGAATTCCCTCCAAATTACATCATTCACCCTTCCTTTTGATCTCATTTGCTTCTCCTATAAATACATGAGAAATCCCATTCATTTTCTCAAGCTTGGGTAGCCAGAATCACCCTGCCAAACTTATTCCACAACTTAGAATTCAGTAACTTCAAAATCTACTCTCAAGCCTTTTTCAATCCAATTTTTCCATCAATTCACCTTCCTTGGTCTTCCCTGAAGCTAACCACATAATTACATTAAAGAATCGTGCCCTATACTGCTCCATAGAAGTCCAGTTTCAGAGCTCTGCAACTCAACTTTAATAGGTAGATTCCTTCATCAATTCTTCAAAACTCTAATATCATTGTGTTGCTCTCATTTCCCTAGTTCTAGTTGCAACACTTACCTTATACTGGAAACACGTTTTGACCATGAAATTTCAAATCCCTTTTCAAAGCTTTCCTTCCAAATTGCTTAAGCTACAGTTTATATAAATTTGACGCGAGGGTGTGGTTGTCTTCGTCTTGAAGAGACGAAGTGAACGACATAGGTCTGAGCTTATGATTTTACAGTTTGAGAGACCTGCAAATCACGTTGGCAGAAGTTTGAAGATGACCTACGTGTCATCTTCCAACCAATGATGGCACGCCACTTGTTATTTTTGAAAATCTGATTTATATTTGATTATATACTTTATTCACTAATGACCATGATATGCACAGCGCGCCAGATCCCTTGGATTTGATTACTAACGTGTTTTGACTCTCATCCAGTGGTCCACATATTTTTACTTTTATTTTCTTTTCTGATTTTTATATTTTAATTGTGTTAAATTTAAAAAAATCATAGAAAATTCATTTTTAGTCCAAAAAATCTGAAAAAACTATGAAAAAATATTTTGATTATTCTCTTTCTGATTTTTATTTTTTCACAATTTAATTTTGTGTTTTGGTATTTTTTATAAATTTACACTTTATTTGAATTGTTTTAAATGTTTAAAAATACTTTTATACATTTTTAAATTCTAAAAAAATTATGGAGTGATCCAATGATATTGTGACAAATATTGGTGACCTTATTTTATTTTTGTTTCTGACCTTACTATTTTTTATCATTTTTCGTTTATTCTACCCATTTCTTTTAATTTAAAAAATAGTTTCTAACTTAAAAAAAATTACCAAAAAATTTGTAAAATTGTTTGAGCCTTTTTCTGATTTTTCTATGGTCTTACTTTTTATTTCTTGATTAATTTGAACATAGTTGATATTTTTCTCTTTATTTTCTATTTTTAAACATTATTTTTAAACCCTTTTGTATATATTAAAATGTAATATTATTTTGTGACTATTTTCTGGCTGATCTTGGGTTAAATTTTGGATCATGAACTTTATTAACATCATTGGATCCATGGTGTTGAGTTTAACTCCACAAAAATGGATGAATGATTTTAATAATAGTTTGATTAAATTTAATTCAAAAGTGGTTTGTATATTTTCTCCCATCCCTCTTCATCTCATCCCCTTCTTATTGCACTAAATGTTGTTGGAGCATGATCTCTATATCATGTCTCAGAACAAATGGTGCATAGATTGCTATTGACCGGCCTCAAAATAGGTGTGATGCTTAACATAGCGCTAAATTTTATCCCGATTTGAATAAATGATCATTCGTGTCCCAAACTTATGTTTGCAAGCCCAAGTATATTAATTTTGATCTCTTTGATCCAATAACCTTGAGATTCATTGTGTGGAGACTTTGGTTTTACCAATCCTCTAATGGATCTACAACACCTTTGATCAACGCGGATCACTTAAACATCTTTGATCATTAAATAGCACTTGTGAGAATTCCAAATGGATGATATACTTGACAAAAAGCAAGTGTAACTTGTTGTGTGGAGGCTTTGGTTCTACCAATCCTCTATTGAGTTAAAAATGCAAGTTTCAAGATGATCATCCAACTAACCACTAATCACTAATAATTGACTTTATCCTTTATTTTTATTATATGCCCCTTTTATTTTTATGCACCATTTACTTTCAGAATTTACATTTCATGTTGTTGCACCCTAAAATTTTCCCTCTCATTTCTCAAGGAAGCACCCTGGATCCTCAAATTTCCTCTCATCCAATTCCAAGCCTTGAGTTATCAATTTTTTCAAGCAGGCCATTCACAAGGGAAAAATGGTCATTTGCACACTAGAAGTCTAACTTTGACTTTTTGGATCAAAATCAAAACTCAAAAATCATATTTTATCAAGACATCTTAGAATATGAAGTTTGCTTCATCAAGAGTCTCAAAAGTCAAATTTTACTTTGGAAGAATCAAATCCTAAAGACTTAGAAATTTTTCTAAGTATTTAATAAATATGGCAATTTCAAAACTTCTGGGACAGTGTTCACACTCAGCAAATTCTGGATATTCTCAAGACAGAGTTTGGTCAGAACTTCTGGGCCAGTATCCATGAAGGTTCAATCAGAGTTTGCAAGGGTTAAATCAAAGAAGGTAATAAAGCGTGCTATAAGTATACTGGAAGTTCTGAAGGATCCCTTAGAACATGCTGAAGTTAGAAGATAAGAGGATCAGAAGATGAGATGCTACACTGAAGCAGAACTTCTAATCCAGAGTCAAGCAAAGATGCAGAGTTTCACATGGGAACCCATTTAATGCTCACAACCGCCTCTGAGTCTTTATCCAAGGGATTCACACCATGTGTATCCCTACTGGCTTGGGAAGACAAATTTCTGTGCAAAAGTATGCTAGACCCACACGCTGTCTCTACTTTTCATTAATTTACGCTGTCAGATCCAGCTGAGGCGCTATTAACCATCCAACTTGAATACGTTGAACCCCACTTGTTTAAGCTTACTTCAAGAGTAAGTTAGCATCTAGCATATGATGTTGGTGCCACTTGACCGCCCCAACTGCAAAACTTTTCCTATAAATAGAACACCATTTGCACACTAAAAAATCCTAGAGAAAAAATTTGTGAAAGAGGCAAGGGAATTGAGAAAGAAAGCTTTGAATCACTGCAAAAATTCCAAGAACCCAGGAAACTATAAACACAAAATACCAAAAATATTAGCATTGATTCCTTATATTCAAACTCCATTTTTCCTCAAGATTTCTTGATTAAAGCCATCCCAAATTCTGTAATCAAACAGTAACATATTCTCCTCCAAAATCTCTTTCAAAAGGATCAGAACTTCACCCTTTGGACTGTTCCAGAAATTACAAATTCCCCTCCTGCTGAGTACGTGAAGAAGCTACTCAGAACGTCACTAGAATTCAAGAACACCTTCCAGTTCACAGAATCCTTTCCAGCAGCAAGGTAAGCTTTCTGCTGACTCTCATCATACTGATTAAGCATTGTCCGATTTTGCATACTTAGCACAATGTAGATATTCTGATCCCGATGATGTACATATTCTGAAAATTCATGCATCTGCTTGCCTAAGTAGAAGAAATCCCTATTCAGAGCTTCATAAAGAAATTAGGACTCAGAATTAGAATTAGGAAATACATATTTCTTCTGATTTATGCTTATGATATTTCATGAAATTTGTCATAACTATTATGCATGAAACTTCTGTTATGTAAATGACTAAGCTGCAGATGTTCTGTCTGGCATGGAGAGAGGCAATGTTCTGACAGTTGTGTCAGAACTTCTGAAAACTTCTGAATTCTCAGAAGATCCAGAACTTCTGAAGTTCCATATTTTTGCTAACATGTTTCTGTTTATGCAGCAAGTCAGAGTCAGAACTTCTGACCTCTTCTATTTTCAGTATTTTGCGCTGATTATTTTTTTCTTACTTTTTTATTTTTGCCATCATTTTATTATTAATCAAAAAATACCAAAAATATTTTATATTTGCATGTTATATTTAAACAAGACAAAAAATATATTTTCTTAAACAAAGGTTATTTTTCTAAATAGACAAACATTTTTCATTTTCCGTACATTCTTATCTATTTCAATATGGTTGTAATAGTAACCTAGAATTTTAACTTGTAACCCCCATTCATAAATATGTACCCCCATCCCCCTAAATATTGTAATAGCGTAAGACTTTACATTTCCTCACTGTTCTTGCTTTCAATATATGCTAGTAATTAGGGTGTGTATGACAAGATATGAAAATTGACAAATAGATCACCCTAATCAAAAACAAATTATGCATGCAATCAAATACACTCACACACTTACACCCTTAAGGTAAATCCACTTGTTGCCTTACAAAAATGGCCATGTTATGCATGTGGGAGGTCTTAGCACAAACAAATAAAAAAAAGATCATAGTCCCTCAATGACGCTATCAAAGTTGCCTTTTAAAATGATCTTAGTCCCTAAAGAAAAAGTGCTAAGTCATCTTACAACATTGCTATCATGGTCATACGATGACCCAACGCTCGTCCCTTCACATCCAATGATGGGGATTCTTACCAAAACAATGGTAAGGTAGCAACATCTAAAGGAGGAGGGAAAGCACATCTAAAGACCTTTTGAGTAGGTAGATTACTTTTAGTTACTTGCTTAATTTTAAAACAAACACCCTTGCTATTTTCAAAAACAATCACATACACTTTCCAAGCGTCTTTCCAAACTTGAAACATTTTCAAAAGCTAAACACTTTGTATACGTTCTTACGAACGAGAAATATTACGAAGTTTTCCTAAACGATGGCACCTTTTCAAAATACTTTCAAAAAACCACACAAAACATACTTTTCAAACAAAAGCAAGTGATCTTACAAGTAACTAAGAGCCCATGGAAAACCATGGATGAAAAGGGTGCTAATACCTTCCCTTTTCATAATCTACTCCCCGAACTCAAGAAACAATCTCAAAGGTCTTTCCTGTGCTTTTTCACCTTTCCTTTTGGATAAAAAAAAAGTCGGTGGCAACTCTTGCTAACCGCAACATTTGCGATAAAACGGAAAACCCTCAAGTCAGTTCTCCCACCGTATCACAGAACTGACGACTCTACTGGGGATAAAATATTCTTAAAAGTGGGGTTACCTTAGGGTTAGATCACATTTACTTGCTTACATTACTTGATTTGTTTTGCTTTACATTTTGGTTCCTTATTTGGGTTTGTTTTAAATCCTACACCCGGATTTGGGGGCACCTTTTAGGTAAGTAGCAATAAACTGTGAGGGAACTCTGCGGGGTATACCGACACGGTTGAAGCAGTAGCTATGTTGATGGCACTTTGGTTGGTAACGGTAATCCTTGAGTCAGTCAAGGAGAGTACGGGGCCGCCACGTGGTGGCGTAAAGCATCAAATGACCTTAGAACCTTACTTGAACAACTTGGCCATTAGGACGTAGTGAGCTGATCGACTTTGGTGCAGTCCGAAGTTGGTTGATACTCGATGCTACACTCATTAAGGTTTGACTCTTAAGTTTTGTTTGGTTGCGAGTCAATCGCTTATTGAATGAAACTTGGGGGAAAGATCAGTGATATTGAGATCCCTTAGAACCCGATTACTATTAACTAGGACAGGTTGAGCCAACTAAACTTCAAGAAGGTACTTACCTGAAACCCCATGCAAGCCTAAAAGTCAAGGACTTGTTCGCTTTGTATGTACACTTTTACATAACATCATAAACATCATAAGCATCATAAGCATCATAAACATTACTAACCATTTCAAGGATTTTTGGATTTATCTTTGTTCTGTTTTGTAGGACATGGCTTCCGCTCGTAGGAGCATTATCCAAGTCAGCCTCGTGAGGATACCTCCACAACTCAAGGATTTAGTATCAAGGGTCCCTGAAGATTCTCCATTCACCAAAATACATGGTCGACTCCTTAGTCTGGTTACCTCAAGTATTGAAGAAGATATGGTAAAGGTGCTTGTCCAATTCTTCGACCCTTTGCATCATTGCTTCACTTTTCCTGATTACCAACTTGTGCCCACTTTAGAAGAATTTTCTTAACTCATAGGGATCCCTATTCTTGATTAGTTACCTTTCAAAGGTATTGAAAGAGACCCTAAACCTGAGGAAATTGCTCGAGCTCTACATTTACAACCATCTGACATAGTAGCAAATTGGGTAATAAGGAGTGGTGTTAAAGGGTTATTAGCAAAGTTTTTGTTGGAGAAGGCTCAAGAGTTTTGGAATACTTTGGATCTAGAAGCCTTCGAGGAAATTTTGGCCCTTCTCATCTATGGGTTGGTACTATTTCCAAATCCTGACCAATTTATAGATGTAAATGCGATCAAGGTTTTCATATCTCGTAATCCAGTGCCTACATTGCTTGGAGACATATTGCATTCTCTTCACTCTCGCACTTTGAAGAAAAGAGGGGCTCTGATATGTTGCACTCCTCTTTTGTCTAGGTGGTTTATTTCGCACCTACCTCGATCCATGGTGAAGAATGAACAAGGTATGAGATGGTCTAAAAGATTGATGTCAATTTCACATGCTGATATTCGTTGGTATTATCGTTCTTAGAAGACATTACCATCATTGACCGCTGTGGGGAATTCCCTAATGTCCCTCTACTTGGCATTAGGGGAGGCATTACTTACAACCCTTGTCTAGCTTTGCGACAATTTGGATACGCTAGGAGAGATGTCCCTCATGAGGTACTCATCCAAGGAATTGTATTCGACTACGAAAGCGATACCCAAGGTTACCGTCAAAGATTTATACGAGCTTAGGGTATGGTTAACAAAGTTGATAGCAAGACGTTGGGGCGTAAGAATTCCATTCCTTTGGAACCTTATCTTAAATGGGTGAGGGCTCGCACTCAAAGTATTAAAATGCCTTATGAAGCCATCTTACCTGTTATCATGGAGCCAGTAGTTGAGGGAGACGTTCCCCATACTATCCTCTATCCTGATATGCCTACTTCTCTTGAAGATTTGCAAAACGCTTGGATTCAGTTAAAAGGAGAGAGAGACACCTTCGAAGCTAAGTTCTATGAGAGAGAGAGTAAGTTATTAGAACTTACAAGGGAGCTTCATGAAGAAAGGAGCTTAAACACCTACATTGCGCCAAAGAAGATGCGCACAACTTTTCTGTCTTAGGAATTTACTTTATGGTTATTTCTGTTGTTGTAAGCCCAAGAGGCATGTTTGTATTCAAATCAAAACTCTTTAATGTAAGTTAACATTTGTTCACTCTTTGTCTATACAAATTTAAATTCCTTAAATCCTTGAAATCATTTGCATATTGCATATTCATGCATCATGACATGACAGGTTTCCGCATAACAGGTTCCATTATCTCTCCGCTATTTATTTCAGCAAGATGGATCTAGAGAAAACTGTGACGGAACTTCAAGCCCAAAACTCTCAATTTCAGGAAGCTTTACTCACCCTGGCCAAGGGGCAGCAGGATATGATGGCCTTGTTGGCCGCTAAGAAAAAGCTAAAGAAGAAATCTATACTCAACATGGGTAAAAGGTTCAAGGAGACAATTCGTTAAATTCCAATAGAGGAAGATTCAACCGAAGAGGACGAGAACCAAATTGGTGAGGTCAAGAGTACTCAGGCTGACTGTATCAATGACCAAGAATCTGATGATGATTATTTTAATGAACAATATCCCCCCGCAGACATCAAATACAAGCAGCTAGAAGACAGGTTAAAAGCGGTTGAAATCCAAGCTATTCCCGGTTTGAATTTTGACGATTTGGGCTTAATCTCTGGGGTGGTCATTCCCCACAAGTTCAAAATACCAACTTTTGCTAAATATGATGGGGTTTCTTGCCCAAAGCTCCATTTGAAGTCCTATGTGCGCAAGATACAACCGCACACTACAGATAAAAACTCTGGATTCACTTTTTCCAAGAGAGTCTGGCTGGAACACAACTTAAATGGTTTTATTAGTTGGATAGATCTCGCATCAATACTTGGGAGGGTCTAGCTACTGCCTTCTACCATCAATATCAGTACAATGCCGACTTGGCACCGACAAGGGTTCAATTGCAAGGTATGACCATGGGGAAGGATGAGGGATTTAAGGAATATGCACAGAATTGGAGAGACCTTGCTAGTAGGGTCTAACCTCCCTTGACTGATAGGGAACACATTGACATGTTCATGGGTACATTATCTGGTCCTTTCTTTAATCTATTGGTTGGATGCTCTTCTTCTGGTTTCACCGAATTAATCCTAACTGGTGAAAGAGTTGAAAGTGGAATTAAAAGTGGAAATATCTCTGTGGCATCTACTTCCACTCCCAATCCTGTCAAGAAACCTTTTTCCGCGAAGAAAGAGGTTAATGCTGTGTATGGGGAAAAGGCCCACACCAAAAAGAATAATCATCCGTCTATCAATGCTGTCCGAATCCCCAATCCGGCTGCTACTCAAAGACCATCTGCCAATCATCAACGTGTTGAAGCTCCAAGAAGACAGTTTACAAGGTTAGGCATGTCATTATCTCAAGCCCTTCAACATCTTCTCAGGGCCAATTTAGTGACATTGCGGGATCCTCCCGCCAACTCTGACACCTCGTCACCGAGATATAATCCAAATGCAAAATGCGCTTACCATTCAAACAGCCTCGGGCATGAGACTGATCAATGTTAGGCCTTGAAAAACAAAACCCAGGATTTAATTGACAACAAGACTATTGAATTTGATCCTCCTCCAACGCCAAATGTAATCACCGCTCCAATGCCAAAGCATGACAAAGGCGTTAATGCTGTCGAAGACACAATTTTCATCGCCTCTGTTAAAGAATTAACTACCCCGGTGAATGTAATCAAGAGCAATTTGCTGAAAGCTGGAATTTTTCCCGGCTGTGAAAAAGATTGTGTGTGCTGTGTGAGACAACCCAATGGGTGTGAGGAATTGAAAAAAGCTATACAACGCCTGATGGATAGTCATGAAATTCTATTCAAAAAGTTCCCCGCCATCAAAGATTCAATTGACAAAGCTGAAGATTTGGCCATCATAACAATTTCAAACAAACCTCTTAGGATCTCATCCAAAGGTCCTACCAGGATTTCGAACGAACCAATCATCGCTCCTCTCATAATCACTGCTGTCGGACCTGTTCCATACACCTCCGATAAAGCAGTACCATAGAATTATGGTGCCGAGGTTTATTACCATGGGGTAAAACAAGATTCTCGGATTAATGATAATGAAGCTGGTGTTACTAATATTACTGGTTCTAGTAAAGTCACAAGAACAACAAGGGTCTTTTCCCCTGTTATCTCGCCACCAACCACCACCATAGTTCCAGTCCGCATAACCAATGACAATTCTGATGCCAGTACTAAAGGGAAAGAGAAAGAAAGTGAGCCTGCCAGGGAAGAGGCACCTGCTAAAAAGTCTGTTATGGAAGAACCATCCACTCAAGAGATGGAGGAGATTCTGAAGATCATCAAGAAAAGCGACTTTAAGATAGTAGAGAAGTTGGGGCAAACCCCTTCTAAAATATCAATGTTGTCCTTATTTCTATGTTCTAACGCCCATGCACAAGCTTTGATTAAGTTCTTGAAAAAGGTCCATGTGCCTCAAGAAACCACAGCCGACCAATTTCAGAACTGCGTAGCAAGTCTGACAGCTGTCAATGGTCTGGGATTCTCCAATGCAGATTTAAATCCCATGGGAAAGAATCATAATAAAGCCTTGCATGTTTCTGTTGAATGTAAGGGGACCACTCTGGCACATATTTTGGTAGACACAGGCTCATCTTTAAATGTGTTACCTAAAGGCGCTTTAGATCGGCTAGACTATGAAAGTTTGGTTTTGAAGCCAAGTGATATTATTATGAGGGCATTCGATGGGTCGAAAAGGACGGTTCACAGAGAGGTGGATATCCCAATTAAGGTTGGTTCACAGATTTTCAACTCCACATTCTACATAATGGACATACGGCCTGCATATTCTTGCTTGCTTGAGCGCCCATGGATCTATGGGGCAGGTGCGGTCACTTCTACTCTGCACCAAAAGTTAAAATATCCGGTCCAAGGGAAGGTTATCACTGTCTACGGTGAAGAAGAATTTATGGTAAGCCATCTCAATTCTTTCAAGTACGTAGAAATGGATGGAGAATTCATAGAAACTCCTTGCCAGACGTTTGAAGTTGTAGCCACCACCAAAATCTCCTCCAACACTCCAAGAGCTGATAAAGTTATCCCCAAGATGGTTTCTCTTAAGGATGCCCGTGCTGTGGTAGAAGAAGGAAACCATGAGATGTGGGGTCAACTCCCCGACATCCCGTTCAAAGCAGTCAAGTTTGGGTTAGGTTTTACCTTCAAAGCTCAGAAAGAAATTAGAGGTGCTCGTGCTGGAAAGCCGCCTCTCCACCTCAAAAATCATGAAGTGAATACTGTAGAAGACTCCGATGATGAGTATGATCTTGAAGACTGGATCTACCCAACAACCGAAGGAAAGCTCAACAATTGGCATACCAAGGACTTTGTGCCCATATCCTTCATTGAGGAGTAATCTACTTGTTTTAGCTTTTAATCAATTCAAGAACTCTCTGTCTGTAATAGTTTGATAATGACTTTTAAGCCATGTGCCTTGCACGGGGCACTTTGGTCCTTTTGTCAAGGGTTTTATTTATGTTCATCAAATCATATGATCATTCAACACATTGGACTCTTTTGCATTCAAATATTGGTGTTAATTGTCTTTCTTTTCTTTCAAATACATTGTCAAAAATAGCCATGTATCTTACATGCACACACACACACACACACACTCTTGCAGGTCTACACCCACTCTAGATCCTATTGCCAATAACTCTACTATTTCCGATTATGACTTTGAATGTCCTATCAACCAAGCCGAAGAAGAAAGCGAGGAAGATTGTGACATACCAGGAGAACTAGCCAGACTTCTGTTACAAGAGGAAAAAGCTATTCAACCACATGAAGAGTCAATTGAGGTTGTCAACTTGGGTACTGAGTCAGATAAGAAAGAAATCAGAATCGGCGCTAATTTGGAGAGCAGTGTTAAGAGCCGTTTGATTCAGATGTTGCGCGATTATGTGGAAGTATTTTCTTGGTCTTATGAAGATATGCCTGGGTTAGATACCGACATCGTGGTTCATTGTCTGCCAACTAAAGAAGACTGCCCTCCTGTCAAACAAAAAGTTCGTCGCATGAGGCCTGATATGTCTGAAAAGATCAAAGCCGAAGTAATGAAACAATTTGATGCAGGATTCCTAGCTGTAGCATCCTATCCTCAATGGGTGGCTAACATAGTGCCAGTGCCAAAGAAAGACAAGAAAGTTTGCATGTGCATAGACTATAGGGATCTGAATAGGGCAAGCCCCAAGGATGATTTCCCTTTACCATACATTGACGTCTTAGTCGATAATACTGCTCAACATAAAGTCTTCTCATTCATGGATGGCTTCTCAGGCTATAACCAAATAAGGATGGCTCCTGAAGATATGGAAAAGACTACTTTCGTTACACAATGGGGCACCTTCTGCTACAAGGTCATGCTGTTCGGGTTAATAAATGCAGGGGCAACATATCAAAGGGCTATGGTTGCTTTATTTCATGACATGATTCATCATGATATAGAGGTATATGTGGATGATATGATTGCTAGATCACAAACCTAAGAAGAACATCTCGGTCACCTACACAAACTATTCGAAAGATTAAAGAAGTACAAGCTGAGGTTAAACCATAACAAGTGCATGTTTGGAGTATGCTCTGGAAATCTTTTAGGTTTTGTTGTCAGCAATAAAGGCATTGAAGTTGATCCCGCCAAGATCAAGGCCATCCAAGAAATGCCAGTCCCTCAGTCTGAAAAAGAAGTTAGAGGATTCTTGGTTCGTCTCAATTACATCGCCCATTTCATATCACACTTAACTGCTACTTGCGAGCTACTCTTCAAACTCTTAAAGAAAGATCAGGTAGTCAAATGGAACAATGAATTCCAGATTGCCTTTGACAAGATCAAGGAATACCTGCAAGAACCTCCTATTCTCATGCCTCCGGTTGAAGGAAGACCGTTGATCATGTACTTGACAATATTAGAGAATTCTATGGGGTGTGTTTTGGGCCAACATGACGAGTCTGGACGAAAAGAGCATGCAATTTACTACCTAAGCAAAAAGTTTACCGACTGTGAAACCAGATATTCACTGCTCGAGAAAACTTGCTGCGCTTTAGCATGGGCTGCTCTCCGGCTAAGGCAGTACATGTTGACTCATACCACTTTGTTGATTTCTAAGATGGATCTGATTAAGTACATCTTCGAAAAACACGCCCTTTCCGGACGAATAGCCATATGGAAAATGATCTTGTCTGAGTACGACATTCAATACACAAATCAAAAAGCCATCAAAGGAAGTGTACTAGCAGATCATTTGGCCCATCAAGATATGGATGATTATCAGTCAATGAACTTCGACTTCCCTGACGAGAATATTATGCTGGTAACCGACTATGCAAAACTTAGACCATATGACAGACCTGAACAAGGATTCCGATGGGCTATGGTATTCGATGGGGCTTCCAATGCCTTAGATAACGGAATTGGTGCCGTGATCATCTCTCCCAAAGGTTGCCACAGTCCTTTCACTGCCAGACTATGCTTCGATTGCACAAATAACATGGCCGAATACGAAGCATGCATCTTAGGTCTAAAGGCTGCTATTGACTTAAGGATCCAGCATTTGAATGTGTTCGGAGATTCCGCCCTAGTGATCAGCCAAGTAAAAAGAGATTGGGACACTAAACACCCTAATCTTATCCTTTACAAGGAACTTGTACTATCCCTGATTCCTCACTTCAAAGAAATCACGTTCGAGCACTTCCCTAGAGAAGAAAACCAGTTGGCTGACGCTTTGGCAACCATGTCTTCAATGTTCAAAGTCAGATGGGATAACGAAGTCCCTATGATTACCATTGAAAGATTCGATGAACCTGCATATTGCTATGAGCTTGACACCGATGTGGAAAAGCCATGGTACCATGAGGTAAGGAGATACCTTGAAGCACAAGAGTATCTAGAGGGAGCATCTATCAATGACAGAAAGTTCTTACAAAGATTTGCAGCCAAATTCTTCCTATGTAACATGATAATGTATAAGCGCAACTATGATTCAACTCTACTCTGATGTGTGGATAAGAAGGAGGCATAGGAAATCATGGAAGACATGCACAATGGCCTTTTCGGTACTTACTCAAGTAGACATACGATGGCTAAGAAAATCTTAAGAGCAGGTTATTATTGGTCAACGATGGAGACCGATTGTCATCAACATTCAAGAACTTGTCACAAATGCTAAATCTACACTGACAAAGTCCATATACCTCCAATCCCTCTGAATGTCATGACCGCTCCATGGCCATTTGCAATGTGGGGCATTGATATGATAGGGTAAATCAAGCCCACGGCTTCCAACGGATACCGCTTCATTCTTGTTGCTATCGACTATTTCACCAAATGGGTCAAAGCCGCCTCCTATGCCTCAGTAACCAAGAATGTGGTAGCCAGATTCATCAGACACAATCTCATCTTCCGTTATGGTGTCCTCGAAAGGATCATCACCGACAATGGGACTAACATCAACAATGCCATGATCAGGGAGTTGTGCACTCAGTTTAAGATCAAGCATCACAATTCTTCTCCGTGTAGACCGAAAATGAATGGCGTAGTCGAAGCGGCCAACAAAAATATCAAGAAAATTATGCAGAAAATGGTAGTGACCTATAAAGATTGGCATGAGATGTTACCATTTTCTCTACATGGCTACCGTGCTTCATCTAGAACATCAACTGGGGCAACCCCCTTCTCTCTAGTCTATGGCATGGAAGCTGTTTTTTCAGTAGAAGTTCAAATTCCCTCACTGAGGATTATCATTGAGGCAGGCCTAGGCGAAGACGAGTGGATTCAAACGAGATTGGATCAGCTGAACTTGATCGATGAAAAACAATTAGCCACTATTTGCCATGGTCAAATGTATCAAAAACGGATGATTAAAGCTTTCAACAAAAAGGTCAAGCCTCGAGTATATCGAGTTGGTGACTTGGTGATAAAATGCATCATTTTACCACAAGGTGACCTCAGAGAAAAATGGACCCCAACCTACGAAGGACCGTTCATCGTCAAGAGAGTCTTCTCTGGCGATGCCATGATACTGACCACCATGGACGGTGAAGATTCCCCACACCCTATAAACGCGGACATAGTTAAAACATACTACGCATAAGAGACCCGTTAGGTTGACATACCTAAGCAAAATAAGGGAATCCCAGCAAACCAAAAGGTTGGGGCAAAAATTAGGGATATATGCAAAAGATTGTACACCCGGCAAGTCGAAAACCCGAAAGGGCGACTTGGGCAAAAAAGGATATCCCGGTGGACCGAAAACCCGAAAGGGCGGTTCAGGCAAAAATTAAGGATAGTTTCTCCAACACAGGATCAATCCAATCAATTTCGATCAACGACAAAGAATGTTTGAAGACATTGGGATAATAGTAGAGCTGGAAGGAAATAAGATTATTTCACATGGCTATTTGTTTCCATTTCTCAATTTTGTTTTCCTTTTGGCGATTTCCTCTTACTAGGATTTCCGTCTCTATGTACAAAACGCCTATTCATGGGCAAAATATCAATGCAAATACACTTTGAAATAAAAATTTTCTATCTCTATTTTGAATGCAAATTTGTCCAATGACTAAAATTGAATGAACATATGCATATGAACATAATTAAAACTATTTGGCACATGTGTCCTGCCAAGCAGCTGCCTCAACAAAGCATCAATGCACAAAAGCAGTAAGCATCTCTTTTAATGCATGTGAAATAGCCCTACAGAGTTATCTCATCATCATTATCCCCACCGGGGCGGTGACAATAAACTTTTCCCCAACGGAGTTACCCACAATATCTTTGCACGGGATAGTATCCGGCCAGAGTCCCAACCTCTTGACAAACTTTCTCCCCAGCTAAAGCCTAGGAGATCTCTTCCTAAAAGGAATTCACCTCCTCGACAGAGTTAATTCCCCAACAGAGTTAACTCCCCAACATAGTTAATTCCCCAACAGAGTTAATTCCCTAACAGAGTTAATTCCTCGGCAGAGTCCATCTTCCCCAGCCGAGTATATACCCCCCATCTTGCCCAGCTGAGCCCATCTTCCCCAAACCGAGGTTTTTATCCCCAGCGGAGTATATCTTCCAACCAAGATAATTCCCTAGTTGAGTCCAAATTGCCCAGCTGAGTATATCTTCCCCAAACTGAGGTTTCTATCCCCAGCAGAGTATATCTTCCAACCAAGGTTTATCCCCAAGCTGAGTACATCTTCTCCGACCAAGGATAGTTTCTCCAAACAGAATCTATCCTCCCAAGATGAGCCCTTCATTCCCGGCTGAGCCCTTCCTCCCCAGTTGGGTGTACCCTCCCCAAACTGAGTCTGCCTTACCCGACTAAGTCTATACTCTTCGGTTTAAATTCCCATTTCAAAAGACTACAAATCACAGGGCCATAACCCCTGATCCCCACTAAAGCCTTCAACAAAGCCTTTATTATTACCAAGAGATGCTATGAAGCCTGGATCTGACCAGATATTAGCATAATTTTCAAGTTATTACTGAAGCCTGGACCCGACCAGATAACAATTTGACTTCTTCAAATTACTGAAACCTGGACCAGACCAGATAACAGTTTGAGTTACTGAAGCCTGGACCCGACCGGATAACAGTTGATCTTAGTTTCATGATGCTATGAAGCCTGGATCCGACCATATATTAGCACAATTTTTAAGTTATTACTGAAGCCTGGACCCGACCAGATAACAATTGATCTCATTTTTCAAAATGCTATGAAACCTGGACCCGACCGGATAATAGCCTAGCTCTTTAAAGATATAGAAGAACCTAAACTCAATCTGACCAAGGTTAACTTCTTTTCCCCAATAGAGTTGTCTCTCTATCCCCAACAAATGGTTCAGAAACCTGGACCCGACCAGGTATCAATCCTCATTCCCATTCTTTCAAGAAAGCCGTTGCGAAGCCTGGATCCGACCAGATAGTAATCACCCTCAGAGATTCGTTGTGAAACCTAGAAACGACCATATAATAACTAAATCCCCAAGCAGTCTATTGTGAAGCCTAGACCCGACCAGATAGCAATTAACTTCGTCAAAGAAATCTGTAAAGCCTGGACCCAACCAGATAACAACTTTCAAACAGTCTATTGTGAAACCTGGACCCGACCAGATAGAACTTGACCTCATCAACCTCAGAAATCCGCAAGGCCTTGACCCAACCAGATAACAGTTTTCAAATGGTGTACTTTAAAGCTTGGACCCGACCAGATAAAAATTAACCATGATCCCTAGAAAGACACTATGAAGCCTGGATTCGACCAGATAATAGTACAGCTTTCCAAAAGACCGTAAAGCCTGGACCCGACCAGATAACAGTCTTCAAAGAGTTACTATGAAGCCTGGATCTGACCAAATAATAGTTAGTTCATCCTTTCCTCCAGTAAGTTATTGTGAAGCCTGGATCCGACTAGATAACAATTAACCTCCGCATCCCCAGCAAGTTGTTGTGAAACCTGGACCCGACCAGATGACTATTCAATTTCAAGGAATTCTTTGCAAAGCCTGGATCCGACCAGATAACAGTTAATTCATCTTTTCTTCCAATAGGTTGCCATGAAACCTGGATCCGACTAGATGGCAACCGACTACCTCATCCTCATCAATTGTGAAGCCTGGATCCGACCAGATAACAACTGATATTTGAGTGATGTTCCCCAGCAAAACATCCCTTCAATAAAATTGGAAGATATGCATATTCTTCATTTCCAATAAGCAATCAGGGTTTCAATCTCCCTGGATTTCCTCAGCAACAGTCAGAGATTTATTTTCCCAGACAGAAAAATACATCTCACATTCATACATCATAGCATGTACATACCATATGCATTTAGAATGATACCACATCTGGTAAACATCATGCAAGCATCTGCATTTTACTAACCCATTTCCTGACAAGTAAAACAACTAGTTTAGTATGAATCAACAAGAGATTTGTGCTAATACTTCTTCTAGCGTTTAGCAACATTCCTCCAAATGGAATCTATAAGCCCATTCACCATCCATCTTCGAGTGCAAATTTCTGGGCACTCTAGTGTTCAATCATCTTTCACCTTCAAGTCACGAATGGCAGATCCGCCAATCTAACTCTTCAGGTTTAAGAAGATTGAACAGGGGCAACTGTTGCACCCCAAAATTTTCCCTCTCATTTCTCAAGGAATCACCCTGGATCCTCAAATTTCCTCTCATCCAATTCCAAGCCTTGAGTTATCAATTTTTCCAAGCAGACCATTCACAAGGGCAAAATGGTCATTTACACACTAGAAGTCTAACTTTGACTTTTTGGATCAAAATCAAAACTCAAAAATCATATTTTATCAAGACATGTTGGAATATGAAGTTTGCTTCATCAAGAGTCTCAAAAGTCAAATTTTACTTTGGAAGAATCAAATCCTAAAGACTTAGAAAATTTTCTAAGTATTTAAGAAATATGGCAATTTCAGAACTTCTGGGCCAGTGTTCACACTCAGCAAATTCTGGATATTCTCAAGACAAAGTTTGGTCAGAACTTCTGGGCCAGTATCCACGAAGGTCCAGTCAGAGTTTGTAAGGGTTAAATTAAAGAAGGTAACAAAGCGTGTTGTAAGTATACTGGAAGTTCTGAAGGATCCCTCAGAACATGCTGAAGTCAGAAGATAAGAGGATCAGAAGATGAGATGCTACGCTGAAGCAGAACTTCTAATCCAGAGTCAAGCAAAGATGCAGAGTTTCACATGGGAACCCATTTAATGCTCACAACCTCCTATGAGTCTTTATCCAAGGGATTCACACCATGTGTACCCCTACTGCCTTGGGAAGACAAATTTATGTGCAAAAGTATGCTAGACCCACGCGTTGGCTTTACTTTTCATTAATTCACGCTGCCAAATCCAGCTAAGTCAGCATCTAGCATATGATGTTGGTGCCACTTGACTGCCCCAACTGCAAAACTTTTCCTATAAATAGAACACCATTTGCACACTGAAAAAACCTAGAGAAAAAATTTGTGAAAGAGGCAAGGGAATTGAGAAAGAAAGCTTTGAATCACTGCAAAAATTCCAAGAACCCAGGAAACTATAAACACAAAATACCAAAAATCTTAGCATAAATTCCTTATATTCAAACTCCATTTTTCCTCAAGTGTTCTTGATTAAAGCCATCCCAAATTCTGTAATCAAACAGTAACATATTCTCCTCCAAAATCCGTTTCAAAAGGATCAGAACTTCACCCTTTGGACTGTTCCAGAAATTACAAATTCCCCTCCTGCTAAGTACGTGAAGAAGCTACTTAGAACGTCACTAGAATTCAAGAACACCTTCCAGTTCACAGAATCCTTTCCAGCAGCAAGGTAAGCTTTCTGCTGACTCTCATCATACTGATTAAGTATTGTCAGATTTTGCATACTTAGCACAATGTAGATATTCTGATCCTGATGTTGTACATATTCTGAAAATTTATGCATCTGCTTGCCTAAGTAGAAGAAATACCAATTCATAGCTTCATAAAGAAATTAGGACTCAACTAGAATTAGCAAATACACGTTGCTTCTGATTCATGCTTCTGATATTTCATGAAATTTGTCATAACTATTATGCATGCAACTTCTGTTCTGTAAATGACTAAGTTGCAGATGTTCTGACTGGCATGGAGAGAGGCAAAGTTCTGACAGTTGCGTCAGAACTTCTGAATTCTCAGAAGATCCAGAACTTCTGAACTTCCATGTTTTTGCTAACATGTTTCTTTTTGTGCAACAAGTCAGAGTCAGAACTTCTGACCTCTTCTATTTTCAGTATTTTGCGCTGATTATGTTTTTTTTTTCTTTTCTTTTTGCCATCATTTTATTATTAATCAAAAAATACCAAAAATATTTTATATTTGCATGTTATATTTAAACAAGACAAAAAATATATTTTCTTAAACAAAGGTTATTTTTCTAAACAGACAAACATTTTTCATTTTCCGTACATTCTTATCTATTTCAATATGGTTGTAATAGTAACCTAGAATTTTAACTTGCAACCCCCATTCATAAATATGTACCCCTATCCCCCTAAATATTGTAATAGCGTAAGACTTTACAGTTCCGCATTGTTCTTGCTTTCAATATATGCTAGTAATTAGGGTGTGTATGACAAGATATGAAAATTGACAAATAGATCACCCTAATCAAAGACAAATTATGCATGCAATCAAATACACTCGCACACTTACACCCTTAAGGTAAATCCACTTGTTGCCTTACAAAAATGGCCATGTTATGCATGTGGGAGGTCTTAGCACAAACAAATAAAAAAAGATCATAGTCCCTCGATGACGCTATAAAAGTTGCCTTTCACAATGATCTTAGTCCCTAAAGAAAAAGTTCTAAGTCATCTCACAACATTGCTATCATGGTCATACGATGACCCAACGCTCGTCCCTTCACATCCAATGATGGGGCTTCTTACCAAAACAATGGTAAGGTAGAAACATCTAAAGGAGGAGGAAAAGCACATATAAAGACCTTTTGAGTAGGTAGATTACTTTTAGTTACTTGCTCAATTTCAAAACAAACACCCTTGCTATTTTCAAAAACAATCACATACACTTTCCAAACGTCTTTCCAAACTTAAAACATTTTTAAAAGCTCAACACTTTGTATACGTTCTTACGAACGAGAACTATTACGAAGTTTGCCTAAACGATGGCACCTTTTCAAAATACTTTCAAAAACCCACACAAAGCACACTTTTCAAACAAAAGCAAGTGATCTAGCAAGTAACTAAGAGCCCATGGAAACCCATGGATTAAAAGGGTGCTAATACCTTCCCTTTTCATAATCTACCCCCCGAACTCAAGAAACAATCTCAAAGGTCTTTCTTGTGCTTTTTCACCTTTCCTTTTGGATAAAAGAAAAGTAGGTGGTTGTGATGCGGTGGGAGAACTGACTTGAGGTTTTGCGTTTGTGTTCGCAAATGTTTCGGTTTAGCAAAAGTCGCCACCAACTTTTATTTTATCCAAAAGGAAAGGTAAAAAGCACAGGAAAGACCTTTGAGATATTTTCTTGAGTTCGGGGGGTAGATTATGAAAAGGGAAGGTGCTAGCACCCTTTTCATCCATGGTTTTCCATGGGATCTTAGTTACTTGTTTAGATCACTTGATTTTGCTTTTGAAATTGTTTGAAATTGTGCTTTGGTGTGGTTTTGAAAGTATTTTGAAAAGAGGCCTTTGTTTAGGCAATCTTTGTAATGATTCTCGTTCGTAAGAATGTATACAAAGATGTTTGTCTTTTGAAAAATGTTTCAATGTTTTAAAGTTGTTTGGAAATGTTTCGAAATGTGTGTGTTTGTTTTTGAAAATAGCAAGGATTGTTTGCAAATTGATCAAGTAACTAGAAGCATTCAACCTACCCAAAAGTCTTTCTTGTACATTTTTATTCCTTTGACATTGTTGATTTACCATTTCTTTGGTAAACAACCCTATCTTTGGATGTTAAACGGGACGGGTGTGGGTCATCGTATGACCATGATAGCAATGGTGCGAAGTATCTTAGCATGCTTAAGGGGCCAAGATCATTTTGTTTTTAGGCAACTTGTGATAGCATCATCAAGGGACTATGATCTGTTGTTTGTATTGTTTTGCCAAGATACCTTGCATGCATACCATGGCCATTTTGTTAAGGCAACCAAGTGGGTGAAACCCTAGGGGTGTTTGTGTGTAATGTGTTGTCATTTTACATGCATTTGTCTTGTATTAGGTCATGCTATTTGTTTGATATTTGTCTTATCATACAAACCCTAATTTTACTAAACATGTATATATTGCGATAAATTGCGTAAAGTAAATCTAAGCTATTACAACAATTATTATGGGAGGGGGGATACATGTTTTGAATGGGGGATATTGCACAAAATAAAACCCTAATTCATTACAACCCATTTGAATTTATTGTAAAAATAAATAAATAAACAAGTATTTAAATATGCAATAATATGTATTTATGCAAAAATGTTTTGTAATTGTTTTATGTATGAGAAAAATAAATTATTTAAGTCCTAAAAATAATAAAAAATAATATTATTACTTTTGAAAGTGAAAACCCTAATTTTTTGATTTAAAAGAAAATATGTTCTATATCATTTATTTTAATCATTTAAGTACAAGAAATAATATTAATAACAAATATTAAAAATTAAATAGGTGTGAAAATAATTATTTTATGTGTGAAATAATAAAATAAAAATGTATAGTATTTTCTAGATATATTTACAATTTATTTAAAGAAAATATATTTTATCTATTCTAAAAAAACAATATTTTATGCAAAAAATAAGATAAAAAATAAAATAAAAAATGCAAAAAATTAAAAAAATATTTTTTGTGATTTTTGATGTTTAGAAGAATATTAAAAAACAAATAAACATAAAAATATAAGAAAATATAAAAAAATATACAAAATAAACAAAGGGGGAGAAAACAGTAAACTAGGGGTGTAAAAAGTCAAAATAAACAGGCCCAATGCGCGCCAGGCCCAGACAACCTTCATCCCTGTCCTTCGTCCACTTCACGCGCACATTTATAGTTCAACCTGCATCTCTCAATTCTTTGCACAAAAACAAAAACTTGCAACATGAAACATGTAGCATTTTTTATCACGATTCCAATGATATAAAAAACATAATCTAACTCTAAAAGACCAGGGAGAATTTCAGTGGTCCTAATTCCTGACCTAATTTTTTCAGCATGTTCAACAATCAAATACTCTTAGCTCAGTTAATATAAATGGAAAGTATGCATATGTACAACTTCAGGAAGTTAAGCACTACATTTTTGCTTCACAAATCGTGACCTAATGATGGCTAAATAAGGAGATAGAGATTTTAAAAATGCCTTGTTCAACTGAGTTTGGATATGTCAATGTGGGGGCTTTGAGTGAGGCCTGAAGATCGTGTAAGCTTCTTTGAAGTTCCATCAAGCTATTCGAATGCTTAGCTTGCCTTGGGGATGCTTGAAACTCCTTGGAGAAGTCAACCTGCAACCTTCCAAAATGAAAATGGTGATCTTTGGAATAGGGGTTACAGTTGCAAGACAAGGGCCTGGATAGTTTAGATGTGATGTATGTAAGATGTTTCAAGTCTTGAATCAAGAAATGCACGAGCCAATATTGAGTTGGCAAGAAATTTGCAGAAGCTGCCCTGTTTGGGCAGAAATTGGTGATTTTGGTGTTTGAGAGTGTTTGGGATGTTAGGCAATCGTGTATTGGCTTGTGACAAGTTTCTGTAGTTTTCCTGAATGATGCCAAGCCTTGCCTTTATCAAATGTACAAGTTATCTTGACTTTTGCCAATTTGCTTGCTTTTGAAGAAAGTTGACATGACTATGCCAAAGGCCTGTATAGGCTAGCTTGTGGACTGCAGAGGGTTGGTACACCTTTCCTGATGTTTGTGGATCTTTCTTGCAATAAAAGATCAGGTCCATGGCTCAAGAATTGCAAAGTTTGCAAAAGCATGCTTTATCAAAGTAGTATTGTGAACTTTATGCCATTTTTGGATTAATTCATTGTGCAATGCTTCAAAAGTCAAAACAAAGCCATTATCCATTGAGTTTGCATTTAATTATGGAGTGTAGAAGGGATTAGGACCTGTAATGCAAGGTACAAGCATGCTAGGAACTGATTTGCAACTTGAAGCATTGTAAACATGCCTTGAACAAAAGTGACAAATTGCCATTTTCTCTTCTTCGATTCTCCCTAACCACAAATGATCTTGGAGAGTTCTTTGACATTTTGGAAAGCTTGTAACATTATCTACAATCCATATTTGAAATGAAACTTGAGATACCTCTTGGAACTATGTGAAAAGTTGCCATGAAGTTAGGTCAAAAACCTGCCTAAACTAGGACAAAATTTCACTAAGTCATTTAGTTTATGGACCCTTATTCACAAAATCATAACTTGAGATCCAAGAATCATTTGGGAAAACTTTGTGAAGAAAAGTTGTAGATTTCATGGAGGACTACAACTTTCATATTGGAAGTTTTCTTTGAATCCAATTGCATCATGGTGAAAAAGTTGTGGAAAGTTGGGAAAAAATAAGAAATTTTCCATACTTAGAAAAATTCTAAGTTATGAAAAATTTCAAATTAAAACCCTAATTTTCAATTTTAGGTTTCTTGGTCAAAAAGTTTCACATTTTGACATATCTTGATAAATTATGACCCTTGGCACTTGATTTTGACCAAAAAGTCAAAGTTTGACTTTTTAGTGTACAGTTGATTTTTTGATCAGTTGACTGCAAAATTCATCTGTCAATGCTATGCATTTGAGATCTTTTGAACTATGTGATTAGGTCAAGATGATGCCATTGAGTCCTTGAAATTATGCTTGAACCCAATTGGTCATTGGTTAGGTTAAAAATAAAAAATTTCCCTTCCTCAATCAAAACCCTAATTTTGACCATTTTGCCCTTTTGATGATCTGATCAAATTTCTTGAGGAGTTGTGATCCAAACTTGATCAAATGGTACATAGGAGCCTAGAATGTTATTTTGGATAAAAAATTATGAAGTTTGACTTTAAATTGGCCATGGTTGACTTTTTCCCCAATACAGCTGATTTTTAGGTCAATTGTCTAATTGACTGGGTAAAAATGTGATTCAAGGCTTGAAACTTGGTATGAACAAACTTAGGGGTCCAAGATGGTGTATGAAAGTCAAATGAAGCATTGATGGTCCAAAAATCCTTGTGCAAACTCAAATCCTAATTTCAGGTCATTAATGCAAGATGAGGTCTTGAGCTGAGCAAACCCTAATCCTGTCTTGAGTCCAAGAAGTCTTGTGAGGAAAAATCTTGATAATATGAGAGGGAAAATTTTGGGGTACAACATCAGCCCCTGTTCAATATTCTTGAACCTGAAGAGTTAGATTGGCGAGTTTGCCATTCGTGACTCGAAGGTAAAAGATGATTGGACACTAGAGTGCCCGTAAATTTGCACTCGTCAAAATGTAGTTGAGGAAATGGGCTTAAAGACGCCATTTGGAGATGTGACAGAATCTTGTTGGAGATGGGCTTGTAGATGCCATCCAAGAGTGTTTGTTGAATTTTAAGTTGTAAGTCAAAAGAATGAGTATCAGAATGGTGTCCGTATTTGGAACGTATCTGAACTATATCTGGAGACTGAATTTGTATGAGCAAAGGAATAGCAGCCGTGTCTAGAGCGTATCCGAGCTGTGAATCTGAATAAGTAACAGAATGACTTCCGTGTCTGGAGTGTATCTGAACTGTATCTGAACTTTGTTATCTGAGTAAGTGACAGAATAACATCTGTGTCTGGAGCGTCTCTGAGATGGGGAAAATCAGAATAAGTGACAGAATAGAAACCGTGTCTGGAGCGTATCTGAACTTGAATTTGAATGTGACAGGATGACTTCCGTGTCTGGAGTGTATCTGGACTGGGGAAAATCAGAATAAGTGACAAAATGGCAACCATGTCTGGAGCGTATCTGGACTTTGTATTTGAATAAGTGAATCTGAATGAGTAGTAGAATAGCATCCGCGTCTGGAGCGTATCTAAACTGTATCTAGAAGTTTGATCTGAATGAGAAGTAGAATGGCTTCCGTGGTTGAAGCATATCTAATCTGTATCTGATAGTTGAAATCTGAATAAGTATCAAGATGGCATCCGTATCTGGAGCGTATCTGAACTACATCTCAAATCTTTAATGATAGCTGTTAATCTTATCCTGAAAAGGTTAAAATGTTAGCTGAAACACAAAGTTATGTTGTATGAAATGTATGATGCAATAAATGTGTTTTATCAATGTTTATGATATATGGATGTAATATATACGCATGTTAGTTGATTTGCTGTATTACTGAGGAAAATAAATCCTTGACAACTGGGGATAATAAAACCCTTGACTGCTGCCGAGGAAAATAAATCCTTGGCTGTTGAGGATAGAAAAATCTTGGCGACCGTTGGGGATTAAAAATATTTGATAACTTCTGTGGGGATATAAGGATCCTTCATGTCTCGAAGTTGGAGTATTTGACAAGAAATATGTTGCGAGCAATGCCAAACTGCTGGAGAAATTTGCTTGGGGAGTCCAGAGAACTTTGATGACTTCTACTGGGGGTTACACAAAGGAAAACCTTGATCTACTGGAGAATAAGGAAGACTCTGATGACCTATGTGGGGAATTAAAAATGAGAATCTTCATTCTGTTGGGAAGCAATGAAAACTTTGGCGACTTCACTGGGGAAATGAGAATGAGAATCTTCAATCTGCTGGGGAATAAAAAATCAGTGGGAAGAAGGTTTACTACTGAAGTGTAAGTTCAGGAGTTTGGGTTGTCTGCCACTCTACTGGGAAGTCATCCTAGGTTGGGGAGAGACAAAAGTTAACTGTTATCTAGTTGACTTCCAGGCTTCAAGATAACTTGCTGGGGAGATTGGATTGACTGAAAGGTTTCCGTTGGGGATTGGTAGTTTAGAAGTCTTGACTCGACTGGGGAAGAAGGTTTCATCTCCGCTGGGGATCTGTAATTCAAAGTTTTTGCTCCGCTGGGGTTTGGGAGTTTGAAGTTTGAAATCTGATGGGGATTAAGGGTTTGAAATTATAACTCAGTTGGGGATATGTATTTCAAGGTTTTAGCTCCGCTGGGGATCTAGATGATGTACTGTAGGGATTACTCTTGGAATAGTCTAAAGACATTTTCCTATCCTTTCAATCTGTCAGTAATTATTCTTTTCCACCTGTTTATTCATAAACAATAATTATGTTCAAATGCATATGTTCATCAATGAATCATTGGATGTTTTTGCAAATAAAAACACAAGTGAAGAAAGAAAAAGACAAATGGTTTTCTGCACTTTAAAGAGGTATCTTTGTATTAAATTTGAGTAAGTGTTTTGTACAAAGGAGACAGACATCCTAGTAAGAGGATGATGTCATAAAAGTAAGAAAGTTTTATACAAGGAAAGATAGCTATGTGTGTAAAAATTCCATGGGGTTTCCATTCTGTTATAGCCTTCGTATCTCTGAATATCTCGTCCATCCGTTGCTTTGTCCGAAGATGATTGAATTGATCAGAAGTTCAGAGTTTGTATGTGAAGAGATTGTCCTTATAGTGATCCGACGAGACATAGTCATACGCTTTAATTCCCTAACTTTTGCCTGGACCGCCCTTTCGGGTTTTCAGTCCACCGGGAAACCCTTTTTTGCCCAAGTCGCCCTTTCGGGTTTTCAACTTGTCGGGTGTACAGCTTTTTATTTATTTATCCCTAATTTTTGCCTGAACCGCCCTTTCGGGTTTTCGATTCACCGTGATGCCCTTTTTTTCCTAGGTGTGTCAACTTAGCGGGTTATTTATGCGTAGTATCTTTTGACTATGTCTGCGTTCGCAGGGTGCGGAAGGTCGTCGCCGTCCATGGTGGTTAAGATCATTGCCCCACCAGAAAAGATGTTCTTGATCACAAATGGTCCTTCGTAGGTAGAAGTCCATTTTCCCCTGGGATCACTTTGCGGCAAAATGATGCGCTTGATTACAAAATCCCCGACTTGATATGTCTGGCATCTGACTTTCTTATTGAAAGCCTTGATCATCCGCTTTTGATACGCCTGACCATGGCAAACAGCAGTAAGTCGCTTTTCATCAATCAAGTTCAGTTGATCAAGCCGGGTCTGAATCCAATCGTCTTCACTCAAACCAACATCCTTCATGATTCTCAAGGAGGGAATCTGAACCTCAATAGGTAAAACAGCTTCCATGCCATATAACAAGGAATAGGGTGTTGCCCCAGTTGATGTGCGTGCCGTGGTACGGTACCCGTGAAGAGAAAATAGTAACATTTCATGCCAGTCTTTGTAGGTGACTGTCATTTTTTGTATGATCTTCTTGATATTTTTGTTAGCAGCTTCAACTGCACCATTCATCTTTGGTCAGTAGGGAGATCAATTGTGATGTTGAATCTTGAATTGCTCGCACAAGGAGGTGATCATAGTATTGTTAAGGTTTGTACCGTTATCAGTGATGATCCTTTCGGGGATACCATACCGGTAAATAAGGTTATGCTTGATGGAGCGGGCAACAACATTCTTAGTAACAGATGCGAAGGAAGCTGCTTCGATCCACTTGGTGAAGTAGTCAATGGCCACCAGAATGAAGCGGTATCCATTGGAAGCTATAGGCTTGATCTCTCCAATCATGTCGATTCCCCACATAGCAAAGGGCCAAGGAGCCGTTAAGACATTTAGAGGAACAGGAGGCACATGCACCTTGTCTGCATAGATTTGACATTTGTGACAGGTGCGGGAGTGTTGATAACAGTCAGCTTCTATGGTAGACCAGTAATATCCTGCCCGTAGAATCTTCTTTGCCATCGTATGCCCGCTAGAGTGAGTGCCAAAGGTGCCCTCATGCAATTCAGCCATGGATGACATTGTAGCTAGAGAATCTGCTAGATGATTTTATTCTCGCAGGAAGTGCTCGAAGGTAATCTGCTCGAAATGTGGTAACAATGTCAAGACATGTTCTTTATAAGGGATGAGGTTTGCATGTTTAGTATCCCACTCTCCTTTGATCTGACTGATGACCAAAGCTGATTCCCCAAACACATCTAAGGATTTGATTCCCAAGTCTATGGTAGCCTTGAGTCCAAAGATGCATGCTTCATACTCTTCCATGTTGTTCGTACAGTTGAAGCAAAGTATGGTTGTGAAAGGAGTATGGCAACCTTCCGGGGAAATGGATACCACGCCGATACCGTTGCCAAGTGCATTGGAGGCCCCATCAAAGTACAGGGTCCATCAGGATCCTTGTTCAGGTCCGTCATATGGTCTGAAATCTTCAATGTTGTCCAATGTCATGATGTCTTCGTCAGGGAAGTCAAACCTCATGGATTGGTAATCTTCAACAGCTTGATGAGCCAGATGGTCAGCTAGCACACTCCCCTTTATGGCTTTTTGGGTCGTGTACTGTATATCGTATTCTGTTAGGATCATCTGCCATCTGGCTATCCTCCCGGACAGAGCAGGCTTCTCAAAGATGTACTTAATCAGATCCATCTTAGATATCAACAAAGTGGTATGAGTCAACATGTACTGCTTTAGCCGGCGAGCAGCCCATACCAAAGCGTAACAAGTTTTCTCGAGAAGTGAGTATCGGGTCTCACAGTCGGTAAACTTTTTGCTAAGGTAATAAATGGCATGATCTTTTTGGCCAGACTCGTCATGTTGGCCCAGTACGCACCCCATTGAATTCTCTAAGACAGTCAGATACATGATTAGCGGTCTTCCCTCGACGGGTGGCATCAAGATAGGAGGTTCTAGCAAATACTCCTTGATTTTATCAAAAGCAATCTGACAGTCATCATTCCATTTAACTACCTGATCTTTCTTCAACAGCTTGAAGATTGGTTCACAGGTAGATGTTAGGTGAGAAATGAACCTAGCAATGTAGTTTAGGCGTCCCAAGAAACCTCTGACTTCCTTCTCAGTGCGAGGAGCAGGAATTTCTTGTATAGATTTGACTTTGGCAGGATTAACCTCGATGCCTTTGTTGTTGACAATGAAACCTAAGAGCTTACCGGATCGGACTCCGAATGTACACTTGTTTGGATTCAGTCTGAGCTTGTACTCCTTCAACCTGACAAACAGCTTTTGCAAGTGATCAAGGTGTTCTTCTTCAGTTTGTGATCGGGCTATCATGTCACCTACGTAGACCTCTATCTCATGATGTATCATATCATGAAACAAAGCTACCATGGCGCGTTGATAGGTTTCCCCAACATTCTTCAGTCCGAATGGCATCACTTTGTAGCAGAACATACCCCACTGTGTAACAAAAGTAGTTTTCTCCATGTCCTCAGGTGCCATTTTGATCTGGTTATAGCCTGAGAATCCGTCCATGAAAGAAAATACTTTGTGCTGAGCTGTGTTGTCGACCAGGATGTCAATGTGCGGAAGTGGAAAGTCATCTTTAGGGCTGGCCCTGTTTAAGTCTCTATAATCCACACACATTCTCACCTTTCCGTCCTTCTTAGGCACGGGCACAATGTTAGCAACCCATTATGGATAGGAAGTAACAACCAGAAATCCAGCATTGAACTGCTTCATAACTTCTGCTTTGATCTTCTCTGACATGTTAGGTCTCATGCGGCGGACCTTTTGTTTCACAGGTGGGCATTCTTCTCTCGTGGATAGACGGTGAACCACAATGTCTGTATCGAGTCCCGGCATGTCTTCGTATGACCAGGCGAAGATTTCAACATAATCATGCAGTAGCTGAATTAGGCGTGCTTTGACACTCGACTCTAGATTGGCACCTATCTTGATTTCCTTTTTGTCATCCTCAGTTCCCAAGTTAATTGTATCCAACTGCTCCTCATGAGGATGAATTGCTCTTTCTTCCTGTTGTAATAGTTTGGCCAATTCCCCTGGCACCTCACAATCTTCCTCACCTTCGTATTCGGCTTGGTAGACCAGATCTTCAGAGTCACTGAAGGCTATAGCAGTATCGTTACCCATGGGTTCCGGAATGGAAGGGTACCTGCATTTGTGAGTGTGGGTGTGTGTAAGGGCATAGCCATCTTAAAACAACAAAATGTAAAAGAAATACAATGAGCACAAAAGGTTTATATATGAAAAGCGTCCATGATTCATTAAATGACATATGAAATGAAATAAGAACCCTTACAAATGGACCTATGTGCCTCAGGTAAGACACAAGGTTGAAAAAGTACGAATTGTTTGTGAATTATTACAGATCCAACAGAAATGGAAAAGATAAATTACTGCGGTATGAAAGTAATCGGAACAAAGTCTTTTGCTTCCCAGTTGCATAGTCCTCCTTCAACAGTAGGAAAAATCCAGTCTTCTAGGGCCCTCTTCTTCACTGTCCTCTAGTGAAATAACTCCTCGGTGGCTGATCTTCACAGGTGGCCCTCCGGCACAGGAGCGGCGCACGGCCTTCTGAACAGTCAAAGTAAATCCCAAGCCGAATTTGTCTGATTTGAAAGGAAAGTCAGGAAGCTGCCCCCAGATTGTGGATCCGCCTTCTTCCACCACTGCCCTAGTATCCTTGAGAGATGACATCCGAGGCGGAGGTCTGGTAATCGTGGGTACAGAGGACACTGTCTTGGTCGCCGCTATCTCCTGAGCTACCTCTTCAAAATGCTGGAAAGGAGTTTCGATGAATTCGCCATCCAAATCTACATAACGGAAAGAATTTAGATGACTGATCATGTATTCCTCTTCACCATGAACAATTATGATTTTCCCCTGGACAGGGTACTTGAGCATTTGGTGCAGAGTAGAAGTGACAGCTCCATCATGGTGGATCCAAGGTCTTCCCAACAGGCAAGAATAGGAAGGACGGATGTCCATCACGTAGAATGTTGAATTGAACGTCTGGGTACCCACCTTGATTGGGATGTCCACCTCTCCATGGACCATCCTCTTAGAACCATCAAAGGCTCTGACAATTATAATTCTGGGTTTCAGGGTTAAGCCTTCACAATCCAGTCTATCCAAGGCTTTCTTCGGAAAGACATTTAAAGACAAACCAGTGTCTACCAGTACGTGTGCTAGGGTTGTCCCTCTGCATTCCACCGAGACATGCAAAGCATCATTATGTTTTCTCCCTTTCGAAGTTAAATCTGCATCGGAGAATCCTAGACCATTTTCAGCTGTTAAACTAGCCACACATTCCTGGAACTGATCAGCGGAGGTTTCTTGTGGCACGTGAGCCGTCTTCAAAAACTTGACCAAAGCTTTAGCATGTGCCTCAGAGCACAGCAACAGGGCTAACATAGATATTTTGGAGGGGGTCTGCCCCAGTTGTTCAACAACATCAAAATCACTTTTCTTAATGATCCTCATAATTTCTTCCATCTCTTTCGGGGATGTCTCAGGAATAACAAGTGATTGACCCTTTGTCAAGACAGGCTCCTCTTGAACATTCTTTCCTTTTTTATCGACAACGGAAACAGGGATGGAAATTGTGTTGTTTTTGTTGGCGGGTACACTTGCAGGTACAGTCACAGGGGTAATCTTCGGAATGGTCGCGGGTCCAAAGACTGCTGTTGGAGGAGCAATCTATGGAGAAAATATTCTCCCACTACGAGTAATTTTTCTTGTTCCGGAAATGTTACTGATGTCCGGATTATCCTCCTCAGAGCTTTCTTCTTCAATGGTATGTTCGATCTGTTTGACACCATGGTAGTAGATTTCTCCACCATAGTTCCGTGGTACCATTTTGTAGGTTTTGTATGGGGTTGGCCCGGGCATTGTTATCTTCAATGGAGTAGTCACTGGAGCGGATGTAATCCTAACGGGTTTTTTAGGAACCCTGGAAGGATTGGCGTATATGGTTCTTATTGAAACTTCTAGAACTGGAATGGGTGAGATAGGAGCTTTCTCAAACAAAATTTCCTTGTTATCAATCAATTGTTGGATTACTTTCTTCAATAGAGGACAATCAAATGGGGAGGACAGGAAAGCATGGCAATCTTGGTCACAACCTGGGAACACCCCAGCCTTCAACAAATTTAACTTGATGGTTAGGAGAGGAGTTGACAAGTCATCCACAGTAGAAACAAACATATCTTCTCCCACAACATTGGCATTGTGCCCATACCTCGGCATTTGTGCGGAGATAACATTCGGCTTTTCAGGAGCTTCAAATTCAACTTCCTTTGCGTTAATCAGATCTTGAATCTTGTTCTTCAGGGCCCAACAATTGTTGGTGTCGTTCCCTGTGCTTTCTAAATGGTACGCGCATCCGGCGTTGGGATGGTAATGTGGAGAAGCAGTGTTAGGATTTTTAGGGGCCTCCTTTAGCATGGCCAGGTTCAACTTCAAGAGATGGGGTAAGACTTGAGCAGGAGTCATGTTTATCTTGGTGAATTTCCTTACAGGCCTTTCCACCCTTTGTTGGTTATTTCTCGGCTGATCATTTCTTGGCTGGTTGTTTCTCGGTTGGTCTGATGCAGATTTTTGAATCATAACGGCCCCCACTGTTGGTTGTCTTTCAATTCTTCCCTGATTTCTCTGGGCATAGACAGCATCCACTTCCTTCTTTCCAGTGAAGGGCTTTTTTGCAGCAGCAGGGGTAGATGCATCTTTCTGAATTTTCCCGCTTCTAATACCGGCTTCCACCCTCTCGCCAGTTAGAATCAACTCAGTGAAACCTGCAGAGGAGCTTCCAATCAGGTGATTAAAGAAAGGACCTGACAGATTCCCCAAGAACATATCCACTAGCTCTCTTTCAGATAAAGGTGGTTGCACCCTTCCGGCTAAATCCCTCCATTTTTGGGCGTAGTCTTTGAAGCCCTCATTGGTAGCCATAGCCATACTTTCAAGTTGAGTACGGGTTGGCGCCAAGTCGGCGTTGTATTGATACTGTTTATAGAAGGCGGATGCCAAATCTTCCCAATTATGGACATCAGACCTCTCTAACTAGTAGAACCAATCAAGTTGTGTCCCCGATAAATTGTCCTGGAAAAAGTGGACCCACAAGTCTTTGTCAGAAGAATGTGGTTGAATTTTCTGACATAAGATCGTAGGTGCATCTTGGGACAAGACAACCCATCGTACTTACCAAACAACGGAACTTTAAACTTAGGAGGGATTACAATTCTAGAAACCAACCCTAACTCCTCAAAGTCTAGCCCAGGTAATCTCTGTATCTCCATAGCAGCTAGACGTTCTTCTAAGTTTTTGTATTTGTCATCGGCCGGAGGGTACTGCTGTTCAGAATAGTCCTCATCTTCCTCTTCCTCTGCTTCAGAATCTGATGGCACTGCAGCTCCTTTTCCTTTTCCTTCCCCCTCTTCAGATGTTGATGGGAATTCCAAAGTCCGCCTGGCTTGTCCTTCAAACCTTCTGCCCATGACAACCACACCAGCTCGCTTCTTCTTCTTTTTCTCTTTCTCTTTCTCTAGCAGAGTCTTGAGCTCCTCCCGCCCCTTGGCCAAGGTCAGAAGTAACTGTTGAAATTGTGAATTCTGAGCTTATAAGTCTTTGACCTTTTGTTCAATATCCATCTTGCTGAAATAAACAGCAGAGAGATGAGGAAACTTGGTGTGAAGACCTGTTTATGCATATGATGAATGATATGTATTCATGTAATGCATTCAAGGATTCGGAAATTCAAATTTGTTTTAAACAAAAAAAGAAACACACGTCATATTAATAAGATAGAATTTGTTAGTACATCAATGCCCCATGGGAAAAATAATACAAAATTCTAAGGTAAAAGATGTTGCGCATCCTCTTTGGTGCAATGTAGGTGTTGAGAGTCTGCTCTTCGTGAAGTAGCCGAGTAAGTTCCAAAACCTTCTTCTCGCTTGCGTAGAATTGGGTTTCAAAAGTATCGCACTCTCCCTTGAGCTATATCCAACTCCTTTGTAGATCTTAGAGTGATGTTGACATGTCAGGATGTAGGGGGGTGTATGGAACCTCTCCTTCCATAACAGGCTCTATAATCACAGGGAGAATGGAGGGGTAAGGCATCATAAGACTTTGGGCGCGGGTTCGTACCCACTTGAGGTAAGGCTCAAGGGGGATGGAATTCTTGTGTCCGAAGGTCTTACTGTCTACCTTGTTTGACATCCTCCAAGCTCGGATGAACCTTTGACGGAGTCCTTGATTTTTGTTGTCGAAGTTGAAAACCAAACCTTGAACTAGCATATCATGTGGGCCATCCCTTCGGGCATACCCAAACTGTCTTAGAGCCAAGCAGGGGTTGTAAGTGATGCCTCCCCTAATGCCAAGTAGAGGGACATTAGGAAATTCCCCATAACGGTCAATGATGATGACATTCTCTTTGGATCGAGAACACCAATGAATATCTGAATGTGTAAGGGTCATCAATCATTGTGACCACCTCAAACCTTGGTCATTCTTCAAGACTGATTGGAGAAGATGAGAAATAAACCATCTTGCCAGGAGAGGAGTGCAACACATGAGAACACCTCTTTTCCTCATTGTACGAGTGTGAAAAGAGTGGAGGATATCCCCAAGCAATGTAGGCACCGGGTTGCAAGTCATGAATATTTTGACAGCGCTCACATCTATAAGTTGGTAAGGGTTAGGGAACAAGACCATCCCATAGATGAGAAGAGCTACAATCTCCTCAAAAGCTTGCAAGTCTAGAGAATTCCAACAGCTTTGGGCCTTCTCAAACAAGAACTTTGCCAAGAAGCCTTTGACACCACTTATAGTTTCCCAATGTGTTGTGACATCAGATGAGTGCAAGTGTAGGGCTTGAGCAATCTCTTCTGGCTTTGGATCTCTTTCCGTAACGTTGAAGGGTAGTTAATTGAGAATAGGAATCCTCAGGAGTTGAGAAAATTCCTCCAAAGTGGGCACAAGTTGGTAGTCAGGAAATGTGAAGCAATGATGCAAAGGGTCAAAGAACTGGAAAAGAACTTTCACCATATCCTCCTCAGTGTTGGAAGTGACTAAGTTGAGAAGACGACCATGTTTCTCGGTGAATGGAGAATTCTCAGGAATCCTTGAAGCTAGCTCCTTTAGTTGTGGAGGAATTATTACAAGGTTGACTTGGATAGTTTTCCTGCGAAGTGAATCCATAACCTACAAAACAGGAACAAAGATGAAAATCCAAAATCCTTGAAATGGTTAGTGGATGCATATGATGCTCATGATGTCCATGATGTTATGCACAAGTATATATGTACAAACAAATCACACAAGTTCCTAGTTTAGGCTTGCATGGGGTTTCATAGGTAAGTACCCTCTTGAAGTTTAGATGGCTCAACCTGTCTAGAAATAGTAACCGGGTTCTAAGGAGCTCAATATCACTGGATTATTTCCTTGTTCATTGTTTCAATTCAGCCTCTTTACTGGCGACCGAAATATTCCAAGGAACCAACCCTCAATGAGTGTAGTATCGAGTATCTACCAACTTCAGACTGCACCAAAGCCGGTCATCTCACTACATCCTAAAAGGCCAAGTTGGTCAAGTAAAGGTTCTAAAAGTCCATTAGTGCTTCATGACATCACTCAGCGGCCCCGTATTCTCTTTGATTGACTCAAAGGCTACCGGTACCCCCAAATATGTCGAACTAATATAGCTATTGCTTAGACCATGTCGGTATACCCCGCACAGTTTCCACAATGTATTGCTATTTACCTATGAATGTTTCCCAAATCCGGGTAGAGAATTCAAACCCAAACAATAGGACCAAAGTGTAAAGCAAACAATTCAAGCAATATAAACATGTAAAGGTGATCTAAACCCTAAGGTAACCCCACTTTTATAATTGTCCCCAAACAGAGTCGCCAATTCTGTGATGCGGTGGGAGAACTGACTTGAGGTTTTGCGTTTGTGTTTGCAAATGTTACGGTTTAGCAAGAGTCGCCACCGAATTTTATTTTATCCAAATGGAAAGGTAAAAATCACAGGAAATACCTTTGAGATGTTTTCTTGAGTTCGGGGGGTAGATTATGAAAAGGGAAGGTGCTAGCACCCTTTTCATCCATGGTTTTCCATGGGCTCTTAGTTACTTGTTTAGATCACTTTCTTTTGCTTTTGCAATTGTTTGAAATTGTGCTTTGGTGTGGTTTTTAAAGTATTTTGAAAAGAGGCCTTTGTTTAGGCAATCTTTGTAATGATTCTCGTTCGTAAGAATGTATACAAAGATGTTTGTATTTTGAAAAATGTTTCAATGTTTTGAAAGTTGTTTCGAAATATTTTGAAATGTGTGTGTTTGTTTTTGAAAATAGCAAGGTTGTTTGAAAATTGATCAAGTAACTAGAAGCATTCTACCTACCCAAAAGTCTTTCTTGTACATTTTTATTCCATTGACATTGTTGATTTACCATTGCTTTGGTAAACAAACCTATCTTTAGATGTTAAACGGGACGGGCGCGGGTCATCGTATGACCATGATAGCAATGGTGCGAAGTATCTTTGCATGCTTAAGGGGCCAAGATCATTTTGTTTTTAGGCAACTTGTGATAGCGTCATCGAGGGACTATGATCTTTTGTTTGTATTGTTTTGCCAAGATACCTTGCATGCATACCATGGCCATTTTGTTAAGGCAACCAAGTGGGTGAAACCCTATGGGTGTTTGTGTGTAATGTGTTGTCATTTTACATGTATTTGTCTTGTATTAGGTCATGCCATTTGTTTGATTTTTGTCTTATCATACAAACCCTAATTTTACTAAACATGTATATAATGCGATAAATTTCGTAAAGTAAATCTAAGCTATTACAAAAATTATTATGGGAGGGGGGATACAAGTTTTAAATGGGGGATATTGCACAAAATAAAACCCTAATTCACTATTACAACCCATTTGAATTTATTGTACAAATAAATAAATAAACAAGTATTTAAATATGCAATAATATGTATTTATGCAATAATGTTTTGTAATTGTTTTATGTATGAGAAAAATAAATTATTTAAGTCCTAAAAATAAGAAAAAATAATAATATTATTTTTGAAAGGGAAAACCCTAATTTTTTGATTTAAAAGAAAATATGTTCTATATCATTTATTTTAATCATTTAAGTACAAGAAATAATATTAATAACAAATATTAAAAATTAAATAGGTGTGAAAATAATTATTTTATGTGTGAAATAATAAAATAAAAATGTATAGTATTTTCTAGATATATTTACAATTTATTTAAAGAAAATATATTTTATTTATTCTAAAAAAACAATATTTTATGCAAAAAATAAGATAAAAAATAAAATAAAAAATGCAAAAAATTAAGAAAATATTTTTTGTGATTTTTGATGTTTAGAAAAATATTAAAAAACAAATAAACATAAAAATATAAGAAAATATGAAAAAATATACAAAATAAACAAAGGGGGTGCAAACAGTAAACTGGAGGTGTAAAAAGTTAAAACAAACAGGCCCAATGCGCGCCAGGCCCAGACAACCTTCGTCCATGTCCTTCGTCCACTTCGCGCGCACGTTTACAGTTCAACCTGCATCTCTCAATTCTTTGCACAAAAACAAAAACATGCAACATGAAACATGTATCATTTTTTATCACGATTCCAATGATATAAAAAACATAATCTAACTCTAAAAGACCAGGGAGAATTTCAGTGGCCCTAATTCCTGACCTAATTTTTTCAGCATGTTCAACAATCAAATACTCTTAGCTCAGTTAATATAAATGGAAAGTATGCATATGTACAGCTTCAGCAAGTTAAACTGAGTTTGGATATGGCAATGTGGGGGCTTTGATTGAGGCCTGAAGATCTTGTGAGCTTCTTGGAAGTTCCCTCAAGCTATTCCAATGCTTAGCTTTGCCTTGAGGACGCTTGAAACTCCTTGGAGAATTCAACCTGCAACCTTCCAAAATGAAAATGGTGATCTTTGAAATAAGGGTTACAGTTTCTAGACAAGGGCCTGGATAGTTTAGATGTGATGTATGTAAGATGTTTCAAGTGTTTAATCAAGAAACGCACGAGCCAATATTGAGTTGGCAAGAAATTTGCAGAAGCTACCCTGTTTGGGCAGAAATTGGTGATTTTGGTGTTTGAGAGTGTTTGTCATGTTAGGAAATCGTGTATTGGCATGTGACAAGTTTTTGAAGATGTCTTGAATGATGCCAAGCCTTTCCTTTATCAAATTTCCAAGTTATCTTGACTTTTGCCAATTTGCTTGCTTTTGAAGAAAGTTGACATGAATATGCCAAAGGCCTGTATAGGCTAGCTTGTGGATTGCAGAGGGTTGGTATACTTTTCCTGATGTTTGTGGATCTTGCTTGTAACAAAAGATCAGGTCCATGGCTCAAGAATTGTAAAGTTTGCAAAAGCATGCTTTATCAAAGTAGTATTGTGAACTTTATGCCATTTTTGGATTAATTCATTGTGCAATGCTTCAAAAGTCAAAATAAAGCCATTATCAATTGAGTTTGCATTTAATTATGGAGTGTAGAAGGGATTAGGACCTGTAATTCAAGGTACAAGCATGCTAGGAACTGATTTTCAACTTGAAGCATTGTAAACATGGCTTGAACAAAAGTGACAAATTGCCATTTTCTCTTCTTCGATTCTCCCTAACCACAAATGATCTTGGAGAGTTCTTGGACATTTTTAAAAGCTTTTAACATGCTCTACAATCCATGTTTGAAATACAATTTGAGATACCTCTTGTAACTAGGTGAAAAGTTGCCATGAAGTTAGGTCAAAAACCTGCCTAAACTAGGGCAAAATTTCACTAAGTCATTTAGTTTATGGACCCTTATTCACAAAATCATAACTTGAGATACAAGCATCATTTGGGAAAACTTTGTGTAGAAAAGTTGTAGATTTCATGGAGGACTACAACTTTCATGTTGGAAGTTTTCTTTGAATCCAATTGCATCATGGTGAAAAAGTTATGGAAAGTTGGGAAAAAATAAGAAAATTTTCCATACTTAGAAAACTTCTAAGTTATGAAAAATTTCAAATTAAAACCCTAATTTGAAATTTTAGGTTTCTTGGTCAACAAGTTTCACATTTTGACATATCTTGATGAATTATGACCCTTGGCACTTGATTTTGACCAAAAAGTCAAAGTTTGACTTTTCAGTGTACAATTGATTTTTTGATCAGTTGACTGCAAAATTCATCTGTCAATCCTATGCATTTGAGATATTTTGAACTATGTGATTAGGTCAAGATGATTCCATTGAGTCCTTGAAATCATGCTTGAACCCAATTGGTCATTGGTTAGGTTAAAAATCAGAAATTGCCCTTCCTCAGTCAAAACCCTAATTTTGACCATTTTTCCCTTTTGATGATCTGATCAAATTTCTTGAGGAGTTGTGATCCAAACTTGATAAAATGGTACATAGGAGTCTAGAATGTTGTTGTGGATCAAAAATTATGAAGTTTTATTGTAAATTGGCCATGGTTTACTTTTTCCCCAATAGAACTGATTTTTAGGTCAACTGTCCAATTGACTGGGTAAAAATGTGATTCAAGGCTTAAAACATGGTATGAACAAACTTAGGGGTCCAAGATGGTGTATGAAAGTGACATGAATCATTGATGGTAAAAAAATCCTTGTGCAAACTCAAACCGTAATTTCAGGTCATCAGTGCAAGATGAGGTCTTGAGCTGAGCAAACCCTAATCCTGTCTTGAGTCCAAGAAGTCTTGTGAGGAAAAATCTTGATAATATGAGAGGGAAAATTTTGGGGTACAACAGTGGTGACTCTTGCTAATCGCAACATTTGCAATAAAACACAAAACTCTCGAGTCAGTTTTCCCACCGTATCACACATGCCATTTTCATCTTTGCTCATTTGAGTATTTACTTTCTTTTCATTTTTACTTTGCTCACTTGAGCTTTTCTTTTTTTTAAGATACTTAATAATCAACATAAACCTTAAAAATCTTTAATGGTACTTGGACTATTTGGTCACTATCCTTGGCATTATGGAGCATTGGAATTTTTGGACTTAGGATTAGAAACCTGGGCCTATGATTGGAGACCTTGTGATCTTATCTGATTATTTTGTCTGGAGCTCTTGAGGTTTACCTCAAGACATTGGGTTGTTTGTTTGTTTTCTGTGCAGGTTATTGTGATTACACCATTTTTTTGTAATCTGGAATTCACCCGTATACAGCCGTTACTCTGCCCAATTTTTGTGAAGACTTAATACACTTGAAGTTTGGTTCTCTCAAGAGGTCTAGTATTTTTCCTTGTTTGGTTTCAATCCAAAAAATGAGAATTCTATCTTGGCTCATAGTGTCAAGTATTAGCTTATTTTTGGTTAGATGGTTCTTATCCCTAGCTTTTTACCTTATGCTTTAGGATAGCCTCTTCTTCTCCTCCCATCTTCTTTAATTTCAAAAATCTTCTCCCTCCTTTTGAAAATTCTTCTTGTTTTAAACTTGAATTACTTTTATAATACACTTGGACTTATGTCCATGCATTTTCAAAACATTTTCATAAATAAACTCCAATCAACTTAATAATACCTTGGCATTTTTTGTGATAAGACTAAAAGTCAATCAATCTCATTCAAAACATTTTTCCACTTTGGCTTTTATCTTTAAACTTTTCTCAAAAGATTGAACTCTTATCAATCCTTGTAGTGATGCAAACAACTATACCTCTACAATATGTAGTGAAGAGAGATATTTTCCACTTGGGTGTTGAGTGAGGCATTGTTGATTTTAAGATCCAGGCCATATCCTCCACTTTGAGATGATGCAAATTCTCCTTTCTCATAATTGTGGGTAGTAGGTATGTTTTCCACACAGACAATGACGATGATGTTTTATCTCATAAAATTAACCAACACATTTGTGTTTTAAATTTTTAAAAGAGGAACTACGTGTACCCTGATCCCCTATTGCATAAAAAGGTGGTACGTAGGCACTAAAGGTTCGCAACCACGGCGGGTGCAAAAATCATAAAAAATATATTTCTTTTTCTCACCTCCACCATCCATTTTTATACAACATTTTTTCATAGCCAAAATATACAGATTTCACAAAGAGGTTCATGCGGAGTACCGTAGATATTTAGGGTGCTAATACCTTCCCTTTTCATAACCAACCCCCTTACCTTGAATCTTTCTCCTTCTTTTTTGGTTATTCGCTCTTTTCCCATTCCTTTAGATACAATAAAGCGCGGTGGCGATTTTTATTATGATATGTACAAGTCAAGTCAATCCAATGGCTTAGTCTTAAAACATTTCAACCACTACAGAAAAATGGCGACTTCACTGGGGACAGATTAACCTCTTGCTGGTCCATCCCTAAGTGGATTAAGCCTATCTTTGTTTATATCTGTATATGTGTTATTACTGTTTTTTGTGTTATATGTTGTATATATGTTTGTCTGGATTTTCCTGGTTTTCAGGGTGCTTGGTGATTACTCATAAGTCCTATACCCGGACTTGGGAAAACTTTAAGATAGGACGGGCGGTATAGTCATGTTAACTTTGAGGGAGTAATCCCAAAAAAGGAGGCATGAGATCCCCCACTCAGTGGAGGCCCTTTTGACTGTAGCGTCATTTACCGAGTAATCGGGAAGACATACTGCTTTCGACCTGGGAGCCTGGTGAAACTGAGGACCGTAGAATACCAAACCCATCTTGGCCTTTTAGGTGTAGTGCGGAAGCTATGACGGAGTAATCCAGAAATAGTTGTCACGCGATACTACACTCAAACGAGTCTTTCTTGAGAATATTACTAATTACCGAGTTAATCAGGAAGTTGGTAATATCCGAAGGAAGGATGTAGACTCTGGGAACCTCTAGAACCTTGTTCGGCAGGTGATAACTTTTAGACCAACACCTTATGGGTAGTACCTTCGACCTCATGCTCGTGACGTCGAACCTATGAACCCTATATGTGTGATCTTGTGTGTGATTGCTGCATCATGCATCCATGCACTCATAAGCATCTTTTGAAGAAACAATATTTCAAGAGATTTAAAGGTAGACCATTTGTGAACATCTCAGGTACTTTCTAACCATGGATTTTGGAAAGAGAAAGACCGAGAAATACAGTTTCAAGGATCCCAAGATAGATGAGTTGATCAGTCTAATTCCCTAGATCGAGTGTTCTGCAGACTTTCAGAAGAAGTATGGATCTATTATTCCTCTCATGAAGCTGAAGATGAAGGAGGGTATTCTCTCGACCTGGATACAGTTCTATGATCCGATGTATCATTGCTTTACTTTTCCCAACTATCAGTTGATGCCCACACTAGAGGAGTATTCTTATCTATTGGATTTACCTGTTACCGGTCGTGTTCCTTTTACTGGTTTGGAGGGTGAGCCAAAACCACATGAGATTGTTGTTTTGATTCATTCGGGGAAATCTGAGGTGGAAGCCCATATGACTACTAAAGGAGGAATTAGAGGATTACCAGCTTAGTTCTTATTGGAGAAATCTCATTACTTTTCTAGAATGAAGAGTACAATTGCTTTTGAGGCCATCTTTGCCCTACTTGCTTACGATTTATTTTTATTTCCTAATGTGGACAAGTTTGTCGGGTGATGCTTATTACTCTATTCATCTTTGGAATTCTTATCAAGGGGGGATGATTATCTGTTGCACGCTACTGTTGTACCGGTGGTTTATCTCTCATATGCCTCAGTGTGATGCTTTTTGGGATGTCAAGAAAGAACCCCGTTGGGCTCCTAAGATCATGGCACTTACTCACTCGGATATTGATTGGTATCATCGAGCTTACCAGGATATAGAGATTATTGACAGTTGTGGTAGTTTCCCCAATGTACCTCTTCTTGGTACAAAGGGAGGAATTAACTATAACCCTGTTCTTGCACGGCGACAACTTGGTTATCCGATGAGGGATAAACCGAATAGTATTCATTTGAGTAGTTTCTTTATGAAGGAAGAAGAAGACCATAGGGAAGCTAGGGAGAAGATTGCGAAGGCTTGGCGTCACATTCATAAGAAGAGTAGGAAGGATTTGGGACCTAGGGGTGTTGTTTCTTTGGAGCCATATCTTCAGTGGGTCCGACCGAGAGCTATTCAGTTAAAGATGCCGTATACCCAGGAGACACCCATACCTGATCTATTTGTGAAGACCACTCCTCCCTTATTAGATGATCTAGAAGAGTTACAACTTGCTTTGGTTAGGATGCAACAGGAAAAGGATGCTTGGAAGAACAAATTCCAAACTTTAGAGAGTTCCTATAAAGCAGACTTGAAGGAGAAAGACGACTTGATTGAGATCCTTGAGAGTCAAGCGGTAGAGTCTATGGAGAGACAAGGTGATTTATTTTCCCCTAAGCCTCAATCGGATGCTAATCACTCACTTCCTGATTCAGGTGATTGGAAGGAGGTTGCCATCAGACATGCGGAAGAAAACCAGAGGTTGAAGGCTCAGATTTCCAGGCTCACGGGGAAGCGCCAGCGTATAGAGTGATCTCCATCAGTTCTATTTCTCAGGGTTTCAGATTTTATTTTCATCTTGTACTTGGGATCATTGAAACTTGTAATCTATTTTGGAGTTGTTATAATAATTTTTTTCCAGTATTTCAAATGCGTTATTACTTTGATATTTGCAATATGTCCATAAACTATAAATCCCTTGAAATATTAAATAACAAAGCAAAAATAATCATGTGCATTACATATCATGCATCATATTACACATTTTTATTGCATTTGTTATGCATATCCATGTGTCTTACCAAGCTTCTTTACTTCGTTCAGCAAGCTGACTCATCACTACAACACTCGGGCTAATTTCAGAAAGAAGATGGACAACTTAGAACAAGAGAATCGCGAGCTACGCGAGGAGGTTTCTGCTTTGAAGGCCAGCATAGCCAATCTAACTACTCTGGTGGCTGCTCAGAATCAGCCACCGAGTGTTTAAACTTAACCAACAAGGGCAACTACTGAAGCTCCGACTGTCCCGTATCTGCTACTCCAACTGTTGTTCAGAATTGCATGCCCCAAGGTTATCCATGGGGAATGCCAGAGAATTTTTCACCTGAAGGTTTCAATTTTGGTCCTCAAGATACTCCAGTTGTTCAGACTATTGTTACTCCTGTACCTCCTATGGTGCATGTTCCTGCTGCACCTCCTTCGGTGAATATGGTTCTGTATGTTAATGATGATGTGTGTCGTCCTTTTCCTCCACCAAGTGAAGTCTTGGGTCTTTATGATAGAATGGATGATTTTCAAGAGCAATTTGACAAGATACAAAGAGAGATGAAGGCCCTCAGGGGAAAAGAGCTATTTAGGCAGAATGTGAATGAGTTATGCTTGGTCCTGAATGTTAAGATACCTGCTAAGTTTAAGGTCCTGGAGTTTGAGAAGTACAAGGGAAACACTTACCCTCGTGCTCATCTGGTGATGTACGTGAGGAGAATGTCTACCCATATTGATGATCAGCGTCTGTTGATTCACTTTTTTCAGGATAGTTTGATCGGTGTTGCGCTAAAGTGGTATATGAGTTTGGACAGCGCCAATATCCACACTTTCAATGATTTGGGAGAAGCATTCATCAAACAATACAAGTACAATGTGGACATGGCGTCTGACCGTGATCAACTCAGGGCCATGGTTCAGAAAGACAGGGAATAATTCAAAGAATATGCGCAGAGATGGCGTGAGGTAGCCGCCCAGGTGATTCCTCCCATGGAAGAGAAGGAGATGACTAAGAATTTCTTGAAGACGCTGGGTGCTTTCTACTATGAGAGGATGGTAGCAAGTGCGCCAAGTAACTTTACTGAAATGGTAGGGGTCTGTATTCGCTTAGAAAGGGCTGTAAGAGAAGGCCGTTTAACGAAGAATGAAGGTTATGGAGGCGTGAAGAAACCATCTTATGAGTTTACCAAGAAGAAGAAAGGGGATGCAAATGCTGTTATACAAGAGAGGAGGGTAAACACTCCTAAAAGGAATTATCAGCGTCATCAGCAAGTAGCCTCAATTACTCCGGTTATGAATGCCGCTCCAACTACCGTTGCTTATCAAAGACCGTCCCAGCAGGGGAATCAAGGGTATAATCAAAGAAGGGAGAGTTATGACCCTATTTCCATGAGCTATACAGAGTTATTATTGGTGTTGATTCAGAAGAAGTTGGTTCAGAACCGAGCACCTCCCGTCGTACCATCACCATTGCCTTGGTATTACAAGGCAGACCAAACATGTGCTTTTCATCAGGGAGCACCAAGGCATAATGTTGAGAATTTTTATCCTTTGAAGACTGAGGTGCAGAAGTTGGTAAAGTCTGGTGTTATATCTTTCAAGGACATGGGACCTAATGTGAAAGACAATCCTCTACCCAAGCATGGGGGTGTAAATGTTGTGAATATGGTGGCCGATTGTCCAGGCGACTTCCAGATTTTTGATATTAATCTGGTTAGAGAAGATTTAGTGAAAATGCATGCAGACCTATGTGAATTTAGCTACTATACGCATGACCATGCCAGTTGTTCTATTTATAGTACAGACATACATGGTTGCGATAAGATAAAGGCTGATTTACAGGAGATGATGGATGAGGGCCTAATCCATATAATCAGGCATAGGGCAGAGTATGAAGAGGAAGTGAATATGGTTTCTGAATGTCCTAGAGAATTCAGAATTTTTGATGTAGAGTATATGAATGAGGACCTCGTACAGTTTCATGCTACCTTTTTCCATACGGCTGGTCAGGTGGAACACCAATATGGATCTTGCTGAGTTTGTTGTCGAGACCCTTGAGGATGTTCAATCATGAAGAAGGGTGTTCAGTCGTTGTTAGACAATGAAACTATCAAGGTCACAAGTCAGAGGGATGATTACCATGAAGTTGATATGGTTGAGGTTTGTTTGACTGAAGAAGGGTCAGATGAAGAGTATGCTTCCGCAGATGAGTATTTCTCTTCAGATGAAGATTTATTTTCCAGAAATGACTTATTAATGACTGATTATGTTTAAGAAGGGGTAAACATCATTGTGCCTTGTATTGGTGCACCCGCCCATTTTGAAGTTGAGTATCATAGCAAGCCAGCTGTTACCCCATTGGTGATTAGTTTGCCGAGTCATATCCCCTACAAGTCAGATAAGGTTGTGCCTTACAAATACAACTCTACAATCTTAGAGGATGGAGTGGAAGTTCCCATCCAGCCAATCCCCGATGTTGGAAATATGGTTGAAAATAGCAGGGTGACCTACAGCGGTCGTGTGTTTGCACCAGTTGTTCAAAGAGATGTTGGTGTTGGAAAGAAAATTGTTGAGAATGATGAACCTAAGAAGGCTACGGGTGAGACTAGTGGAGCTACGTTAGAGAAAGAAGTGGATGATATTTTGAAGATGATTAAGATGAGCGACTACAGAATTGTAGATCAGCTACTGCAGACTCCTTCAAAAATATCTATCTTAGCTTTATTGATGAACTCCTCTGCTCACAGAGAATCCTTGATGAGGGTACTGGACCAAGCTTATGTGGAGAGTGATATGCCAATAGACCAATTCAACAGCGTAATAGGAAACATTACTTCATGTAATAACTTGAGTTTCTGTGATGATGAATTACCAGATGAAGGAAGGAATCACAACTTGGCCTTCCACATCTCTATGAACTGCAAGAATGATTCACTATCCAATGTGCTGATTGATAATGGATCCCCGTTGAATGTTATACCGAGGAGTACGCTTATGAAGTTGAAATATCAAGGAACGCCCATGTGCCCGAGTGGCATCATTGTGAAAGCGTTTGATGGGTCAAGGAAACCTGTTATTGGTGAAGTGGACTTGCCTATTCATATAGGACCACATTTGTTTTAGATAACTTTCCAGGTCATGGACATTGTTCCCGCTTATAGCTGTTTGCTAGGACGGCCGTGGATACATGAGGCAGTGGCTGTCACTTCAACTTTACACCATAAGCTGAAGTTTGTACGTGAAGGGAAAGTAGTGATCATAAATAGGGAGCAGGCATTGTTGATATCTCATTTGTCCTCTTTCAGCATTGTAGAGGCAGATGAAGCTGCTGTTGGAACCCAGTTCCAAGCCTTATCCATTGACAACATAAGAGAAAAATGAGAATTCCATGGTTTCACTGAAGGACGCGCAACAGGTTGTGCGTAATGGTCATAATGAAGTTTGGGGACGAATTGTGGATCCACCTGTGAACAAGAACAGAACTGGCTTGGGGTTCTCTTAGAAGAATGACAAAGGTAAGGGCATGAAGCCGAAGTCTACTGTAGGCAGGTATCAAGACATTTTCCGTAGCGGGGGTTATCTTCATCCGATTGTTTCTAGGATTAACGCCATTGTGGAAGAGGAAGAAGAGTAGGAAATGCTGAATTATGTGACGCATGGGGTCAGGGTTCAGAACTGGATCACCATTGATGTTCCCTCTTGCATACATGTTTCAAAGTAATTTTATTTGTTAATCCTTTTTAAAAATCTTTCACTCTTCCCAAGGTGGAAGTATTAATGTTGTAGGGCTTATCTCTTTGCTGTGACTTTTAAAATCAATAATAAAAGTTGTCTTTGTTTCCCAAATTATGTCTTTATTTTCTACTTTTTCTTGGAAAATGGTAATCAGAAAAAACCTTTCAAAATAAATAATGACTGAAATTCAATCTGCATGATCACTTGTTATATGTGTCAGTTTCTAAATGAAATCACAAGTCATATGTGTAGATTAATTAAAAAACCCGTTGAATATAATGACCTTGCACTCTCTCCCAACTGTGAATGCCCCTGTATATGGGGATGAAGAAGAAGATTATAATGAGATTCCAGAAGAGGTCTCACAGTTGCTTGAGAACGGGGAAAATACCATTCACCATATAAAGAGCCATTGGAAGTGATCAATTTGGGTTCAGAAGAAGATCCAAAGAAAGTCAAGATTGGAGCATTGTTGCATCCTGATGTGAAGAGCAGGTTGATTGAGCTGTTGAAAAAGTATGTGGATATTTTTGCTTGGTCTTATCAAGATATGCCTGGTCTAGATACAGATATTGTAGAGCACCGTTTGCCGTTGAAGCCAGAGTGTCCGCCAATTAAACAAAAGATGAGAAGAACTCACCCATATATGGCAGTAAAAATCAAAGAGGAGGTTCTAAAGCAGATTAATGCTGGTTTTCTTATAACGTCAGTGTATCCTCAATGGATTGCCAATATTATCCCAATATCGAAAAAAGATGGAAAGGTCCGCATGTGCGTAGATTACAGAGATCTAAATAAAGCTAGTCCAAAAGATGATTTTCCATTGCCACACATTGATATGTTAATGGATAGCACAGAAAAATTTAAGGTATTCTCGTTCATGGACGGATTTTCCGGGCATAATCAAATAAGAATGGCTCCAGAGGACATGGAAAAAACAACGTTTATCACACCCTGGGGAACATTCTGTTACAGAGTGATGCCATTCGGGTTGAAGAACGCTGGTGCAATGTACCAGAGGGCTATGACAACCCTATTCCATGATCTGATGCACAAGGAAATCGAAGTATATGTTGATGATATGATTTCCAAATCCCAGACTGAAGAAGGTCATGTAGAAGATCTGTTGAAGTTGTTTCAGCGTTTGAGAAAGTATCGTCTCCGCTTGAATCCAAATAAGTGTACCTTCGGTGTCCGATCAGGGAAATTGTTGGGTTTCATTGTTAGCCAGAAACGAATTGAAGTTCACCCTAATGAAGTCAAGGCGATTCAAGAGATGCCAGCACCAAGAACTGAAAAGCAAGTCAGAGGTTTCCTCGTGCGTTTGAATTATATTTCCAGATTCATCTCCCACATAACCGCAACATGTGAACCGATCTTTAAGTTGTTAAAGAAAGATCAAGGTTGTGTGTGGACGAATGATTGCCAAAGGGAATTTGAAAGTATTAAATAATATCTTCTTGAACCTCCTATATTGCTCCCTCCTGTAGAAGGAAGACCGTTGATCATGTATCTGACAGTGTTATATAAATCCATGGGTTATATTCTGGGATAACAGGATGAAACATGGAAGAAGGAGTTTGCCATTTATTATCTCAGTAAAAAATTCACTGATTGTGAGTCGCGTTATTCCATGCTGGAAAAGACATGTTGTGCTTTGGCCTGGGCAGCAAAGCATTTGTGACCGTATATGTTGAATCACACTACTTGGTTGATCTCCAAAATGGATCCAATCAAGTACATTTTTGAAAAGCCTGTTCTTATTAGGAGAATTGCCCGCTGGAAGATGTTGTTATCTGAATATGATATTGAATACCACACTCAAAAAGCTATTAAAAGCAGTGTGTTGGCAGGTTATCTTACTCACCAACCAATGGAGGATCACCAGACTATATAATTCGAATTCCCCGATGAGGATGTGATGTTCCTGAAAGTGAAAGATTGTGATGAACCAATGCCTAAGGAAGGTCCTGACCTGAATCTCGTTAGAGTATTATATTTGATGGAGCTGTGAATGCTTATGGTAAAGGAATTGGTGCTATGATTATCACTCCTCATGGATCGCACATTCCTTTTACTGGAAGGTTAACATTTGATTGTACTAATAATATGGCCAAATACGAGGCTTGCATCATAGGTCTTGAAGAAGCTATTGATCTCAAAATTAAAATTCTAGATGTGTATGGTGATTCAACTTTGGTAATAAATCAGATTAAAGGAGAATGGGATACTCGTCACCTCGGCTTGATCCCTTACAAAGACTATGCTAGAAGATTATTACCCTTCTTCAATAAAGTTGAATTCCATCACATTCCTAGAGATGAAAATCAAATGGCGGATGCTCTGGAAACTCTAGCTTCTATGTACCAAGTGTATACTTGGAATGATATACCCCGAATTATGGTTCGACGACTGGATAGGCCCACTCATGTGTTTACAACAGAGTAGGTAGAAGATGAAAAACCTTGGTATTATGATATCAAGCATTTTCTTTAGACTCAGGAATACCCGATTGGTGCGTCGAAGAAAGATAGAAAGACATTGAGAAGATTGGCAGGCAGTTTCTTCCTCAGTGAAAATGTGTTGTACAAGAGAAATTATGACATGGTCTTGCTCAGATGCGTGGATAGACACGAAGCAGACATGTTGATGCATGAGATTCATGAAGGTTCATTTGGCACTCATGCCAATGGACATTGGATGGCTAAAAAGATGCTAAGGACAGGTTACTATTGGCTGATAATGGAGTCCGACTGTTATAAATTTGCAAAGAAGTTCCATAAATGCCAGATTTATGCAGACAAGGTCCATGTGCCTTTGACACTTCTCAATGTGATTTCCTCCATGTGTCCTTTCTCTATGTGGGGTATTGACATGATTGGGATGATAGAATCCAAAGCTTAAAACGGACACCATTTTATCTTGGTAGCAATTGATTACTTCACCAAGTGGGTGGAGGCTGCCTTATATGCCAATGTTACTAAGCAAGTGGTTGTGCGCTTCATTAAGAATAACCTTATATGTCAGTATGGTGTGCCGAGCAGAATCATCACTGACAATGGCTCGAATTTGAACAACAAGATGATGACAAAACTGTGCAAAGAATTCAAGATTGTCCATCACAATTCATCTCCGTACAGGCCAAAGATGAATGGGGCTGTTGAAGCTGCTAATAAGAATATCAAGATAATTATCCAGAAAATGGTTGTTACTTATAAGAATTGGCATGAAATGCTTCCTTTTTCTCTGCATGGATATCAAACATCTGTCCGCACTTCAACATGAGCAACCCCGTTCTCCCTGTTGTATGGAATGGAAGCTGTACTCCCTATCGAGGTGAAGATTCCCTCTTTACATGTGATAATGGAAACCAAATTGACAGAGGTTGAATGGGTCTAGAATAGGTTTGACCAATTGAATTTGATTGAGGAGAAGAGAATGACGGCTTTGTGTCATGGTCAGTTATATCAAAGAAGAATGAAGAGAGCTTTTGATAAAAAGGTCAAACCTCGTGAATTCAGAGAAGGCGACCTCGTGCTCAGGAAGATCATGTCTTTCAACGCTGATTCTAGGGGCAAGTGGACTCCCAATTTTGAAGGCCCATATGTTCTCAAGAAAGCCTTCTCTGGCGGTGCATTAATTATTGAAACTATGTATGGCGAGGAGTTCCCACGTCCCATGAATGCTGACACGGTCAAGAAATACTTCACCTAAAGAAATAAAAGAACAACTCGCTAAGCTGAAAACCTGAGAGGGCGGCTTAGGAAAAAAAGGATCGTCTCGGTAAGACGAAAACCCGAAAGGGCGGTCTAGGAAAAAATTAGAGACCTAAACAGAATAAATTTCCCACTAACTTGAAAACCCGCAAGGGCAGCTTAGGAAAAAGTTAGGGACTTTCTTGGCAAGTAACTACGTCAGACAAGACTTGATCGTTGAAGCAACAATCTTCTCGGATACTCACCATACTTCAACAGAAGCTGCTGCTCAGAATTTCAAAACTTGTTAGAGGGGATAGTGGTCATTGTATCTCAATGTATCTTTTCCATTATATATTACCATTTTTCAAACTTTGTAATCATCTATGGAGTCTCGCCATTCGCAGACTACCATTCTATTAATGAAATTTGAGCTTTTACCTAATTCTTTGTATTTCTTATTTTATTTAGATTGTAAAGACTCCATTTATTATTGATAATAACTTTCAAAGCAAAAAAAGATTAAATAACAAAATTGATTTTTCAAAAAAAATATTTTACGATCTGCTTTTACTTTGAGATTTGTGACGAAACAATGATAACAAAAATGGTGATCCCAGGAATGGACAAACTCCAGTTGTTTTGAGAATTTTTTGTTCCCCTCGGGATGTTTTTGCCGTATTGGTTTTATGATTTCGGTATCCTCGGTCAAGTTTGGATTCATTTCTCCTCTTTTCCGAGTTTTCATGATGTGAAGTTTCAATCCGCATTTTCTCCAGTGAAGTTTTCGTTTGGCCTAATAGAAGTTCTTTTTCTAGAGAAGTTGGTATCATAACCACTCTTGAAGAACGTAGGTCCCTGGTTTCTTTAAGTGAAGGACGTATTGTGGTTTTCCCTTTGTGGATGTAGTGTTAACCTCCCCAATGAAGTAGGCCTGAATTCCCTAGTGAATGTTTTGATGTTCTGGTGTCAGTCTGCTTTACTTGAGACTGGCTTTGCAATCTCCAGTAGGAATCTTACTTTTAAAAACACTTGTTTCCCCGGTGAAGCCTGAAGAAGGATGTTCTATCCCTGTCTTTGTACTATTCTGTCACTTCATTTTGCTTACTTCCGGATTATGTCGCTCCCCAATAAAGCTAAAGCAGCCAGTAGGTTTTGTTTCCTCAGTTGGCATTTACTTTTTCTTGGAATGATCATCTTGGATGAAGTTTAGCCGAGTGTTGTTAGTGCCCGAGGTGGTTTTGCTTTGTTATTCCCAATGTTGTATATCTATTTTGTCAGCATACGCATGATAACACTCATACATTCATACATACATCATGCATAGATAAAATTGGCAAATCATTGTTCATTGACATTTGTTAATTTTTTTTTTTGAAATATCATCCTGTTTTGTAGAGTTATGTTGTCCTCTCTTTGATAGAGTGTTGGCCTTAAGCAGAAAGCTTATATTCTTTCAGTTTCCCCACTGAGTTGTCCCTAGTGGAAGATTTTTGCTTTAGCCTTCTTGTACAGCTCCTGGTTCGGATGGATTTGGTTTTCCCTTTTGAGTTTATTTCTCAAAGGATGTATTCTGGTTGACCGTTTCGTTCTAGTTTATTTCTGGTTTGAATCTGTGGTTCCACAACAGTATTATTTACTTTGGATTTCTGAAAACTTCAAGTTTTGGTAGGTGCATTTATTTTGCACGAGAAGACTTTATCTCCTCAGCAGGAATATCGCGGCATCTCCCCAGGAAGTCATATTTCTTTCTCCAGGAAGTCATATTTCTCTCCCCAGGAAGTCATATTTCTTTCTCCAGGAAGTCATATTTCTCTCCACAGAAAGTCATTTCTTTTTAAAATCCTCCATGACAACAAGTAGCAGGTCTCTTTATTTGAGTAACTTGTGCTTCTCTGTAAAAGTCAACGTAACTTTTTTTTCTATCTCCTCTATGAGTGAATAGTTTGCAGTTTGTCGTCAAATTACGCCAACGGATGGCAAGACTTTCAATATCACATAAACAACTCGTTGTGAAATATTTGCAAGTGGAAGTCTCTTTATTTGATACAACTTATATATTATCCTTTCCAGGCAGAGTCCCTTGGTTAAAAAATAAGTTGGGACCCGTTCTAGGTGAAACGCCATAATCTTGGGGAAACTTGTTATCTTTTTGCTACCCTCAGTGAACGTTGGTAGTTCATCGTCAATGAACGGTGATGCAATGATATATTATCTTTCTACCTTCAGTGAAAGTTGGTAGGTCATCGGCAGTGAACGTCGATGATTATTATCTTTTTTGTACCCTTAATGAATGTTGGTAGTTCATCGTCAGTGACCGGCGGTGCTATGATATTTCTTTTCTCTCTACCTTCAGTGAAAGTTGGTAGGACATCGATAGTGAACGTCGATGTTTGTTATATTTTTGCTACCTTCAGTGAATGTTGGTAGTTCATTATCAGGGAACGGAGATGCAATGATATATTCTCTTTCTACCTTCAATGAAAGTTGGTAGGTCATCAGCAGTGAACGTCGATGTTTGTTATCTTTTTGCTACCTTCAGTGAACATTGGTGGTTCATTGTCAGTGAACGGCGGTGCTATGATATTTTCTCTTTCTACATTCAGTGAAAGTTGGTAGATCACCATCAGTGAAAGTTGGTGTTTGTTATCTTTTTGCTACCCTCAGTGAACGTTGGTAGTTCATCGTCAGTGAACGGCGGTGCTATGATATTTCTTTTCTCTCTACCTTCAGTGAAAGTTGGTAGGACATCGGCAGTGAACGTCAATGTTTGTTATCTTTTTGCTACCTTCAGTGAACATTGGTAGTTCATCGTCAGTGAACGGCGATGCAATGATATATTCTCTTTCTACCTTCAGTGAAAGTTGGTAGGTTATCGGTAGTGAACGTTGATGTTTGTTATCTTTTTGCTACCTTCAGTGAAAGTTGGTGATACATCGTCAGTGAACGGGTGTGCTATGATATTATCTCTTTCTACCTTCGATGAAAGTTGGTGTTTGTTATCTTTTTTCTACCCTCAGTGAATGTTGGTAGTTCATCGTCAGTGAACGGCGGTGCTATGAAATTTCTTTTCTCTCTACCTTCAGTGAAAGTCAGTAGGACATCGGCAGTGAACATTGATGTTTGTTATCTTTCTCTCTACCTTCAGTGAAAGTCGGTTGGACATCGGCAGTGAACGTCGATGTTTGTTATCTTTCTCTCTACCTTCAGTGAAAGTCGGTAGGACATCGACAGTGAATGTTGATGTTTGTTATCTTTCTCTCTGCCTTTAGTAAACTTCGGTAGCTTCGCCTTCGGTAGAAGTTGGTGTATCCTTTAACCATTCTACCATCCTCTTTGATTCAGGTCTTTTGATCCACCAGTGATTTATTTTCCTGGTAGGGTCGCTCTCTTGTTTCTTTATTATTGTTACATCCCTCGTGGTGATTTGCGTCCCTTTGGAATTTTCCATGCGCATTCATGATCATAAACATTTGCATGGCATCTTAAGGCCAAAAATAGGGTTTGTTTTATATTTAAGTATCCCCGATCGCGTCGACACGAAGATTTTTAACCTTCATATCTCCAGATAGAAGAAACTTAAATAAGGGCAGCTGTTGTACCCCAATTTTTACCCCCAAGATCCTTTCATCATACCATGTTGATTCATTCAAATAAGATCACACTAGGATTCTTGATTCCCCTCCCTATATGTAGCTTTTTCCTTTTGAGGAATCACCAAGCACCTTGACTTATGTTCTTTTGTGATCATGAATATTGTTTTTGTCTTAATTTCTTCTTTCAACTAAATAAAATGCAATGTTGGTTTGTCTTTCTTGTTATCCATGTAGGTAAAGGCAATGGGATTTAACAAGTTACCCCATGGGTTCATGAAATTATTTCCATGCTCTAGTCAATAAAGCTTGAGAAGTTCAAACCTCACCATTGGGTTGGTTTTGTAATAATTAGCATGGCAAGGTTGTTTTGGTTCATCACATTTCAAGGTTATCAAATTTGGTTGAAAAGCACAAGGGATTGATTAGAGAAGTTGTCATGGTTGGACAAGATTTTATTCCATTTGGTTACAAGTGCATATTTCTCTAAATGTTCAAGATATGGAAGTGGTTTTGGTGGCTATGAGTTCTCATTATCATCCTCAACAACTTCTATTTACAAATCATGTGTGTTGGTACAAGAAGTTTGTTCAAAATTGTCAAAGTTTCTCAAAGCATTCTCTTGATCTAAGGAGCTAGGGTTTTTAACTTCAAAGGAATATATCTTTCTCATCTCTTGGTATTTTTGAGTTATTCCAAATACAACTTTCTCTTCAAAGGGTTATTAACAAATCACTTCAAAAGTTTCAAGGAGTTGTCATGAGGAAGAGACTCAACCAGGAAGAAAGATTACAAGTCCTCCAGATGAATCCTCAATTTTCCATGCTTGACTTCAAATGATCATAACTTGGTCAATTTTTATCACCTTGAGCCCATTATTTTTCCATAATAATCTTGAAGGTGTGAACTTTATACCTTCTTTTATGCACAAAGTGAGAAAATGGATGGAAGTTTCCTTAACGATGCAAAAGATTATAGGTCATTTCATGATTTTTTGCCAACTTCAACAATTAATAACTCTCTCAATTTTTGGATATTTTTAATGGTTCAAGTTTCAAAATGTCATTCAAGAGATCTACTTCATGCCATATTTTTTGGTCAAGAGCAAGTTCCAAGTGGAAGGCCATGTTTGGATGCAAGACATTATAGGTCATTTTTGAAGAACAACTTGAAATATTTCTAAGTATGGAAAGTCAACTCTTTTTCTCCAACTTTGACTCAACATAACTTTCATCTCAAGCATCCATTTGATTCCATTTTTTTCCATTGCAAAGCTTGTAACCTCATCTTTCTAAAGCATCAAGAATCATGCCTTAAGACCCCTTGAGCTGAGAATGCCATTCTTTCAAACGTGGTAACTTGGAATTGAAGTTTCATTGCAAGTTAGAATTTGAATTTCATGTTACAACCTCTAAACCTCAAATTAGCACACGTTTTGGGTCTAAACATGATTAGCCAACTTTCTCAAGTGGATTAGTGCATCAAAATGCGTGTTTTGGATGAGTTTTAACAAAAGAGAAGTCACATTTTCTTTATGATGCAGACCCACACGAATTCCCTCCAAATTGCATCATTCACCCTTCCTTTTGATCCCATTTTCTTCTCCTATAAATACATGAGCAGTCCCATTCATTTTCTCAAGCTTGGATAGCCAGAATCACCCTACCAAACTTGTTCCACAACTCAGAATTCAGTAACTTCAAAATCCATTCTCAAGCCTTTTTCAATCCAATTTTTCCATCAGTTTACCTTCCTTGATCTTCCCTGAAGCTAACCATATAATTACATTCAAAAATCGTGCCCTATACTGCTCCATAGAAGTCCAGTTTCAGAGCTCTGCAACTCAACTTCAATAGGTAGATTCATTCATCAATTCTTCAAAACTCTACTATCATTGTGTTACTCTCATTTCCCTGGTTCTAGTCGCAACACTTACCTTTTACTGGAAAGACGTTTTGACCATGAAATTTCAAATCCCTTTTCAAAGCTTTCCTTCCAAATTGCTTGAGCTACAATTTATATAAATTTGGCGCGAGGGTGTGGTTGTCTTCGTCTTGAAGAGACGAAGCGAACGACATAGGTTTGAGCTTCTGATTTTAAAGTTTGAGAGACCTGCAAATCACGTTGGCTGGAGGTTAAAGATGACCTACGTGTCATCTTCCAACCAATGATGGCACGCCACTTGTTATTTTTGAAAATCTGATTTATATTTAATTTTGTACTTTATTCCCTAATGACCATGATATGTACAATGCGCCAGATCCCTTGGATTTGATTACTAACGCGTTTTGACTCTCATCCAATTGTCCACATATTTTTACTTTTATTTTCTTTTCTAATTTTTATATTTTAATTGTTTTAAATTTCAAAAAATCATAGAAAAATCATTTAGTCCAAAAAATCTGAAAAAATTATGAAAAAATATTTTGATTATTCTCTTTCTGATTTTTATTTTTTCACAATTTAATTTTGTGTTTTGGTATTTTTTATAAATTTACACTTTATTTGAATTGTTTTAAATGTTTAAAAATACTTTTATACATTTTTAAATTCTGAAAAAATTATGGAGTGATCCAATGATATTGTGACAAATATTGGTGATCTTATTTTATTTTTGTTTCTAACCTTACTATTTTTTTAATCATTTTTGGTTTATTCTACCCATTTATTTTAATTTTAAAAATAGTTTCTGACTTTAAAAAAATTACCAAAAAATTTGTAAAATTGTTTGAGCCTTTTTCTGATTTTTCTATGGTCTTACTTTTTATTTCTTGATTAATTTGAACATAGTTAATATTTTTTCTCTTTATTTTTTATTTTTAAACATTATTTTTAAACCCTTTTGTATATATTAAAATGTAATATTATTTTGTGACTATTTTCTGGCTGATCTTGGGTTAAATTTTGGATCATGAACTTTATTAACATCATTGGGTCCATGGTGTTGAGTTTAACTCCACAAAAATGTATGAATGATTTTAATAATAGTTTGATTAAATTTAATTCAAAAGTGGTTTGTATATTCTCTCTCATCCCTCTTCATCCCATCCCCTTCTTATTGCACTAAATGTTGTTGGAGCATGATCTCTATATCATGTCTCAGAACAAATGGTGCATAGATTGCTATTGACCGGCCTCAAAATAGGTGCGACTTCTATATAAGTCAACTTACGATTGCTTATAATAGCGCTAAATTTTGTCCCGATTCGAATAAATAATCATTCGTGGAACAAACTTATGTTTGCAAGCCCATGTATGTTAATTTGATCTCTTTGATCCAATAACCTTGAGATTCATTGTGTAGAGGCTTTGGTTTTACCAATCCTATGATGGATCTATAACACCTTTGGTCAACGCGGATCACTTAAACATCGTTGATCATTAAATGGCACTTGTGAGAATTCCAAATGGACGATATACTTGACAAAAAGCAAATGCAACTTGTTGTGTGGAGGCTTTGGTTCTACCAATCCTCTAATGAGTTCCAAATACAAGTTTCAAGATGATCATCCAACTAACCACTAATCACTAATAATTGACTTTATCCTTTATTTTTATTATATACCCCTTTTATTTTTATGCACCATTTACTTTCAGCATTTACATTTCATTCCATTTTCATCTTTGTTCATTTGAGTATTTACTTTCTTGACAGTTTTACTTTGCTCACTTGAGCTTTTCTTTTTTTTAAGATACTTAATAATCAACGTAAACTATAAAAATATTTAATGGTACTTGGACTATTTAGTTACTATCCTTGCCATTATGGAGCATTGGACTTTTTGGACTTAGAATTAGAAACATGGGCCTATGATTAGAGACCTTGTGATCTTATCTGATTATTTTGTCTGGAGCTCTTGAGGTTTACCTCAAGACATTGGGTTATTTGTTTGTTTTGTGTGCAGCTTATTGTGATTATACTATTTGTTTGTAATCTGGAATTCACCCGTATACAGCCGTTACTCTGCCCAATTTTTGTGAAGAATTAATACACTTGAAGTTTGGTTCTCTCAAGAGGTCTAGTATTTTTGCTTGTTTGGTTTCAATCTAAAGAATGGGAATTATATCTTGGCTCATAGTGTCAAGTATCGACTTCTTGTTGGTTAGATGGTTCTTATCCCTAGCTTTTTACCTTATGCTTTAGGATAGCCTCTTCTTCTCCTCCCATCTTCTTTAATTTAAAAATTCTTCTCCCTCCTTTTGAAAATTCTTCTTGTTTTAAACTTGAATTACTTTTATAATAAACTTGGACTCATGTCCATGCATTTTCAAAACATTTTCATAAATAAACTCCAATCAAATTAATAATACCTTGACATTTTTTGTGAGAAGACTAAAAGTCAATCAATCTCATTCAAACCATTTTGCCACTTTGGCTTTTATCTTTAAACTTTTCTCAAAAGATTGAACTCTTGTCAATCCTTGTAGTGATGCAAACAACTATACTTCTATAATATGTAGTGAAGAGAGATATTTTCCACTTGGGTGTTGAGTGAGGCATTATTGATTTTAAGATCCAGGCCATATCCTCCACTTTGAGATGATGCAAATTCTCCTTTCTCGTAATTGTGGGTAGTAGGTATGTTTTCCACACGGACAATGACGATGATGTTTTATGTCATAAAATTAACCAACACATTTGTGTTTTAAATTTTTTAAAGAGGAACTATGTGTACCCTGATCCCCTATTGCACGAAAAGGTGCTACGTAGGCACTAAAGGTTCGCAACCGCGGCGGGTGCAAAAATCATAAAAAAAATATATTTCTTTTTCTCACCTCCACCATCCACTTTTATACATCGTTTTTTCATAGCCAAAATATACAGATTTCACAAAGAGGTTCCTACGGAGTACCATAGATGTTTAGGGTGCTAATACCTTCCCTTTGCATAACCAACCACCTTACCTTGAATCTTTCCCCTTCTTTTTGGGTTATTCGCTCTTTTCCCATTCCTTTGGAAATAATAAAGCACGGTGGCGATTTTTATTTTGATCTGTATAAGTCAAGTTAATTCAATGACTTAGTCTTAAAACATTTCAACCGCTACAGTGAGCAACTAAAGTCTTGACATCTTCACTTTGGATGTGCCTTCATGGGTAGATTGAAGAATCCCCCATGCATCCTTAGCTACTTCACACGTGTTCACTAATCTAAAAATGTTCTTGTCAATTCCATTGAATATAGCATTCAAGACTTTAGAATTTCCAATAGAAATTTCATCCTCTTCTTTAGAGAAATCTTCTTCTGGCTTTAACTCAGAAGTAAGTTCTCTATTTTCTCCCAATTTGACAGGGTGTTTCCATCCTTTTAAGACAACTTTCCAAGCCCTGTTGTCCAGAGACTTTAGAAAGGCCGCCATACGTGGTTTCCAATAGTCATAATTGCTTCCATCCAGAATGGGTGGTCTGCTCACAAATACTCCTTCCTTGTCTATAGTACCAAAAAGTATCTTCCCTAGATCTCACCCATATATAGAGCAGGATGCGTACTCTGATATCAATTGAAATTCTGGTATCAGATATGTGATGTCGAAGGAGATGTCACGACACAAATATCCGAGGACAATATAAAATGTAACAATATTAAAATCAGTAAAAACACAAGGGATTGTTAACCCAGTTCGGTGTACAAAAACACCTACTCGGGGGGCTACCAAGCTAGGGACAAGTCCACTAAATAGTATCAATTCATAGACCCTCAGTAAACAACCACTTTACGATCTAATCACTTAATCACTACCCGTGCTATACTTCTACCTAAGACACACCTAGGTATGAGGCATTTCTCAAATCTCTTCAATCACTAACAGTGAAGAACAACAGAATTATTAAGTTTTAAAGACTTCAATCATTCAATACTTAAAAGCTTATGAATGATGCACAATTAACAACTCAAATTACAACTCAAGTATTAAAGCAATACTTAGAGTGTATTACAATTAAAAATACTTAGACTTCTAAAACAGAAAGAATATATTATTTCTTCAAAAGTTGTTGTCAAATGAATAAGGATGCAACTCCTTATAAAGGCGCAACAGTGGGCTTGGGCTGGAAAAAAAAATTCCAACCCCTTGAATATTTCCATGAAAATAGGCCAAGATATAATCCATAAAGATAATACAGATCAAAAAATATTCCTCCATATTTTTCGCAAGCTATGAGTCACAAATCCTGAATAATGGCGCGCATAAAAACATGAAACAGAATATTGGAAACACATATTAAGTCATGTTCAGATCAAGAGGCAGATGTTAAGACATCTGCTTTGACATCATTTAAAAACAGTTTGCTTCAAATTTCAAGGCATTGAGCAAAACATTATCAAGTCAGTGTTTTACCAAAATTGCTACCAACAAACACTTACAATAATTGTTATTACTATTCTATCTTTGACAAATTATACATCATCAATAATTTGTCATTACTATTTTAGGTTTGACTATTAGATAGAAATTTATAAATAATTGTAATAATATTCTTTGTTATTATAACAAATTCTTCATTTTAGAGGTAAAATGCTTATCATTCTTTACTTCACTAGGTAATAAATTTTAGGGAAAATATATTTTGTCTTCGTTATATGTGGAAATTTTATAAATTACTGTAAAAAAAGTTTGAATTTCATCCTTTTAACATTTTAAAATTTCATTTTTTTATCATTTCATTAAACCAAATCAATAGAAACTTTAACATGACATATACATGTTATCTGTTCTGGGCTTGGCTGGCACTTGATCCACATATGGGCATATCCAATCCAGCGCCTTTGCCTATGGCCCAATAGCTTCAGGCCCAAGTCAGATAGCCATTGAAGATTTCCTCCACGTGCTCATTAAGGAACCTGGTCAACAGTCACTATCCACCGCCACTTGCCCTCGAAGAATAATGGGTCCACTGTCCCTATATTCCCGAGGCGCTTTACCAGGGAGGGGACCACGTGCTGGACTCTATTACCCATGTAACCTGGCAGTCCTTGTTATTGGGCCATAATCACTTGGCCCAATACATGGATCTTGGCTCAGCGCTAGGGGCTATAAATACCCTCTCTCATGAGAGGGTTAGGTATTCATTCATTCAACCTCACTTTTATTACTTACACTATGATGTCTAGACTCTTACTTTGGCATCAGAGTACCTTACAAGTACCCCCTCATTCACTTCAAAAACTGTCTCATTCAAACTTGTGGGCCATCAATGATTCCTTCTAGTCAGGTACGATCAGTGGCGATGTCTGTAGGAACCTGCTTCCCCATTTTTCACTAACTAAAGATAAAATCAAACTTTCAACTTTTCGATTTTCATGGACGCTCCAGTAAACAATGAAGATCTTAATATTCACTTCGTCGAGTTTAGAAACAACAACAACAACGACCTTTTCGTCCACGCGCTCGACATCAGGGTGTTGGCTAGAAATTTTGACTAAGTCAAAATTGAGCTGAGTCAATGGTACTGAATATACTTGGAGAGTTGTTTGGTTATTTTATTTGTTGGAACCCATGAAGATTCAAATTCGAAATTGATAGTTTATGAAATTCGAATTGTGAAATAAAGTATCATTAAAAATTCGAATTCGAATTAAGGTATTATTCGAGATAAGGTTCAAAACATTATACTTAGAACGTTATCATGTTTTGGCGCTCAAGACGGATAATCAAAGGGTTTTTGAATTTGAATGTTTATTCTTATCCAAAAGGACGCGTGGAATATTTAGGATCATCAAAGGCATGCCAGCAGGAAATGTGGCATTAGTTCGTTAGGAGACCGTTAGGGTCGAAATTCTATAAATTGTAGCTTTTGTGTTTCAATTTGGTGTTTTCACATCTTTGTACAAAATACTCAAATATACTCAAAGTACCAGTGTTAGAGAAACGAGTTAGAGAGAATGTATGTATGATGCACCATATTTTACGATTCAATGTCATTTATATTCAATGAAGTCTCTTCGTGTTATTTATGTTCTTTATAATTTCCAGTCTAGACTAGTTTCTGTTTTATTACTTTCATAAAGAAGTTCCACTTTGACATACGAAGTGTTTCCTTTCGTTTAAAAGAGATTATCATAAAAAACAAATTTTCCAAATACTAGAACACAATAGTCCTGAGATCAATCTGATCGATCTCATGAGTAACTGAATATGTTAGAGGATTTAGAGGATCAACGGTTGTTTACCAAATTACAGGGTAAACAAATTGGCACACCTGGTGAGACCATGTGTCTAGTTTTTTTTTAATAATCTGTGTTTACGAACTTGTTTCATTGTATGAGATTAAGAAGTGGAAAATTAGCCAATACCATAGATCCTAGACCAAAAAGGCAATACAATAGGAAAATGGCTAACCCACCCATTAGTGATGCACAACAAGTTCCTCCTTCCAAAGGAGGGAATACGAGCGCTTCGAATACAACTGAAGCCATGGCAATAAGTCAAGGGTTTGTGATTATCCCTTCGAATACAAATGCTACAGTCATACCCCCAAATACAAATGCTTCAACCATATTATCAAACACCCAAAATTAACCTTTTATAATGTTTGTGGCCAGTCAAATTCCACCCATAACCCTCAGACCTTCAATAAATTGTGTCTCTAGAACATATGCACTAGGGTTCACAATCCCAACATCAGATCCAATATATGGCATTCCAACTTCGTTCATGGCAGGACTTCAAAATAACACTTCGACATATACACATCCTACAACATATGCGTTTTCGCCATTACAAGGATCGGGTTCAGGGGTAAACCATATGGCACGAAATAATTCGCAGCCAGGATATGTTGCTCAATTGCCTCCTATTATCATAAATACAGAGGCAGTTTTAAGGCAGCAGATGGATGATAGTAACCATGAAATGGTGGGAGTACTCTCCCAGCAAATGAGTATAATTTTCAACCCTTTAATCCAAAGCACCACACAGACAAACTTGCAGAATGCCCAAGCAAACCAACAAATGGCAGCACAAATTGGGCGCCTTGCAGATTTCTTTCGTGCAACCAGAGAACCAATTCGATAACCAATACCTACATGGATAAGGGAAAATCAAGGCATCATGTTTCAAGAAGAACCAACCATTGACCATGCACAACCAGTGATACACCTAGAAATCGAAATTCAACAACCAGTTCAAAGGGAAGAACCACCCAGGTTTCAACAGGCTATTCCCAGGGAGGAACCACGAAGGAGGGTAGTCATGGTGAATCGAAACCAAGATGCTGATAAAGTCCTCCAAGGATATCGCCAAGATGATATGGTAGGAAATAATAATCTAGCACCCATAGTCGAAAGAATCATGGCACGAAATGGAGTAAATATTTTCATGCGAAGGCCAAATTATACATCCCTTTTGTTTTAATACATTCAGCAAATTGAGTTTCTTAGGGGATGGGAAGTGCCAAAATTTATAAAGTTTTCTGATGACACCAGTTAGTCAACCATAGAACATGTTGCTAGATATCTTACAGAAGTAGGGGATATAGCAAACAATGAGAATATAAGGATTAAGTATTTCCCTAGTTCACTAACCAAAAATGCTTTTACTTGGTTTACTACTCTTGCAGCAAACTCCATCCATGATTGGAATCACTTGGAGAGATTATTTCATGAACAATTTTATGTAGGTTAATCCAAAATCAGCCTGAGCGAATTGGCAAATGTCAAACGCAAATTCAGTGAGCCTATATACGATTATCTTAATAGGTTCCTTCTGTTAAAGGCAAGATGTTTCACACAGGTGCCTGAACACGAGTTGGTCAAAATGGCAGCAAGAGGATTGGACTTCTCTATCAGAAAGAAGTTAGATCCCCAGTATCTGAGAGATATGGCACAACTGGCTAACAGAGTTTAACAGGTAGAGCGTCTGAAGATCGAAAAAGCAAGGGCTAACAAAAGCCACAGGAAAGAAAGAATGGCTTATATTGAAGCTTTCTCAAACAAAAGAGATGTCGAAGATGATTTTTCATAGGTTGAAGAACATGAGATAGATCTTGCAAAGTTAAAGCAAGGACCAACATATCCTTGCAAAGTGTTAATGCATGCGAATGGGAAAAATCCTATCGAACCAGAAAGGAATGACAATTTCCCAAAGAAAACCTATACTTTTGAAATCACCAAGTGTGATGAAATATTTGATTTATTAGTAAAAGATGGCCAGATGATAGTTCCCCTAGTGCTAAAATTCCCCCGTTAGAACAACGAAAGAAAAGGGGATTTTGTAAGTATCATAATTTATTAGGCCATAAAACCTCACAATGCTATCTTTTCAGGGATATGATACATAATGCTATCAAGGAAGGGAGGCTAAAGTTCAGAGAGAATCCCAATAACCTGATGAAGGTCAACACAGATCCTCTTCAGATTGCTGAGACAAATTTTGTAGAGCCTGTAGATATCAACATGGTTGATGTTGCCGAAGTCGAAGAAGGTCAACTCGACGCAGGAAAGATATCTGAAGATACTCAGTGGCCAAAGACTGTTGAGGGTCTCATGGGCCAGGGAGAAGGAAATGATGCTGATGGTAATGCAAAAGTTGCTGGCGAAGTAAAGACTACTGAGGGTCTCATGGGCCAGGAAGAAGGTAATTCTATTGATGGCAATGCCAAAATTACTGGCGAGGCTAAGACTACTGAGGGTCTTAGAGTTAGATTCGAAGAGCTTGAGATTGTTGAAGGTCCCAAGTTAGAAATAAACATGGTGAATCTGAACCAGCTGTCCCCATAAATTGAGGAGATTGAAATACGTTTGAAGATGGAGAATGATATGATGCAAACTGGGCACTAAAAAGTAAGCCTGGTCGAATATCTTTTTCATTACCATACGAAGAATCTTGAGGAACTAGTGTGCCCTAGGTGCAACGTAATGAATGATCGAGGAGCTGCGAAAACATACTAGAAAGTGTACCAAGAGAGGGTCGGAAACAACTGGAGGAACGATAAAGAGTTGCTGCCATACCCAAAAATGGGAGAAGCCTTGATGGGTTTTCTGGTTCGCTGTCATAAGGCAGGATCATATGTCTTAATGTTCCCATGGTGTAACGCTATTTATGATAGAAAGGCGACTGAAGCATTTGAGAAAATTCTATATGCTCAATGCTGGAACAATCAAAGGCATAGCAGGGGAAGGTATGTAACCAATGCAAAAGGAATTCCAAAAAGGTCAGATAGCCCACACCCCAAGGTGAATCGATAAGTCACCTTCAAGCCACCTGCCAACATCCTAACAGACAAGTGGTTGGAGTCTAGTCAGAGCAGGCATGGAGGAAAAGGAAAAGGGAAATTGAAGAGTTTCAAGGAAGGTGGCAAAACAACATGGGCATATCGAAGGCAGTTCTAGTCAATGAAGAAACGAGCCTATGTGTCTGAAAACTATAAGGGAATAAACCTAATGACAAGGTCCTAATGGCGAAGATTCCAGAGGACTAAGAAGGCTCAAAGAGAATTTACAAGAAACGAAGTAGGGGAATCAAGTACGAATCAGACTTTGTTTGCTGCACCTGTCGAAGAGAAGTCCCCAATACAAAGGAGGCTTTTCCCCCCAAAAAGATAGAGGTGTTCGTCAAAAGGACTATAGAGGAAACAAATTGTAACGAAGAGCCAACCAATGATGAGGACATGCTTACTGACAAGTTCGACTCAGATGGGGAGTCTTCTCTGAATATCAATTGCAATATAGTTTCTGTACTACCACATGAATATGACCAAGTGACGAAGATAGAAGATTATGAAGAAGCATACGAATTAGAAATGGCGAAGCACAAGCCTATGTGCTACTATGTTATGAATAATGGAGCAGTCGAAGAATAGAATATGTTCTTTGAAAGACTAGACCAAGGTATGAAGAATCACCTGAAGCCTCTATTTATCAGAGGAAATATTGAACAAGTGGTGATCAACAAAGTGATGGTAGATGGGGGTGCTGCTGTCAACCTAATGCCTCAGTTCTTGCTGAAGAGGATAGGTATGTATGTGTCGTACCCCAAATTTTTCCTACCTCGATGATTTTATTAAAATAGAAGAAATATTTAATTAAAGATGGTATAGCAGTGTCTGATGGCCCATCTTTATCCAAATCGGGTAGGGGTGTATTTTAATTCAGGAAAGTGGGGCTTTCTAAATCAGAAAGACTCATGTATCCGTAGGCCCATTTACGAAACATGTTGGCCAATGGCCCATGAGATTCGAATATGGAAAATTATTTTAGAAAAAATTATTAAGTTCTTTAATTGTAATAAAACTCATTTAAGGTGTTGTTAGTAAAAGGGGAGGTGAAGTTTCAACATACGAGCCCATTTTGTCCAGACCCATTTCTATTTTTGTTGTTGAAAAACAAAGATATGGGTATGGTTGTTAAAGACCCATTAGGATTCTTGGTTATTGTTGGTTTCATTTAAAAAAATTATTATTAAAAGCATTAGTTTTAATGATTTTATAAACTATTTGTTAGTAAAGCCTAAATGGAAGTCTGCTGCAAGAAAGAGGGGGTTGAAAACTCGATTTGCAGGCCCGTTAAACAATTTCTAAAGTTGGCCTATTTTGTCATTGCTGCTTTAAGAAGAAATATTATATTTATTCCATATTTGTTTATAAAACTATTTCTACAAATATTAAAGAGATTTATCATTGTTATAATATTTTTGTTCATTAAGTATTTTATTAAGAGTTTTTCTGAAAAGATAATTTTCGTTTGGGCCCAATTTGTATAAAAATAGTGGTCATAATAAAATATTTTCGTTTGGACAGAAACATTGTTCTACAATTCAAAATCTTTTTGCTGTAACAATTATGATGTTACTAGGCTAAATAAAAAATACAGCTGAAGGCCCAATTCCATTATGCATGCAGGCCCAATTGAATAAAAAAACATTTTTTTTGCTGATAATACAATAATAACATGCTGGGCCCAATAATACAAACAAATACTGTTTTAATCAATGCCCAAAACATGCGAACGTTTACAGTTAATAATTACTGTGCAAATCTTTTGTTTACAAGACCAAATCTACAGCAAATCAAATAATTTCTATCAATCAAAGCCCAGAAAATCTCTATTAACATAACAAAATCCAATACAACAAATATTAAATCATTCTAATCTCTATTATAACAATTAAATCAATTACAAATAAATCTCTAATATATAAATCTGTAATCAATCAACAATCAATCCCTATATCTGTGCTAATCTAACCTATAATAGAAATTAAAACCCTAATTCTAAAACCTATATATACTAATTGAAAAAACACAGTAAAGAAGCAGATTTTGGGAAGAACAACAGTACCGGAAAAAAAAGGAGACGATGATATACAAAAAGGATTTTTCTGGACGGAAGAGGAAGAATTTGGTCGCCTTGAAGCTCGAAGAAGAACGAAGCACCGATTTGGGTTTCGATTTCCGAAACCCTAATAGGCCTCCTTAGCCGCTACCACCGTCGTCTTTAAACTTGCATTACCGTCACCACCTTCGATCATCACTACAACCTGCGAAACAAAGAAGAACAAGGGATTAAGTACCAAATCAAAAAGCAATCGGAGAATACAGTCGCGGAGAGGTTAAGAGATCCTTAGGTTTTTCTTTTTTTTGTTTTGGGTGTTTGGGGTTGGGATTGTGATTTGAGGTTTGTGGGTGGTAGTCTTCGCCAGCATTGGGAGGAAGTTAGGGTTCTGATGGAGGAAGAGTGAAAGGTTTAGACCATGAGGGAGAGGAAGAGTGAGAAGTTGTAATGGAAATGAGATGATGAAATAGAATGAAAAAACAATATTATGCTATGTTATAATCATGTACGGGCGCGTATACGGCATTATTGTTCACCTCTTAATTCCCATTCGCATGATCATCAGTGTACGACTGTAAGGCCAAGTCCACCATAAGCCTATACCCCCTCACAACACACGATCATTCCGGCTTACCAAAACCAACAATGGGTCAAGCCCAATCTCTTTACTGCATAACTATAAAACGCACCCCTGCCTTGAAGAAGTGAAAAACACAAGAAGGGGGGGGGGGGGGGGGTTGAATTGTAAAACTGAAAATCAATGCAATGAACACGATATTTTTATCCTGGTTCGTTTGATCTCAAACTACTCCAGTCCACCCGTCAAGGTGATTTCGCCTCTCTCCAACGAGGTCTTAATCCACTATATTCAACTCAATATTACAATCTGCTTTAACAACTGCTAAAGCCTTCTTGATGCAAACCATAACCCGGTTTGTCAAGGAAACACTTTCTTACAAATAAGAGAAATCTAGATGTGTGAATGTTTTCTACAAAACTGTATCACAACTGTGATATTACACAACTTAAGCTTATGAAACTAGATTGCTAAAATATTGAGTAAGGAATAATTGGAGCTTTTAGCAAACTGAGAAACGAGAAGATGATGATTAGCTTTTAGGCGTGGAAATAGTTGTAGAGCATTAGCCAATTCAATCTTCATTGTCTTGTTTATATAGCACTGAATTTGTTGAACGTTGGAGCAATAATCTTGATTCAATGCCAATAACAAACTTTCCTTATTGAGCAGATCTTGTCTGGAATGATGCCGTTGGTAATAATTTGCTTTGAATGCACAGTACCGTTGCTACTTAAAGCGTGTTCTGTCTTTGGCTCATTCTGACTCTGCTTAAGTGCTGATGTACTGTTGTTGTCTTTATCAGAGTGTTGAGCGCAGTTCTGTTCATCAAGCTTCAGCATTCGCGTGAGTTATTCTTCTGATTCTGGTATTCTGATATAGCAATTTCTGATGCTGATGTTAATGACCAATATTCTGATGCTGATTGAGTGTACTCTTGCTGATACCTATCAGAGTTTCTGCAAAACAGAAGGTAATATTTTAGGTAGCAAATAGTTCTTACATGAATCACATAATTAATATATCTTTTCATTTTGTTATCATCAAAACTTAAACTTAGGGTAGTAGATTCAAACTTTGTTCTAACAATCTCCCCCTTTTTGATGATGACAAAAACTAGATATTTTTAATTGAAAATAACGTGAAAAAGTATCAGAGATAACTAAATGATAAGATGTATCAGAGTAAGAAGTTATCAAAGATAAGGGATAAAGAGATATGAGAGTTGGGATCAGAGATACTCCCCCTGAATTTGTAACTTCCCTTTTTAATTCCAAGAGTTCTTCAGGATCAGATCTTTATTGCCTTTCTTTGAACATCAGAATATCAGAGCTTTGACTATTAGAAGCTTTAGATCATAATATCAGAGCAGAGCTTTATCAGAGTTTTGCTTTGGGTCAGAGTATCAGGACTTTGGTCTTCAGAGTATCAGAGAGCATTCTTGTACCTGTAGACTTAAGCAAAAGAGAAAACATTCAAAAATATCAGAGTTAGAATGTTTGAGACTTTTTGTCTCAGTAATCTGTTATTGAAAATATCATTCTTGTTCTCCCCCTTTTTGTCAGCAATCAAAAAGTGTAAGTGATGTGCTAAAACAATGAGAGTAGAAAAACTTGTCATATTAAAATAGTCAGAGCCAGACAAAATAGTACAACAGATATGCAAAGAAAACATGAAAATAGCATGAATGAAAATCTAAGGTTGGGGAGGAAAGCCTGTGAACAGAGTCTCCAGCATTGCTTTAATCTGATCAGCAGTCTCAGTCTGCTTGTGCACCATGCTGACTACTGTGTCTATCTTGATGTCCTGCACATCCATCCTTTCTTTCATCTTTTGATCATTTTCATCCATCCTTTGCTGCAAACGGATATCATTCAGCTTTAGCTCTTCCAGAATCTGCCTGTCCAAGGCAGCTTGAGAAGCATCAGAAGCAGGAAGCTTCTGAGAGCTTTCTGCAACATCTTCAGCTTGACTGGCTTCAGCTTGAATAGTCTGATCTTCTTCTGGATGCACCTTTGAAGCTGGACGCTTCTCAGACCATGGCTCACTATCCAGAAGGAGCACGTCTTCTTTCAGCAGCTGACTTCCTACTTCGTTCAGAAGCTTGCTGAAGTTCTGCTGTGCTTGCTCATAATTGATGTCTTGCAATTTTAGAGCTTCAACATGTACCCAAATTCTGAATCGTGTCCAGAGCTGGTCAGAGGCAGTTGGATCAATCATTCCAGGACAGACTTACTTTAGAGAAGCAATCCACTGCTGCAAACCTGTTTCAAAATTCATAATGCCAGAGCCAACATCTGGCTGTTTTGGTTTTGGAATGGCTATTTTATTTTTCAGATCAGCAAGACGGTCAAGGATTGTTAAATCTATGAAGGTCCTGCTGGGGTCTTCTGTGGTTTGTTTGGGAGCTGTTTGTTTGGGAGATGGAGTTGGAGAATCAGAGATAATAATTGGATTGTTTGGGGTTTTGGGAGTGTTTGGTGGTGTGGTTTCAGGCGAGGATGGCAGCTGGGCCATTGTTACAATTGTTCCACATGGCAGCTGTATTGCCAGAGGTTGTGGCTCAGATGATTGAGGAGACTGAGGTGGAGGAGATGGAGTTTCAGAATGATGAAACTCAGGTTGAGGTGATGGTTGAGGTGATGGTTGAGGTGATGGTTGATGAATTTCTGGTTGAGGAGAGGGAGAAGGAATTGCTGGTTGTGGAGAAGGAGGAGGAATTTCTGGTTGTTCAGGAATATGTGGTTCTTCTGGAATGGGTGAGAGAGGTTGTTCTGGTTGAGGAGATGTGGCAATATCTGGTTCAGTGTTTGGATTATTGGGAAGGTGATCAGAAGCACGTTGATCAATGTCAGACAGAACTTTGTCAAGTGCTGATGTTGTTGAAATTGTTGGTTTGGGATGTTTGGTGCGGGGTCTTCTGAGTTGTAGTGCCTCAGAAGGGTCATCTTCTGGTTCGGTTTCAACTATTGTTGGGATGGGGATTGGGATTGCATGAGAAGCTGGAGTGGGAATTGATGTTGGAATAGCAGAAGAATTTAAAACAAAAGCAGCAGATAAATTACCTCTTTTATTGGGTGTCTGCTGGGATGTTCCTTCTGAAGGGGCCTTCCTTTTCTTTGTCTTCTTCAGTGTAACTTCTGGTTGAGGTTGGTGCAGATCTTTGATATTTAACTTGGGATCTGTAACATCAGCCTTGCACGCGTCCAAGTATCTGAGAACCACCACTGGTTTAGATTCTATCTCAGAAAATAAAGGAAAGTCACTCAGTGGGACTCTTCTGCTGGTGATGTCAGCAGTGGGAGTAACGCTGGGTTCCTTTCTGATATTCTCTATTAATTTCATTTTCTTCAGATTCTTCGCGTTCAGAGGCTTGCCAACAGTTGGTTCAATGGTGCTTAACTCTTGAGCTTCTATCAGGTGCTCTATCAGCCTATTCTCAGTCAGAATATCTAATATTAACCTTTCAAAGGGTATCCAATCCCTCTTTGTTCTTTCTTCTTCCCTGGTTTCCTTCACGCTTGTTCTGAGGTGATTAAACAGAAGATGAGCCAAGTTGATTTTTACCTTCTGATTGATAAAATAGATCAGAAACTGCTGATCTATATTTATGTAATCAGGGGAACTAGTTGGCTTCCTATGATTAAAACACCCCATAATGATCTTCGCCCAAACTCTGTGGTGATCCTTGAGGTCTCTGATTTTGCTGCTGGGCACCCCATGGGTGAAAATCCTTTCTGCTATGACACCCACGTCAGAGCATCTTTCAGCCATATCAATACAGCGGACGCCACCGCCACTGTAACCAATCAACTTTGCTTTGTGATCCTCAGTGATCATAATCTTCTTTCCCATTATGTAGGAGGTGACTTGATGCGTTGAAGCAGTTGCATGAATCTAGAACTCCTTGACTAACATTGGGAATGTTGTTCCAACCAACCTGTCAAAATATCTCTCCCATTTCTGTGCCCTAATTTCTTCTGTCAGGTCAAAACCATTCTCTTTCAGACTGCCAAAATCAATAATCAGTTCAGACAACACTTCAAGATTCTTCACTGGTGTAAGGAGTGTTCTGAATGGAACTTGGTACTCTTCAGAGGAAGCTTTCTTCTGAGAACTTGCAGAAGCACTGCTGGAGGTTGCCATGTTCACACTTAGGGATTTTCTGAGAAAACTGAGAAAAAGGGTTTAAGGTTGAAAGAGATGAACACAGAGAAAATGCAGAAAATATTTGAGAGATAATGAGAAACTGTAAAAGATTAATGTGAGAAATTAACGTTCTTAAATAGATTTCAGAATATTTTGAAAGAGTAAACGGTTTCAAGAAAGAGAAATAAAATCATGATTACATTTTAAAAACATGATTACTTTCATTTAATGCTTGCTGATTTTGGGGGATTTGAGAAAGATACTTGAAACGGTTACTAGACATGTGTCTCAATGCACCCAATCAGCGTTTTGCCTTCTCAGAAGCGTGCACGCGTTCTGCTTCAGAGATTTGCTGATGATTGGATGACACTTGTTTGATTTAGTGATCAGCACGTCTATCCTTGAGCTGAAGCGCTCAGATCTTTAAGACTAGCATCTGATACAATCTGCATGTTCTATCTTTCTGAAAAGAGATTGATCAGAAGTTCACAGTAAAACAAATACATTCTGAAGATAAATATATGGAATTAAAAAATTTTCACTCTGGGCAGATTTTCTTGTTGAGATGTTTCAGAATGAAATTGAACCTATCTTCAGAAAGGGGTTTAGTGAAGATATCAGCCCATTGATGGTCTGTATCTATAAATTTTAAATTTAAAATTCCCTTCTGAATGTAGTCCCTAATGAAATGATGTTTTATTTCTATATGCTTAGCTCTAGAATGTAAAATAGGATTCTTACTTAAGCAAATAGCAGAAGTATTGTCACAGAGTATAGGGATGTTACTCTCAAAAATCTGGAAGTCTTCAAGCTGACTTTTCATCCAGAGCATTTGTGTGCTACATCCTGCTGCTGCTATATACTCAGCTTCTGCTGTTGATAGCACAATTGTGGATTGCCTTTTGCTGGACCAAGAGATCAGATTGTCTCCCAGAAACTAGCAGCTTCCAGAAGTACTTTTACGCTCTACTCTGTCTCCAGCAAATTTCAGCATCGCAGTAACCTACTAAACTGTAATCACTAGATTTTCTATAAAACAAACCCAGATTAGTAGTACCTTTCGGATACTTGAAAATTCGCTTAACAGCTGTTAAGTGAGATTCTCTAGGATCTGATTGGAATCTAGCACAAATACATACGCTGAATAATATATCAGTTCTTGAAGCTGTCAGATAAAGGAGAGAACCAATCATACCTCTGTAGACTTTCTGTTCTACCTTTTTGCTTACCTCTTCTCTTTCCAGAATGCACGTGGGATGCATTGGAATCTTTGATGGTTTACATTCTGAGAGGTCATATTTCTTCAAAAGATCTCTGATGTATTTGCTCTGATGAATGTAAGTTCCCTCTGGAGTTTGATTGATCTGAATTCCTAGAAAGAATTTCAGTTCCCCCATGAGGCTCATCTCAAATTCTGCCTGCATACACTTAGCATATTTTCTTCCAAGAGAAGGATTAGTAGAACCAAAAATAATATCATCAACATAAATTTGACAGACTAAGATGTCATTCTTAACTGACTTACAGAATAAGGTAGTGTCCACCTTCCCTCTGGTGAATTCATTTTCTAACAGAAAGTTACTTAGTCTTTCATACCAAGCTCTGGGAGCTTGTTTCAGACCATATAGTGACTTCTTTAGTTTGAAAACATGTTCTGGATGTTTTGTATTTTCAAAACCAGGGGGTTGGTGCACATAAACCTCTTCTTCTATATAACCATTTAAGAATGCACTTTTGACATCCATCTGATACAGAGTGATGCCTCTATTAACAGCAAATGAAATTAAAAGTCTGATAGATTCTAACCTGGCGACTGGAGCAAAGGTTTCTGTATAGTCTATCCCCTCTTGCTGACTATAACCTTGTGCTACCAGTCGTGCCTTGTTTCTGATGACTTCACCTTGTTCATTTAGCTTGTTTCTGAACACCCGTCTTGTTCCAATGACGTTGAATCCTTTTGGTCTGGGAACAAGATCCCATACGTCATTTCTGGTGAATTGATTCAGCTCTTCTTGCATTGCCAGATTCTAGTCATTATCCAGAAGTGCTTCATCAATAGAAGAAGGTTCAATTAGAGACACAAGTCCCATGAGGGTTTCTTCAGAGTTTCTGAAGCTTGCTCTTGTTCTGATTGGATCTTCCTTTCTTCCTAAGATAGTCTCTTCTGGGTGATCCAAGCTGCTTCTGGGTAATCTCTTATGAGGTTGATCAGCAGCTGTTGTAGGATTGCTAGCAGTGCTCCTTTCAGACGTTGAAGGAGTGTCTGTGTTGAGAGCTTCTAATGACTTGTCTTCAGAACCTGTAAATTCAATTTTCATACCTGCAAAAACTTCATTCTGCTTTGACTTTTCAGAGTCAAGCTTATCATCAAAATGAACACTGATTGATTCTTCCACAATCTGTGTTTCTGTATTGTATACTCTGTACCCTCTTGAGCGTTCAGAGTATCCTAACATAATACACTTATGTGCTTTAGAGTCAAACTTGTTCAAATAATTCTTTGTATTTAACATAAAACAGGTACATCCAAATGGATGAAAATATGAAATGTTGGGCTTTCTGTTCTTCCACAATTCATATGGAGTCTTTTCCAGAATAGGTCTTATTGAGATTCTATTCTGAATGTAGCACGCTGTGTTTATTGCCTCTGCCCAGAAGATCTTAGCAACGTTTGTCTCATTGATCATGGTTCTGGCCATTTCTTGCAATGTTCTGTTCTTTCGTTCTACATATCCATTTTGTTGGGGAGTTCTAGGACAAGAGAAATCATGCAGAATGCCTCTGTCATTAAAGAATGACTCAAAATCTTTGTTTTCAAATTCTCCACCATGATCACTTCTGACTTTAACGATTCTAAGATCCTTTTCATTCTGAACTTGGTTATAGAAGGTAACAAACACAGAGTGTGACTCGTCCTTGTGTCTTAAGAACTTTACCCATGTCCATCTGCTATAGTCATCTACGATTACTAACCCATACTTCTTGCCACTGACTGAAGCAGTTTTAACTGGTCCAAATAAGTCAATGTGCAGAAGTTCTAATGGCTTAGAGGTAGAAACAACATTTTTAGATTTAAAGGAAGGTTTTGCAAACTTGCCTTTCTGACATGCTTCACACAGAGCATCTGAATTGAACTTCAAATTAGGAAGTCCTCTGACCAGATTGAGTTTGTTAATCTGAGATATTCTTCTCATACTAACATGCCCCAATCTTCTGTGCCAGATCCGCTGCTCATTGTTAACAGACAGAAGACACTTTACATTCTGACTTTTCAGTTCAGAAAGTTTGATTTTGTAAATGTTGTTTTTCCTCTTTCCATTAAACAGGATAGTCCCATCTTTCTGACTAACAGCTTTACATGATTTTTGATTAAAGATTATATCATAACCGTTATCACTTAATTGACTTATGGATAACAGATTATGCATTAATCCATCTACTAGCAGAACATTATTAATAGAGGGAAGATTTCCATTACCTACAGTTCCAGAGCCAATGATCTTTCCCCTCTGATTGCCTCCAAAGCCAACGTGGCCTCCAGGCTTAAGTTCCAGGCTTTGGAACATATGCCTTCTTCCCGTCATGTGTCGCGAGCAGCCAGAGTCCAGGTACCATGACTGGTGTTTCTGACTTGCTGCTAAAGATATCTGCAACATGTATTATTTTATCCTTAGGTACCCAGATTTTCTTGGGTCCTGATTTGTTAGATTTACCAAAACTCTGGTTGAATTTTGGTTTCAGAAGACTTACTGCTAGTGTATTTAATATCATGTGTGTGACCATACACAAAATGTGAATTCAGAGGAGTATTTTTAATGGTTAAATCCATGACATTCTTTGGTGTAGGAACCTTACATTGGTATCCTATTCCCTTCCTGCCGTTTCTGCTAACTCCATAGATCATTGAAGCCATTTTGCTTCTATCTATGCTTTTAGCAAGGAACTTCTGGAAACTGTGATCATACTCCTTGATGATCTCATCAGCGTTGCTGGGAGTTTCAGAAATTGGTTCCTTCTGAGAGTTTTGTAAAGTATTTTCTAATTTTGAAATTTTAATTCTCAGCTCAGAATTCTCCAATTTAAGACTCTCAGTCTTATTAGAGTCAGATTCAAGATTCCTTTTCAGGTCTCTGAATTTAACTCTAATCTGCTGATACCTTTCCAGAATTTCATTAAGGCTTTCAGCAAGTTCATCCTTGGTAAAATTAACAGCAAAGTTAGGAAATACCTCTTCAGTATCTGATTCTGAGTCTGATTCAGAAGCTTCACTATCTTCTAAAATGTTAGCCGTGAGAGCTATGTTTGCTCTCTCATCATCTGATTCTGAGTCAGCTTCAGACGAGTCAGAGTCATCCCATGTAGCCATGAGACTTTTCTTCTTTTCTCTTCCAAACTTCTTTTTGGGCTTTTCCCTCTGAAGCTTTGGGCAGTCACTCTTGTAGTGTCCTTGCTCATTGCACTCATAGCAGATGATGTCCTTGGTGTTTGGCTTTCTACTTCCTGAGGAGCCTTCAGATCTTCTGTATCCAGAGGAAGAATCTGTCCTTCTGTATCTGGAAGAAGACTCGTTCTGATCAAATCTTCTGGGATTCCTGAACTTTCTTTGTCTCTGCTTCCACAGTTGATTCACTCTTCTGGAGAGGAGGGAGAGTTCGTCTTCTTCTGATGAGGATCCATCAGATGTTTCTTCAACTGTTTGCAAAACTTTAGACTCGGATTTTTTGTTAGATTTTAATGCTAAAGGCTTACCTTGCTTCTGGGGTTCATCAGCTTCTAGCTCTATCTCATGACTTCTGAGGGAGCTGATAAGTTCCTCCAGAGAAATTTTGTTGAGATCTTTTGCTAGCTTCAGAGCTGTAACCATTGGCCTCCACTGCTTGGGTAAGCTTCTGATGATTTTCTTGACGTGATCAGCAGTAGAGTAGCCTTTGTCCAGAACCTTGAGACCAGCTACCAGAATCTGGAATCTTGAGAACATTGTTTCAATGGATTCACTTTCTTCCATTTTGAACGCCTCATACTTCTGAATGAGCGCCAGAGCTTTAGTTTCTTTGACCTGAACGTTGCCCTCATGCGTCATTCTGAGTGAGTCAAACATGTTCTTTGTTGTGTCTCTGTTGGAGATCTTTTCATATTCAGCATACGAGATGGCGCTGAGAAGGATGGTTCTGGCCTTGTGGTGATTCTTGAAGTCACGCTTTTGTTGGTCAGACATTGTTTTCCTATCAATCTTCTGACCGCTTGCATTCACAGGGTGCGTGTATCCATCTGTCACCATATCCCACAGATCAACATCATGTGCCAGAAAGAAGCTTTCAATTCTGTCTTTCCAGTAATCAAAGTTTTCTCCATCAAAGACTGGAGGTTTGCCGCTGAATCGGTCTCTGTCCTCATGGTTGTCATTACTGGTGTGAGAATAGTTTCCTGCCATTGTGTTTTTCTGACGCTGGATCTTGTACTGACACGGTTAAGTGTTTTAGCTCAGAACCAGGCGCTCTGATGCCAATTGAAGAAGTGAAAAACACAAGAAGGGGGGGGGGGTTGAATTGTAAAACTGAAAATCAATGCAATGAACACGATATTTTTATCCTGGTTCGTTTGATCTCAAACTACTCCAGTCCACCCGTCAAGGTGATTTCGCCACTCTCCAACGAGGTCTTAATCCACTATATTCAACTGAATATTACAATCTTCTTTAACAACTGCTAAAGCCTTCTTGATGCAAACCACAACCCGGTTTGTCAAGGAAACACTTTCTTACAAATAAGAGAAATCTAGATGTGTGAATGTTTTCTACAAAACTGTATCACAACTGTGATATTACACAACTTAAGCTTATAAAACTAGATTGCTAAAATATTGAGTAAGGAATAATTGGAGCTTTTAGAAAACTGAGAAACGAGAAGATGATGATTAGCTTTTAGGCGTGGAAATAGTTGTAGAGCATTAGCCAATTCAATCTTCATTGTCTTGTTTATATAGCACTGAATTTGTTGAACGTTGGAGCAATAATCTTGATTCAATGCCAATAAAAAACTTTCCTTATTGAGCAGATCTTGTCTGGAATGATGTCGTTGGTAATAATTTGCTTTGAATGCACAGTACCGTTGCTACTTAAAGCGTGTTCTGGCTTTGGCTCATTCTGACCCTGCTTAAGTGCTGATGAACTGTTGTTGTCTTTATCAGAGTGTTGAGCGCAGTTCTGTTCATCAAGCTTCAGCATTCGCGTGAGTTGTTCTTCTGATTCTGGTATTCTGATATAGCAACTTCTGATGCTGATGTTATTGACCAATATTCTGATGCTGATTGAGTGTACTCTTGCTGATACCTATCAGAGTTTCTGCAAAACAGAAGGTAATATTTTAGGTAGCAAATAGTTCTTACATGAATCACATAATTAATATATCTTTTCATTTTGTTATCATCAAAACTTAAACTTAGGGTAGTAGATTCAAACTTTGTTCTAACACGCCTAAATTAATTCTTTTCTTAAATTTTAATTATATTAACTATTTTTTTATATTATATGCAAATGTTATTTATTTCTTATTTTTATATATATTATTATTATAATTCTTTTTTTCATAAATATTATATTTCTTATTATTAATTATTAATACTAATATATTTTATTTACTATTTAAATATTACTATATTATCATCCAAATCATTTTTATGTCAAAAATGCATTTTATTTTGTTATATTATTTGCATTAAATTTTCTATATCATGCATTAATCAAGAACTTCACAGCCAATACAATTTAAAAACACTCAAGAAACAACAAACTATCTTTCGCAATAAACTAAGCTAATTAACTATTTTTTGCAAAAGAGTTTCAAACAGATTTTGACTTACCGCGTATTTAGTCAAAATCTCCGCAATCACTACTCTCGGCCAAGTGCGAGGTGATTCAAAATACGTTTGCGACCCCTAAAAAACACCAACCATACGAACTACGAATTGTGACTCTGATTCCTCATAAGAGGATATGTAGGCATACGATTAAAAATCATGGCGAGTCCTCCTAATTAAAATTTAAAACCTTGTTTAACCCAAAACCTAAACCTAAAACCTAGTATCCTTGTGAACAAGGTAGATGAAAGGTGCCTAACACTTTTCTTTCGTCTAATAAAGTCCGAAAGCTAGAATCTCTGTCTGTGAATTATGGTTTTCTATTAGATTCCCTTCCCTAGGATAAAAACTAATAGTGGCGAATCTTGATTTAAAAACCAGTGGCAACAACTGGCGACTCTGCTAGGGAATTCAAATTTAGGTTTTAGGGTTTTTACATTGGGGTTTTTATTTATTTAGTTATTTATTACATTATTTATTTATTGAATTTATTTATTTATTGTCAATTCTTTTTATCATATATTTACCGTGTGGCGGGAATTTTTATCTTAAAAATAATAATTTCAATAACCCTTAGAAAGAAGGTTCGTCTATTAGCTTAGGGGGTACACCATCCCTGCGAGTTTATGTGACGACTTCGCCTAGAGTCTGTGGACTTCCTAAAAAGGAATACTTATTGAGAGATATCCTCTTGACGAGTAGGACTTTGGAAGGACACCTATGACTATTTGTAATGACCTTAACCTAAAATCTCATGACGAGACCTTTCACGACTTTGAGACGAAAGTTTTGGTCCGTAAAGAGGCTCCACCTAAGGGAGGCCCTTGTGCCTTTTCCCTCTGGTGTTATTCATGACACCCTTAAGAAAGCCACCTTTTTGGAGGGTAAACCAACCGTAGGTCAAAATTAAAGAACCTACCTTCTAAGGATACTTATCACAAAACTCGGTCACTCAACCCTACATCTATTCATCCATACATTCATCATATATTCGTCACCCGTTTCTTTGTCTTATTCACGGGGTACAAAAAATAATAAAATCAAGATCTCGGTGATTGTCTTTAAAAATGGATATCGAAGGAAACAACTTGTCTACGTCAACACGCCAAACATGTCTGAAATCAAAGCCACAAAAGGGAAATAATGTGCTGAAGACTTTCTCAAGGTTTGTCAAGCAAAGGTGGATGGTTTCAATAACAAACCTCCACAGGTGCACCTAGAAGACTTAATATTCTTCAATATCTGAATTATGTTACCTTCAATAAAGGCATTTTGTTTCCACATCTCGTTTGTGTATCTATTTTCAAGCTAATAACTGAATAAAAATTATGAGCAAAAGACAAATACATACCCAAATGAATAAGACATTTAAAATTAGTAACCATTTCATATTCATACACATCTGTTCGCACGCATGCATTCATGAACACCTGCATATCATATCAAAACTCATTTTTCAAAAAAATCTCTCCAGTTGAACCATTGGTAGAAGAATATCTCCACCTCCCTGGACTCCATATCAAACAAGGGCCTATCAACAAAAAGCAATGGAGAAAATCTAGGAAACTCAGGCTGCATTCAAAGAGGATCTCGACCAAGTAAAGGGTGATGTAACTTCAATGAAAGGAGATCTGAGTCGAGTTCTCCTAGCTTTGAAGAACATAATTGACAGGCAAGACTAGATTCCCAGGGTAGCTTTCGAAGAAGTATCCCAAACGATTGGTGCATCAAGCGGTCACCAACTAAGGAAAGAGCTAGAAGCATGACTCAAAAAGTCCGTCATGGCCCAACAAGAAGTTAAAAATGAAGGGTTTGTCCCACCGCCACCAAAAGCAGGGGCATCACATACCCTAAAGATTCCAGTCAACAATACAGACAACTACTTGGACCTACAATACGGAGATCACGACCCAGAAGATGCCAACCAGACACCCTTAAAGACGACTGGTGCTTATGTTGTTGATAATCCACTGGTAATAAATCAGTATAAATCTCTGGAGGAAAGATTAAAAGTTGTGGAGGGTTTTAACGCTTACGAAGTAGACGCTCTCGAAATGGGCCTAGTTCTTGATGTGGTAATTTATCAAAAATTCAAAGTACCTGACTTTGAAAAATACAAAGGGCTCACCTGTCTAAGAAATCACTTGCGCATGTATTGCAGGAAGATGCATGCCCATGCCCATGATCAGAAGCTAATGATTCACTATTTTCAAGATAGCCTGAGTGGGGCGTCTTCAGACAGGTATATGCAATTGGAACGAACGCATATTTGAACCTGGGAAGATCTTGCTAATTCTTTTCTAAAGAATTACAAATATAGCCTAGACACGGCGCCTACCCGCATGAAACTCTAGAATCTGTCCCAGAAGAAAGAAGTGTCCTTCAAAGAGTATGCTCAGAGATGGAGGGAGATGGCATCCCGTGTGAAACCACCACTGTTAGAGAAGGAATTATTAGACACGTTCATGGGGACTTTGCAAGGGTTGTATTATGAGAAGATGGTTGGAAGTATCTCTTCGGGATTCTCAGACCTAGTGACTATCGGAGAAAGAATCGAGACTGGAATAAAAAGTGGGAAGATATCAGGGGGACCATCAAATGCTCTATACAATTCAAGAAGGCCCACTTCAAAATTCCCCAAAGGAAAAGAGGGAGAAATTAATGTTGTAACGGCACAACCCAGGGTACAACAACCATTAGTGATCCCACAAGGGCAGCAGCAAGGCAGAAGGCCACAAAGAAAATTTTATTCGCTCCTTATGCCACCTAGGCAATTATTGCAACAACTAGTTAAGTCATCCTTAGTGGAAATCAAGCCTCTAGCTCCCCCAGTCAAGCCACTCCCGTGAAGGTACAATGCCAACGCCAGATGTGATTATCATGCTAATTCTCCTGGACATACCATAGAGAAATGTTGTCCATTCAAGCATAAGGTCCAAGATTTGTTAGAATCTCAAGACATCACTTTCGAGAAGCCTAACATCTAATTAAACCTTATGCCTCCACACGATGGGCAGTCAATAAATGTGATTGAAGTAGTCACTGACCTTGGGGAAACCAGACAAGCAAAAAACCCAATCAACTTGTTGAAGGAATACCTGTTTAAGTGTGGGTTCCTATCAGAATATAATGAAGCCTTTGAGAAAACTCTGCCAAAGCTAGTGGACCATGGGATAGTCTAGTTCAGACAATACCCTGAAGAAAAATATGTAGCTACTCGAAGGGACAAAGCATGGGTCTCTCCAATAAAAGAAACCTTTTTCAACAAGGGAGTAGAGCATGGAGGACATGTGGCGATGATATCCAACAAAGTTAACACCGAGAAGGCAACTGACTTCATCCGAGAATGCGCGCCAGGAGAAGAACTCAAAAGATGGATGACCGTGGAGATTCCTGAGATCTTTTTCTTTCCTAAGTAATTTTTCTTGTTTTTGAAAGAACCTATGTCGAGCTTGAGGCGCAGGGGTTTCTTGTAAGGTTTCCCCTCGTTTTGTTTCAGACAATATTCGCAATTAATAAAAGTTATATTTTGATCCCTTTCTTTCTCTTGCATTTATATCTTAAATTTAAAAATGGCAATTGTGATATAGTGGGAGAACTAACTTGAGGTTTTGCGTTTTATCGCAAATGTTGCGGTTAGCAAGAGTCACCACCGACTTTTCTTTTATCCAAAAGGAAAGGTGAAAAAGCACAGGAAAGACCTTTGAGATTGTTTCTTGAGTTCGGGGGGTAGATTATGAAAAGGGAAGGTGTTAGCACCCTTTTCATCCATGGTTTTCCGTGGGCTCTTAGTTACTTGCTAGATCACTTGCTTTTTGTTTGAAAATGTGCTTTGTGTGGTTTTTGAAAGTATTTTGTAAAGAGGCCGTTGTTTAGGAAATCTTTGTAATGATTCTCGTTCGTAAGAATGTATACAAAGATGTTGATCTTTTGAAAATGTTTTCAAGTTTGTAAGATGTTTGAAAGTGTAGGTGTTTGTTTTGAAAATAGCAAGGATGTTTGTTTTGAAATTGAGCAAGTAATTAGAAGTAATCTACCTACTCAAATGTCTTTCTTGTTCATTTTCTATTCCTTTGACATTGTTGTCTTACCATTGATTTGGTAAGCAACCCTATCTTTGGATGTAAACGGGAGGGGCGCGGGTCATCGTATAACCATGATTAGCAATGTTGCAAAGTATCTTAGCATTTTTAAGGGACCAAGATCATTTTGTAAGGCAACTTAGAATAGCGTCATCGAGGGACTATGATCTTATATTTGTTTGTTTTGCCAAGATGATTCGCATGCATAATATGGTCATTTTTATATAAGGCAACCAAGTGGAGAAACCCTAAGGGTGTTCGTGTATAAGTGTGTTATTTTCATGCTTTGATTTTGTCTTGGATTTAGGGTTTTCTATTTGATTTGTTTTTGTCTTGCCATACAAACCCTAATTTACTAGCATTGATATGAAAGCGATAAATTGCGGAAAGTAAAATTACTATGCTATTACATCATTATGGGGATGGGGTATACAAATGTACAAATGGGGATTGTAAGAAAATTAAACCCTAATTACTATTACAAGGCTTTGACAATTACATAATTTATAATGCAAAAAAAGAATAAAATATGCAAGAAGATGTGAAGTGAGAGAAATTTCTTTTTTAGGTTTTTTATAGAAAAAGGTTTTATAATTAATTTATTGAAGAAAAAAAAACCTAAGTCTAAGTTAATTGTTTAGAAAACTGTTTTTGAGGTTTCATTTGAACAAAAAGGTTTTATAAATTTAGATCACTTCCAAGCAATGCAATATGTCCAAAAGAACCAAAAAAATCTCCAAAAATCAAGAAATTTGATGCCCGAGCTGACACGGGCCGTGTTAGGGGACACGAGCACCCGTGTCAGGACCTGTCCATGACTTTTATGCATATTTTTTGGTCCCAGCCATCCTAACACGGCTGTGTCACCTGACACGGGCACCCGTGTCAACTCCTGTTCATCTTTTTTTGTCGTGTCTGAACCAGTAACTCTGACACGGGCCGTGTCGATTGACACGGGCACCCGTGTCGATTGACACGGGCACCCGTGTCGATTGACACGGGCACCCGTGTCAGCCTCTGTACCTGCATTTTACTATGTTTTTCAACCCAAATAAGCTGACACGGTCCGTGTCGTGTGACACGGGCACCCGTGCCAACCTCTTGTCTGTATTTTTATTAGTTTTTTCTCTTTGATCTGTCTTTTTATATATTTTGAGCACAAAAGCAAATGATGTATGAACAATGAGATCACGGTTTGAGAAAGTTTACCTCTCGAAGCGGAAGCTTTAGGACACGTAAAGAGGTATTCGGGTGCAAAGTGGTGAATGATCGAGCTCCTTTGAACCTTCTTGAAGTAACTCCAACCTTCCTTTTATACTGAAAATGGTTGAACCACTCCAACCAAGTCAAGTTGCAATGTATGTTTTTTTTTTAGTTTAGGAGATGGTGGTAGTGATGTTACAGAAGTTATTCTTATGTTTGAACAACTTCTATATGGGGTATGTGAAGTGTTTGGATGGTTTGTTTGGAGAAAACTTGTAAGGTATAAGATTCAAAGATTTGGACTTCAAAGCTCAAAAATGGAAGTTTTGTGAACAAATCTAGTTTTTGACAGCAAAAATGATTTTTAGTGTTAGTTTCTCCTTCTATTTTTCTGGCCTTTCTCTATTTTTTTATAACCTCCTTATCTTGTGATTGACATCTCTATTTATAGAGAAGGTTTGAGACTTGAAACAAAACTCAGATTTTGAATCACATGTTATGGCTAGGTTAGATTGTACATGAAGCAAGCTTGAAGATTATAGTTCCAATGCTTTGTACTTTGTTGCATAGAGTTGTTGGACACTTTAAGCATGCCCTTCTGATTTTGTATGTTGAGTGTGTGTAGAAGGGATAAGTTAGAGGCTCAAGGAGAGCTAACTTTGTGATTAAAGCTACTTTGCAAGAATGGCAATGTCATCTTTGTGCCAAAAATCGAAAGATCACTTGGACAATGCTTAAACCAAATGGACCATAGCTCAAAAGTTTGTGTAAACATTAAATTATGGTAATATTTGTAAGGCACAAGGCCTGCAAAGTAAGATTATGCAGCACATCATGCCAATTGGATTATGTGTTCTTTAACAAAAATGGCTTGCAATTCAAGAATAAATGTCCAACTTCAGGCCCTTGAATCTCCTAGCTCAAATATGATAAATTCATGCTCTTGGATGTTTTGGAAAGATTGAAACACCCTCTACAAGTTTCATGTTAACCACTTTTGTTAAATCAAACTGGAACTTGATGAAAATTGGCCAAGAAGTTGGGATAAAAACCTGACCAAAACTGCTGAAATTTTCTCAAAGTGTTTATTAAAAAAGCCATGACTTCATGAATTTATAACTTAAAATCCAAGCATTTATATGAGAAGTTGTGTAAAGCAATTTTATAGATATCATGGAGATCTACAACTTTCACGTTGAAAGTTTCTTTTGAATCATCTTGCATCATGTTGGAAATTTGGCATAAAGTTGTGAAAAAACATGAATTTTCCAACACTTAGAAAAATTTCTAAGTTTGAAATTTTGACTTTTCAAAGATGAAATTTGAATTTTTTGATTTCTTAATGAACAAGTTTCATATTCTTGAATGTCTTGATGAAATTTGATCTTTGGAATGTAATGTTGACCAAAAAGTCAAAGTTTGACTTTCTAGTATACAATTGACCATTTTGCCCTTGGGCCAATTCCAAACCTAAATTGATGTATCACTGCTGCAAACTTGACGTCATAGAAGATCTTATGAGAGAATCTTTGAAAAATGAGAGGGAAAATTTTGGGGTACAACAACAATACTTTCTCTTCATATGCATTTTCAAATATTCATGTACTAAAATATGCGCCAAAACATGATAAAGGTGCAAATCCATACCCACACACCGATAATGCTACTGCTGCGACCCAATATAATTTTGATGCTCCCATCAACCGAGCCGAAGAGGAAGATGATGAAGATCTTGAACTCTCTGAGGAAGGGGCGAGAGAAATAGAAGGAAAGGCTGATAATATACAACTGTATCAAGAGGCTATTAAGCCTATTAATCTGAGCAAAGGGGAAGATCCGGAAGAAACCAAGCTAAGGGACAATGTTAGAGCGGAGCCACAAAGAAGCTGGTCAAATTATTGCACATATTTTCTTGTTCCCACAAAAATAGGCCAAGGTTAGATACAGACATGGTGGTGGACAAATCACCTCTTCAAAGAAGGTTGTCCACCAGTTAGGTAAAAATAAGTGACTACGAAATACCAGGACCTGACAAAGAACCCGAGCCAGGGGCACATTGGACAGTCACGTTCGACAGGCCTTCAAATACACTAGGGCACGATATAGGGGAAATTTTTACTCCTCCCAAAGAATGCTCACAAGACATATATCAAGTCAACGGCGAATGGGATACTAAATATCCAAAACTGATTTCATATTGGGATCAGGTTTTGAAAACTGACTGCGGAATTCACAAAGATCACTTTCAGTCACATCCCACAAGAAGAAAATCAAATGACACATGCCCTGGCAAGTCTATCAGCTATATTCAAAGTAACATGGCCGAACCACGAACCACACATCACAATCAGACACATCGAAGAGCCCACACACTTCCTTGATACTGAAAAAGGGCCGGATAACAAGCCTTGGTTTTACGACATCAATGAATACCTCAAAAAACAAGAATATCCAGAATATGCCTATATCATTGACAAACGAACTGCACAGAAAGTAGCCTCAGAATTCTTTCATAGTAACGGTGTACTGCACAAGATGAACCACAACATGGTCTAGTACTCAAGAAGATTCTTCTACCTTGCCTCGACTCACGTGGTAAATGGACACCCAACTACGAAGGTTCATACGAAGTGAAAACAACATTCTCTGCTGGTAGTCTCATCCTCACAACAACGGATAGGGAAGAACTACCGCGTCCGTGAAACTCAGACACAGTAAAAAAATACTATGTATAAAAAGCTCGCTAAGGTTGAACCTTAAACAGGCAACTTAGGCAAAAAGGAGCGTCCCGATGGATCGAAAACCCTAAAGGGTGATCCAGGAAAAAAATAGGGGCATATAACAAAAAAAATTATCCCGGTGGATTGAAAACCTGAAAGGGAAATCCAGGAAAAAATTAGGGATTTCATACAAAGAAATAAAGAACAAAAAGGCTGCGATCTAAGAACTACGACTACGAACCACAAAGGGAGAGATGGATTTGAATCATACAACTCAGAAGCAAAGGAGATAAGGGTTATTAAAAGGATATTGGGGAACATCAACAGCAATTATCATTTTTCATTGCCATTTACAGTTTTAAAAATTTATGTAATTACCTCTTTCTAGGAATTGCATCCTGTACATTCACCTTTTCAGAGGCATAAAAAATTCACTTTTCTTTTCACCTTTCAAATTGCGTTTTTCTTTTGTCAGACTTGTTTACAAAATACTATGATTATTACTTGTGAGTATTGTCTTGAAATCATTTCGGGGGAGTAACAAAATAAAAGCATTTGACAAAACATCGAAAAAGCATTTTGGTTTAGAAAAACATCAAAAGAAAATCCACGTCTACATCCACGTACATGTCTACTCCTGCGTCTACAATACAAATTCTATACACATGTCCATGCCTGCACTTACAACACAAAAATTTATGCATATCTACTCCTACGTCTACGCGTCTGTACACAAAGTTTACGTCCATATACATGTCTACGCCTATGCCTGCACTTTCAAAGAGACTATACACATGTCTACGCCTGCAAAGTCTACGTCCGCACATGCGTCCACGCCTACGCCTGCATTTACGACATAAAAATCTACTCATAGGCCAATACATACGTCTACATCTACGCCTGTGCTTACAATACAACAAAATCAATGTTCAAAATTTTGCTAACGCTTTTCACCGTATTCAAATCAAATTCAACAATGCTACGGTGACACAACATACAACGCCAGGGGATTGGTAACTCTAAGCCAATGTTTTAAAGGGGAGAATGCCAAAAATAGTCTTCATAACATTTCAAAGCACACGCACATCTTACACATATTTCATACATACATTTTTCATATCCAAAGCATACTTACACTATACATTTTAAAATTAAATACACATATACTTAGGGTTCCATACATCAAACATCATACATTTTGCATACATCCAAACATCTCAATATTAGACATCATACGCATGTATCATACAGTAAACAAACAGTCTCACCCTCAGTTTAATTATCTAAGGGTCAACCAACAAAAAACTTCTCCTACGATTTAACCCGTCACCTAAGTCTTCATGCGGTGACACGTCCAGCCCATCACCTAAGTCTTCCTGTAGTGATAATTTCCTTACAAACCAAGGTCATCGCCTCAGACTTCATGCAGCGATGCTCGAAAACCAAAATCTAGCCTATCGCTTCAGACTTCACGCAGCGATTTGCAAACTTAACCCATTGCCTAAGTCTTCATGCAACAATGTATTTCTTTATTCCATAACGCAGATCATCACCTCAGACTTCATACAACGATGTTCAAAAACAAAACCTAGCTTATCGCCTCAGACTTCACGCAGCGATTTAAGAACCTAACCCATTGCCTCAGACTTCATGCAGCAATGTGTTTCTTTATTCTGCGACATATATCATCGCCTCATACTTCATGCAGAGATGCTCGAAAACAAAAATCTAGCCTATCGCCTCAGACTTCACGCAGAAATTTGCGAACTTAACCCATTGCCTAAGTCTTCATGCAACAATGTGTTTCTTTATTCCATAACACAGATCATCGCCTCAAACTTCATACAGCGATGTTCGAAAATAAAACCTAGCTTATCGCCTTAGACTTCACGCAACAATTTGCGAACCTAACCCATTTCCTCAGACTTCATGCAACAATGTGTTTCTTTATTCTGCAACACATATCATCGCCTCAGACTTCATACAGCGATGCTCGAAAACCAAAATCTAGCCTATTGCCTCAGACTTCACGTAGCGATTTGTGAACTTAACCCATTGCCTAAGACTTCATGCAACAATGTGTTTCTTTATTCCATAAGACAGACTATCACTTCAGACTTTATGCAGCGATGCTCGGAAAAAAACATATCTTATCGCCTCAGACTTCACACAGCAATTTGTGAACCTAACTCATTGCCTAAGTCTTCATGCAGCAGTGCGTTCCCTTATTCTGCTACACAAATCATCACCTCAGACTTCATGCAGCGGTGCTCGAAAACCAAAATTTAAGCTCATTGCCTAAGACTTCATGTAGAAATGGGTTTCTTTATTCCGTAACACAAATCATCGCCTCAGACTTCATGCAGCCATGCTCGAAAGAAAACAAAAATCTAGCCTATCGCCTCAGACGTCATGCAGCGATTCGCGAACATAACTCATGGCCTCAGTCTTCAAGCAGCCATGTATCATTAATTATTATTGTATTCATCCTCCAAATGAGTGAATAATCAAAACCAAACCAAGTCATACAAAATTGCGCTCTTAAGCTCAAAACCATCTGCCTCGTTATCAAACCCTAGTAAGCGATACATCATCAGCTTTGCCTACTTCCTTGAGACTTGTAAGGGTATGCTATATCAGTTTAATCTTATGTTTGTCGGAAAATTTTTGGGGTATTCCAAGTATTCAATAAACTCCCAATCAGAATGCGTAAGACTCGCGTTTTCTCATGCTATTCGATTGGAAGATAATTGAATAGGGGCAGCTGTCGTACCCCAAATTTGTCCTACCTCGATGATTTTATTAAAATAGAAGAAATATTTAATTAAAGATGGTATAGCAGTATTTGATGGCCCATCTTTATCCAAATCGGCTAGGGGTGTATTTTAATTCAGGAAAGCGGGGCTTTCTAAATCAGAAAGACTCATGTATCTGTAGGCCCATTTATGAAACATGTTGGCCAATAGCCCATGAGATTCGAATATGGAAAAATATTTTAGAAAAAATTATTAAGTTCCTTAATTGTAATAAAACTCATTTAAGGTGTTGTTAGTAAAAGGGGAGGTGAAGTTTCAACATGCGAGCCTATTTTGTTTAGACCCATTTCTATTTTTGTTGTTGATAACAAAGATATGAGTATGGTTGTTAAAGGCCCATAAGGATTCTTGGTTATTGTTGGTTAAATTTGAAAAAATTATTATTAAAAGCATTAGTTTTACTGATTTTATAAACTATTTGTTAGTAAAGCCCAAATGGAGGTTTGCTGTAAGAAAGAGGGGGTTGAAAACTCGATTTGCAGGCCCGTTAAACAATTTCTAAAGTTGGCCCATTTTGTCACTGCTGTTTTAAGAAGAAATATTATATTTATTCAATATTTGTTTATAAAAATATTTCTACAAATATTAAAGATATTTATCATTGTTATAATATTTTAGTTCATTAAGTATTTGATTAAGAGTTTTTTTTTAAAAGATGATTTTCGTTTGGGCCCAATTTGTATAAAAATGGTTGTCATAATAAAATATTTTAGTTTGGACAGAAACATTGTTCTACTATTCAAAACCTTTTTTCTGTAACAATTATGATGTTGCTAGGCTAAATAAAAAAATACAACTGAAGGCCCAATTCCGTTATGCATGCTGGCCCAATTGAATAAAAAAACTGTTTTTTTGTTGATAATACAATAATAATGTGCTATGCCCAATAATACAAACAAATACTGTTTTAATCAATGCCCAAAACATGCACACGTTTGCAGTTAACAATTACTATACAAATCTTTTGTTTACAAGACCAAATCTATAACAAATTAAATAATTTATATCAATCCAAGCCCATAAAATCTCTATTAACATTACAAAATCCAATACAACAAATATTGAATCATTCTAATCTCTATTACAACAATTAAATCAATTACAAATAAATCTCTAATATACAAATTTGTAATCAATCAACAATCAATCCCTAAATCTGTACTAATCTAACCTATAACATAAATTCAAACCCTAATTCTAAAACCTATATATACTAATTGAAAAAACACAGTAAATGGACGGATTTTGGAAAGAACAACAGTACTGGAAAGAAAAAGGAGACGAAGATATACATAAAGGGTTTTTTCTGGACAGAAGAGGAAGAATTCGGTCGCCTTGAAGCTCGAAGAAGAACGAAGCACCCATTGGGGTTTTGATTTTAGAAACCCTAATCGACCTCCTTAGCCGCTACCACCGCCGTCTTCAAACTCACATCACAGGCATCACCTTCGATCATCACTGTAACCTGCGAAATAAAGAAGAACAAGAGATTAGGTACCAAATCGAAAACCAATCGGAGAAGACAGTCGTGGAAAGGGTAAGAGATCCTTATATTTTTCTTATTTTTGTTTTGGGTGTTTGGGGTTGGGATCGTGGTTTGAGGTTTGCGGGTGGTAACCGCCGCCGGCGTTGGGAGGAAGTTAGAGTTCAGATGGAGGAAGATTTAAAGGTTTATACCACGAGGGAGAGGAAGAGTGAGAAGCTGTAATAGAAATGAGATGATGAAATATAATGAAAAAACAATATTATGCTATGTTATAATCATGTACGGGCGCGTATACGACATTATAGTGCACCTCTTAAGTCCCATTCGCATGATCATCAGAGGACGACCGTAAGGCTAAGTCCACCATAAGTTTATACCCCCCTCACAACACACGATCATTCCGGCTTGCCAAAACCAACAATGTGTCAAGCCCAGTCTCTTTATACACCCCCCTTTCAGTCATTTTACTAAACCACAAAACAATTAACACCTCCCCCTTGTCCTGAACTGTTTTTGGGCCTAACCCAACTGCTAACAGCACCCCCTAGTTTTACTGCATAACTAGAAAACACACCCCCCGCCTAAATTAATTCTTTTCTTAAATTTTTATTATATTAATTTTATTTTCTTATTTTTATATTATATGCAAATGTTATTTATTTCTTATTTTTATATATGTTATTATTATAATTCTTTTTTTCATAAATATTATTATTCTTATTATTAATTATTAATACTAATATATTTTATTTACTATTTAAATATTACTATATTATCATCCAAATAATTTTTATGTCAAAAATGCATATTATTTTGTTATATTATTTGTAATAAATTTTTTATATCATGCATTAATCAAGAATTTCACTGTCAATACAATTAAAAAACACTCAACAAACAACAAACTATCTTTCACAATAAACTAAGCTAATCAACTGTTTTTTGAAAAAGGGTTTCAAACAGATTTGACTTACCACGCATTTAGTCAAAATCTTCATAACCACTACTCTCCACCAAGTGCGAGGTGATTCAAAATACGTTTGCGACCCCTAAAAAACACCAACCATACGAACTACGAATTGGGACTCTGATTCCTCATAAGAGGATACGTTAGGCATACAATCAAAAATCGCGGCGAGTCCTCCTAATTAAAATTTAAAACCCTGTTTAACCTGAAACCTAAACCTAAAACCTAGTATCCTTGTGAACAAGGTAGATGAAAGGTTCCTAACACCTTCCTTTCGTCTAACAAAGTCCGAAACCTAGAATCTCTGTCTGTGAATTAGGGTTTTCTATTATATTCCCTTCCCTAGGATAAAAACTAATAGTGACAACTCTTGATTTAAAAACCAGTCGCAACAATATGATACATATACAAAACCCCATAATATGGTATTATCTAACTATGAAGTGAAAATTGGTCATACTCTAGGTGTAGTTCAAGTTGATCTCATTGTAGGAACCATTACAAGACCAACTATGTTCATGGTCATAGAGGCCGAGACAAATTACAACTTACTCTTGGGTCGTGAGTAGATTCATAGAATAGGCGCAGTTTCCTCCTCAATGCACCAGCGTGTGGAAATTTGGAGAGAAGATGGAATTGTAGAAAACATCGAAGCTAACCAAAGCTATTATATGGCGGAGGTTAACCAAGTTGATCAAAGAAATTTTGATCGAAACCTGGCCAATATAGGGCCTTGCAGTGGTGCAGATGGCGCATATGCGCCAAACAACAGTGTTATGTATTTTCTGACCCTACATCCAAGGCATGGATTTTGCTGGGATAGGGAGATTTTGGGGAAAGAAGATGATGCACATGGACTCCTAAGAATACGGCCCACAGGCTGGGATGACGAAGACAATGATCATGTATGAGTCCTCCTTCTTCGAAAGGATTTTGACCTATTTGGCTGGAAAAAAAATTATAATCGGCTTTGGAAGCCGAAGTGAAGATTATGGCTATGGAGGCCAACAAAGAAACAAATCATACAAAGGGACCTGGGGTGATCTTCAAGCCAAAACCCCCTGATGAAGAGAAGTCCTTCAAAGAAAAATACCAAAGGCTGGACACTATATATGATGATGGGCCTTTGGGTTTCGAGAAGGATCCAGTGGTGTCGAACGCGAAGATGCTAGCACGAGACCCTCTTGAAGAAGTGGATCTAGGAAATGGGATTGTAAAAAGACCCACTTATGTCAGTTCGAAGCTTAGTCCAGGGGTAAAAGAAGAAGTGATCTAGTTGCTTAAGGAGTACAAAGATTATTTTTCCTGGGATTATGACGAAATGCTTGGTTTGAGCAAGAACCTGGTCGAACTGAAGCTTCCCATAAAGGATGGCAAGAAGCCCATCAAGCAGACGCCAAGAAGATTCACACCAGAGATTCTCTCAAAGATAAATGAAGAAGTCGGAAGACTTATGTGCTGTAAATTCATCCGGACCATAAGGTATGTCGAATGGGTTGCAAATATAGTACCAGTAATTAAGAAAAATGGAACTCTTAGAGTATGCATAAATTTTCATGATTAAAATTCTGCAACTCCTAAGGATAAATATCCAATGCCTGTGACTGAAACATTAGTAGATTATGTATTTGGTTTCGAATATCTTAGTATGCTTGATGGATATTCAGGATACAATCAGATTTTTATTGCAGAAGAAGATGTGCCAAAGACAACATTTTGATGCCATGAGGCAATAGGCACTTATGAATGGGTGGTTATGCCATTTGGTTTAAAAAATGTTGGGGTAACTTATCAAAGAGAAATGAACTCTATATTCCATGATTTCATTGAGAATTTCATGCAGGTCTATATTGATGATATAGTAGTAAAATCCATATCAGGATCTAGTCATTTGTATCACCTTCGCCAGTCATTTGAAAGAATGAGAAAACATGGCCTAAAAATGAATCCCCTTAAATGTGCATTCTTTGTGCAGACTGGTGACTTTCTTGGCTTTGTGGTCCATAAGAAAGGCATAGAAATCAACCAAAACAAAACAAAAGCAATAATGGAAGAGAAAGCGCCATCGGCGAAGAAAGAGTTGCAATAGTTGTTGGGAAAGATAAACTTCTTGCGAAGATTTATATCAAACCTAAGTGGTCGAACTCAAGAATTCTCTCCACTCTTGCGGCTGAAGCAAGGAGACTTCGCATGGAATGTAGAACATCAAGAGGCGTTCGAGAAAATCAAACAGTACCTGGTGTATCCACCTATTCTACCGTCTCCTCAAAGAGACAAGTGCACGAGGTTATACATATCTGTGTCAGATAAAACCATAGGAAGCATGCTGGCTGAAGAAGATGAAAATGGCGTCGAAAGGGCCATTTACTACTTAAGCAGATTACTGAATGACATAAATATAGTAAAATAGAAAAACTATGTCTTTGCTTGTACTTCTCATGTACCAAATTGAAATATTATATAAAGCCAGTCGATGTTTATGTTTCTTCATATTTTGATGTTATTAAGAATATGTTGTCTAAACCAATTTTACACAGTCGAATTGGTAAATGGGAATTGGCTCTAACAAAGTACTCTTTGACTTTCATGCCTTTAAAAGCAATGAAGGGGAAAGTGGTCTCTGATTTCATTGTCGACCTTTCATTGCTCAAAGTATCCAAGAATCTTGTGGAATTAGAACCTTGGAAGTTGTTTTTTGATGGTTCTACACATAAGGAAGGAAGTGGAATTGGAATTCTAATTATTTCTCCAGATAAAATTCCAACAAAGCTTAAGTAAAAAATAGAAGGACACCCTTGTTCGTACAATGAGGTAGAATATGAAGCATTGATAGTAGGACTTGAAGCCTTATTGGAATTGGGGGCAACTAGAGTCGAAATAATGGGTGACTCTGAATTAGTAATCAAACAAATTACTAAAGAATACAAGTGCATAAAAGAAAACTTGATATTGTACTTCGTGATAGCAAACATGTTGCTTCGAAAGTTTGAGTATGTAGATATCAAGCACATCCCCAGGTTGAAGAATCAAGAAGAAAATGATTTGGCTCAGATCACCTCAGGATATAAAGTATCAAAAGAAAGATTGGAAGAGTTGATCGAAGTACGTGGGAAGGTACTAACTACTAAAATTTCTCCAGCAGATTTAAAAAATTCAAGTCTAGGTTATACAAATGAAGTACATATCCAAATATTAGCCATAGATAGCCTAGCAGATACAGATTGGAGAAGTCCAATAATAAATTATTTGAAAGCTCCAACAACAAATACTGAAAGAAAGGTAAAATATCGTGCCTTAAGTTATGTGCTAATAGGAAACTGATTATTTAAGAAAACTTCAGAAGGAGTCTTGTTGAAATGCTTAGGAGAAAGTGAAGCTTATTTAGCGCTAGAAAACGTGCATAGTAGGTCATGTGGAGCACATCAAGCAGGTCACAAGATGAAGTGGTTGTTGTTTCGATATGGCATGTATTGGCCTACAATTTTGAAATATTGTATAGATTTTTCCAAAGGATGCCAAGAGTGCCAGATTCATGCAGGAATTCAGCATGCTCTTGTAAGTGAACTACATTCAATTGTCAAGCCATGGCCTTTTAGAGGGTGGGCACTGGATTTGATTGGCGAAATTAGACCATCATCTTCAAAGAATCAGAAATACATTTTAGTGGGAATAGATTATTTCACAAAATGGATATAAGTGATACCTTTGATGAATGTTGATCAAGAAAGCATTATCGAATTCATCTAGAGGCATATTATTTATAGATTTGGAATCCCAAAAACCATTACAACAGATCAAGGATCAGTATTTACTGGTCGAAAGATGCAAGAGTTCACTAAAGATATGGGTTTCAAAGTATTTACATCTACACCTTATTATGCACAAGCAAATGGACAAGTTGAATCAGCTAATAAGGTAATCATTGGGCTAATCGAGAGACATGTGGGTATAAATCCAAAGAATTGGCACAAAACCTTAGATCAAGTTTTATGGGCTTGTCGAACATCCCCCAAAGAGGCAACAAACACAACTCCATTTTTTCTAACATTTAGACATGATGCAGTTTTGCCAATGGAGATTTACTTACAGTCAGTCAAAATCCAAAGGCAAAACGAAATTCCCACAGATCTATATTGGGAGATGATGATGAACGTATTGGTGGATTTGGATGAAGAAAGGTTACATGCTTTGTAAATTCTAAGAAGACAAAAGGAAAGAGTAGCCAGAGCATATAATAAGAGAGTTAAGGGCAAAGTCTTCTCAAATGATGATTTGGTTTGGAAGGTGATTTTTCCAATGGATCAAAATAATAAGTTATTAGGAAAATGGTCCCCACATTGGGAAGGCCCCTTTCAAATCATTCAAACATTCACTAACAATTCCTATGAAATTTAAGAACTGGCAGAAGATCGAAGAGTCTTGAAAATTAATGGTAAGTATTTGAAAAAATATAAACCTTTTCTTCAAGATTTAAAAATTACAGTAGAATAGTAAGGTAGTAAAATAACGAAGCCAACATGGTATAACATAAACGGTGCCAAAATGGCTCTGTCAAAATATTACAAAAGGGATTTTATGGAGAAGCTAATGCATAATGGAGGAAAACATTCAAATGAAAATTTCAGAAAGGAAAGTTATCCTTCATCTTGTCATACTTTGCCTTCACGAACCCTAGCCTGTAGTCAATCGAAGCTTTGGTTGTGTGAAGAGCAGTGATCTCATCTTCTAAGCCTCTAGCTTCATCAATGAATTGAACACTTTGAGTCAGCTCTTCATTGGATTCATTGTTGTTCATGGCTTCCAAAACTTTCTGACGGTCCTCTATTTGAGAAATTTTCTTCTGTAACTCTTCGATTTGTTGCTTCCGTAGCATGATGGATTTAGCATTCTTATCACGTTCCTCTTGGGAAAGCTTGAGAGCTTCTTCGAGTTTTTCATCTTTCTCTGGTAATTCGAAGGCCTTGGACCACTTAGTCTCTTGAAGGGTTTATTTTTCTGTGATCTTCGAATCAAAATTCCTATCTCTGAGAAAATCTGCTTCCAGATTGTAATGAGAGTGGTCATATCGATCAGAAACTCAGTTGTTGTAGGGGGGCAATTGACAAGATCAATCCTATTAATGAGCTTCCTCAAAGAAACTCCAGCAGTAGCATTCGCCTTCACAAGTGCGAATAAGTTGACCCAAAGACTTTTTCTTTAATCTTTTGGAGAAGTGCTTCATTCGTTTCACCAAATGAAGTGCCACTTGAAGTAGTAGTTGGATTGGGGAAAATACTCTGTGCAAGCGACTCTTTTAGAGCTTTGAAAAGTTTGATGTACTCCAGAGGCTTAGTCTTTTTAAGAAGCTATATTTCTTCGAATGAAGGGAGTGTATCTTCAGTAACCATAGAAATGGACATTTGAGCCTGGGCAACTTCAGGGTTGTCATTTTGGTGTGGAGTTTGTTGAAGTTGATCATATTTGTCATCACTGCCTTGATTTTTTGTATCATCTTTTGGTGTATTTTCCATCTCTGAAAAAGTTTCGGTGGCTTCACTCATCAAATCCTCATCTTCATCAGAAAACCATCTATTTATTTTTGGGGAAGAATTAGCAGAATGATTTTCTTCTGAGCTTGCGTTATTAGGGTTTTCTTGGACATTAATGTCTTCCTGATCATCTTCAAACTCCTTCGTCATTGAGTTTTGGGAGGAATGAGGTGAGGTTGGGACTTCTTGATGAAGATCTTGCATGTGAATATCAGTAGTGGAACCTTTACTGGAATCCTTTGCTGAGGTAGGATGGATTGATGAAGTGCTGCTACTACAAAGTATTTCATAGTGAATTGGAGATTCAGGAACTTGAATTGGTTGATCCTGCGAAATGAAGTGTTAGTCACCACTGACAATATTTAAAGGAAATTTAATGTTTCCTTTGGTGGAAGGTTATTACCTTTGCTCCCTCCGCCCCAGGGCTCGAATTGTCACTTTCTATTTGCTCCAAGACATGGGCCACATTCAAGGCCAAACTTTCTTTATTTTTATTTGATCTAGGGGCAAGGGTTTCGATTGTACAAGTTTCATGTGAAGGGGAACATGCACTGGAAGGTTTTGACTACTTTTAATTCTTAAGCTCCTTTGCAGTATCTTTGGAAGATGTTGCATCAACCTTTTCTGTAGCAGTGGTCGAATCATCATTGGTTTGTTTTCTTTTCTTGGGAGTGAGAGGTGGTTTCCCGCTATCCTGCAACAAAGTAAAATGTAAACAAGTAAGTTACATGATTCAAAAGATAAAATGGGTAAAAGAGTAACAAATTTACCTTGTTTACTTTGAGTGTTACTTTAGCTTCCTCATAGGCATGGGTTGTCGTAGGTTGAGATTATGGGGTTGCTTTTGTAGACCCAGTAGATGTGGTAGGCTTCACCGTCTTAGTGTGTTTCCTTTCGACAGCTGAAAAATAAATGGAAGGTAAGAATCATTCAATAAGAGAGAAATGTATTCGAAGCATCCAAGAAGTCCTTGGTTTCCACAACTTCACTTTCTGGAGTGTCCATTCTGACATGTTTTAAATCTAAGTGAAGGAAGCCTTTGAAACTGTACCAAGTATGCTTGGTCGCAACCACTCGTTTTTCGATTTTTATAGCATCTTCTTTCATGACTTTGAAATCTCCCTTCATGCTTAACCAGTTGGGATAAGGTAGATGCCAAGCCAAAGCAAAATCAGCTGTAGGCAATCTGAGGAACTTTGGAGGCTCTAATTAAAAAGGCAAGTCATATCTATCCTCAGGTTTGACACTCGAAGGAATTCTCAAACGTGGGAGTTTTGTTGTAAACTTTTCTTTTAAAATCAAAGATGCATCGCGAATGGTTCGACCAAGATCAGTAGGATTGTAGACAGTTTCAAAGTACTTTTGGAATGCCTAGATTTACTTGATGTGTCGATGTGTAACTTTCTTCGTCTTGTCCTGCATAGAGGAAAAAGCTTTGGTTATATGGTTGTTGAAGTCAGTGACACCAAACATATTGGAGACATAATGTTCTTGCCATCAACTTTCAAAGTCTTGAGTACAGAAAGTCGAAGGTTTAAATGAAACAAGATTAAGGTGGAGGAGCCTGTGAACTTGCTAGTAATTTTCTTCACCTCAACAGTTGTGAAATTCATTCCTCTATGACAGATGTCACTTTTGTGGTGATACAATGGTTTAGGAAGGATTTGGCAGAGCCCAAATTGTCTTGCGACAAAATTGGGTTGGTAAGTAAGCAAAATATTCTGAGTTTCTTGGGCATAATCTTAGTAACAAGAAGTCTAGGGGTCAGGAAAGCTTCCCAAATTTGAAGGGATTATGTTTGTTGTTCAGTTGAAAGGCCAGTGAGAGGTCTTGTGAACCATTTTGGGCCATGGGTTCTTTGAGAAAATGGTGCTCTAACACGATGAGATAACTGACTTAGTTGTTTTGCGTTTGATCGCAAATGTTGCGGTTAGCAAGAGTCACCACCGACTTTTCTTTTATCCAAAAGTAAAGGCTGAAAAGAACAGGAAATACCTTTGAGATTGTTTCTTGAGTTCGGGGGTAGATTATGAAAAGGGAAGGTATTAGCACCCTTTTCATCCATGGTTTTCCATGGGCTCTTAGTTACTTGCTAGATCACTTTATTTTGTTTGAAAATGTTCTTTGTGTGGTTTTTGAAAGTATTTTGTAAAGATGCCATTGTTTAGTCAAACTTTGTAATGATTCTCGTTCGTAAGAATGTATACAAAGTGTTTGATCTTATGAAAATGTTTTCAAGTTTGAAAGATATTTTTGAAAGTGTTGGTGTGATGTTTTGAAGATAGCAAGGATGTTTTTGATTTTGAAATTGAGCAAATAACTAGGAACATTCTACATACTCAAAAGTCTTTCATGTTCATTTCCTCTTTCCTTTGACATTGTTATCTTACCATTAATTTGGTAAGTAACCCTATCTTTGGATATAAAAGGGACGGGCGTGGGTCATCGTATATCCATGATTAGAAATGTTGTAAGATATCTTATCATTTTCTTTAGGGACTAAGATAATTTTGAAAGGCAACATGGATAGCGTCATCGAGGGACTATGATCTTGTATTTTGTTTGTTTTTGCTAAGATACCTCACATGCATAATATGGCCATTTTTGTAAGGAAACCAAGTGGATTTATCCTAGGGGTGCTTGTGTGCAAGTGTATTAATTTACATGCTTTATTTGTCTTGATTAGGATTTTCTATTTTTTGGTTTTATTCTTGCCATACAAAACCCTAATTACTAGCATTTGTATATAAAACATCTAAATTTCGGAAAATAAAAATACTAAGCTATTACATGATTTTGGGAAGGGTGTACAAATTACAAATGGGGAATTGCAAGAAATTAAATCTAAATAATTATTACAACTATTGTACCCCAGAAATTGCCCTCTCATTTATCAAGACTTTTCTCACAAGACTTCTTGGACTCAAGACAAGATTAGGGTTTGGTCAGCTCAAGACATCTCATCTTGCACTGATAACCCAAAATCAGGGTTTGAGTTTTAAAAAGGATTTTTGGACCATTAATGCTTCATGTGACCTTCATACATCATTTTGGACCCCTAGGATTGCTCATGTTAAGTTTCAAGCCTTGAACCACATTTTTGACCAGTCAATTGGACAATTGACCTAAATATCAGTTGTATTGGGGAAAAAGTCAACTATGGCCAATTTACAGTTAAAATTCATAATTTTTTATTCACATCAACATTTTAGACTCATATGTACCATTTGATCAAGTTTGGATCACAAATCCTCAAGAAATTTGATCAAATCATCAAAAGGGCAAAATGGTCAAAATTAGGGTTTTGATTGAGAAAGGGAAATTTTTGATTTTTAACCTAGCCAATGACCAATTGAGTTAAAATATTATTTCAAGGTTTCAATGGCATCATCTTGACCTAATTACATGCTTCAAAAGATCTCAAGATTTTTGGATTGACAGATGAATTTTGCAGTCAACTGATCAAAAGTCAAATGTGCACTGAAAAGTCAAACTTTGACTTTTTGGTCAAAATCAAGTGCCAAGGGTCATAATTCATCAAGATATGTAAAAATATGAAACTTGTTCACCAAGAAAACCAATTTTGAAAATTAGGGTTTTGAATTTGAAAATTTTCATAACTTAGAATTTTTCTAAGTATGAAAATATTCTTATTTTTCCCCAACTTTCCACCACTTTTTCATCACGATGCAATTTGATTCAAAGAAAACTTCCAACATGAAAGTTGTAATCCTCCATGTAATCTACAACTTTTCTTCACAAACGTTTCCAAAAAGATACTTGGATATCAAGTTATGAATTTATGAACATAGGTCCATGAACTAAATAACTTAGTGAAATTTTGCCCTAATTTAGGTAGGTTTTGGACCAAACTTCATGGATATTTTTCACCTAGTTTCAAGAGGTATCTCAAATTGCATTTCAAAGATTGATTATATAGCACATTGCAAGCTTTCCAAAATGTCCAAGAACTCTCCAAGATCATTTTTGGTTAGGGAGAATCGAAGAGAGGAAGTTGGCATTTTCTCACTTTTGTTCATGCCATTTTCACAAAGCATCAAGTTGCAAATCACATCTATGTTGTTTGAATCTTGCTTTACAGGTCCTAAACTCACTTTACACTCCATAATTAAATGCAAACTCAGAAGCTAAAGGCATTATTATTACTTTTGGAGCTTTGTACAAGAGATAATTCCATTTTTGGCCAAAAGTTCACAATGCCATTTTCATAAAGTGCAACTTTTGCAACTTTGTCAATCTTGAGCCTTGGACCTGTCCCTTTGGTGCAAGAAATTCACATAGGTCTTAAGAAATTTATACAAGCTCTTTTCAGCCCTCAAGCTAGCCAGTACAAGCATGTAGCATTGGTCACTTCACTTTGCTTAAAATGCAAGAAAGATGGCCAAAAGGTCAGAACTTCTAGAGCTAGTAAGAAGTAGACTTGGTATCATTCCTTTACAAATATACAAAGTTGTGGCAAGGCTTAGCACGATTGGCTTGCACCTCAAACACTCTGAAACTCAAAAACACCATTTTTCTGTCCAAACACAACATTTCTACAAAACCCAAGCCAACTAATTTTTGACTCTTGTGTTTTGTATTTTAACACTTCAAACACCTTCTACATATCATACCAAAGCAAGCCAAGCCCTTACCCTGGTTCTGTAAGCCCTGTTTCAGCATCCACCATTTTCACTTTTGAAGCTTGCAACTTGACTTGTCTAGAGAGTTCTAGCCATCCTCAAAGCAAGATAAGCATTGGAATAGCTTGGAGGAAGTTCAAGGAAGCTTAATCAATCCTCAGGCTTCCATTAAAGTCCCTACATTGCTCTATCCAAATCCAGTTGAAGGAGGTAATTTCTTAAACTCTATCTCTCTGAATAAGCATCCTCAAGCCACGATTTGTGAAGAAAAGATGTAGTCTATGTCACGACAAAGCTGTACATATGCATACTTTTCATTTATATTAACTGTGCTGTGAGAATTTTAAGCTTGAAGTTCTTGAATTTTTTAGGTCACGAATTAGGGGTCCCAAAATTCTCTCTGATCTTTTAGAGTTAGGTTACAAATTTTATATGGTTGGAATCGTGAGATCAAATGCCACAAGTTTCATGTTATAAGTTTTTGTTTTTGTGCAAGCATGTGAAAGTTACAGGTTTGAAGGAAAAACGCGCGCAAGGGAGACTGGCTGGAGGACAGGGACGAAGCCTTGGGCTTTTTGGCGCCTTGGGCCTTTTTGTTTTCACTATTTGCACCCCCTGACTTGATATTTGCACCCCCCTGACTTATTTGTTATATTTTTCATTTTTTTTTATATTTTCATATTTATAGCTTTTATTTATTTTTTCTGAATATTGAAAATCCTAAAAATAATTTCTTTATTTTTTTATAATTTTTTTTTACATAGAAATTATTTTATTTGATTAAAATAGAATTTATTTTCTTAAATAGTTTGTAAATAATAAAAAAATACTACATATTTTTATTATATTATTTAGGCACATAAAATATATATTTTCTATACATATTTAATTTTTAATATTTACATATAATATTATTTATTATTTTCTTGTACAAAAAATGGACAAAATAATAACATAAAACATTATTTTCTTTTAATTAGAAAATTAGGGTTTCACCCCTCCAAAAATAATACTATTTTTTCCTTATTTTTTAGGGTTTAAGTTAAATTATTTTCTCTTACAAAAAACAAATACCAATTTTTTTTTACATAAATACATTGCATTGCATTTTAAATACTTGCATTATTTTTTTAATTCGCGCAATATTCGATTGGGTTGTAATAGTATTTTTTAGGTTTATATTTGCTCAAAATCCCCATTCAAAACTTGTATCCCCCCTCCCATAATAATTGTTGTAATAGCTTAGTTTATTTTACGCAATTTATTGCTTTTATACCATGTTTAGTAAACTAGGGTTTGCATGACAAGAACAAAAACAAAGCAAAAATAGAAAACCCTAAATACAAGACAAAAGCATGAAAATGACACACTTTGCACACAAGCATCCTTAAGGTTTCTCCTACTTGGTTGCCTAAAACAAAATGGCCATGTTACGCACGCGAAGTATCTTGGCAAAACAAAACAAATATAAGATCATAGTCCCTCGATGATGCTATACAAAGGTTGCCTAAACAAAATGATCTTGGTCCCTCAAAAATGCTAAGATACTTGGAAACATTGCTATCATGGTCATACGATGACCCACGCCCGTCCCGTTTACATCCAAAGATAGGGTTGTTTACCAAATCAATGGTAAATCAACAATGTCAAAGGAATAAAAATGCACAAGAAAGACATTTGAGTAAGCATATTAGCTTCTAGTTACTTGTTACATTTCAAAACAATCCTTGCTATTTTCAAAAACAAACACACACACATTTCAAAACATCCTACAAAACATTGAAATTATTTTCAAAAAGACAAACATCTTTGTATACATTCTTACGAACGAGAATCATTACAAAGATTGCCTAAACAATGGCCTCTTTTACAAAATACTTTCAAAATCACACCAAACACCATTTCAAACAAAGCAAAGCAAGTGATCTAAACAAGTAACTAAGAGCCCATGGAAAACCATGGATGAAAAGGGTGCTAGCACCTTCCCTTTTCATAATCTACCCCCCGAACTCAAGAAAACATCTCAAAGGTCTTTCTTGTGCTTTTTTACCTTTCCTTTTGGACAAAAGAAAAGTCGGTGGCGACTCTTGCTAACCGCAACATTTGCGAACACAAACGCAATACCTCAAGTCAGTTCTCCCACCACGTCATAGAACTGACGACTCTGCTAGGGAAAATTCTAAAAGTGGGGTTACCTTAGGGTTTAGATCACCTTTATTTGCTTGCAATTGTTTGACTTGTTTGCTTTACAATTATGGTTCTTTGTTTGGGTTTGAATCCTCTACCCAGATTTGGGAAACATTATAGGTAAATAGCAATACGTTGTTGAAACTGTGCGGGGTATACCGACATGGTCTAAGCAATAGCTATGTTAGTGAGACATATTTGTGGGTACCGGTAGCCTTTGATTCAATCAAAGAGAATACGGGGCCGCTGTGTGATTTCATGAAGCACTAATAAACTTTCTAGAACCTTTACTTGACCAACTTGGCCTTTTAGGATGTAGTGAGATGACCGACTTTGGTGCAGTCCGAAGTTGGTAGATACTCGATACTACACTCATTGAGGGTTGGTTTCTTAGAATATTTCAGTCGCCAGTAAAGAGGCTTGAACTGAAACAATGAACAAGGAAACAATCCAGTGATATTGAGCTCCTTAGAACCCAATTACTATTTCTAGGACAGGTTGAGCCAACTAAACTTCAAGAGGGTACTTACCTATGAAACCCCATGCAAGCCTAAACTAGGAACTTGTGTGATTTGCTTGTACATATATACTTGTGCATAACATCATGTACATCATGAACATCATATGCATTCACTAACCATTTCAAGGATTTTGGAGATTCATCTTTGTTCTTGTTTTGTAGGTTATGGATTCACTTCGCAGGAAAACTACCCAAATCAACCTTGTAAGAATTACTCCACAACTCAAGGAGCTAGCTTCAAGGATTCGTGAGAATTATCCATTCTTCGAGAGACATGATCGTCTACTCAACTTGGTCACTTTCAACATAGAGGAGGATATGATGAAGGTTCTCTTCCAGTTCTTTGACCCCTTGCATCATTGCTTCACATTTCCTGACTATCAACTTGTGCCCAATTTGGAAGAATTCTCTCAACTTCTGAGGATTCCTATTCTCAATCAACTACCTTTCAACGGTACGGAAAGAGATCCAAAGCCTGAAGAGATTGTTCAAGCCTTGCACTTGCACTCATCTGATGTCACAACTCATTGGGAAACTAGAAATGGTGTCAAAGGCTTCTTGTCAAAGTTTCTGTTTGAGAAGGCCCAAAGCTGTTGGAATTCCCTAGACTTGCAAGCTTTTGAGGAGATTATAGCTCTTCTCATCTATGGGATGGTCTTGTTCCCTAATCCTGACCAACTCATAGATGTAAGCACTGTCAAAATCTTCATGACTCGCAACCCGGTGCCTACATTGCTTGGGGATATCCTCCACTCTTTTCACACTCGTACAATGAGGAAAAGAGGTGTTCTTATGTGTTGTACTCCTCTCCTGGAAAGATGGTTTATTTCTCATCTTCCCCAATCAGTCTTGAAGAATGAGCAAGGTTTGAGGTGGTCGCAAAGGTTAATGACACTTAACCATTCAGATATTCATTGGTGTTCTCGATCCAAAGAGAATGTTATTATTGTTGACCGTTGTGGGGAATTCCCTAATATCCCTTTACTTGGCATTAGGGGAGGCATCACCTATAACCCTTGCTTGACTCTAAGACAGTTTGGTTATGCTCAAAGGGGTGGCCGACATGACATGCTGATTCAAGGATTGGTTTTCGACTATGACAACGACGATCAAGGACTCCGTCAGAGATTCATCCGAGCTTGGAGGATGCCAAACAAGGTGGATAGCAAGACTTTGGGACACAAGAATTCCATCCATCTTGAGCCTTACCTCAAGTGGGTACGAACCCGCGCTCAAAGTCTTATGATTCCTTATCCCTCCATTCTCCCAGTGATTATAGAGCCTGTTAAGGAAGGAGAAGTTCCATACACTATCCTACATCCTGACATGCCAACATCACTCGAAGACCTACAAAGGAGTTGGATACAACTCAAAGGAGAGCGCGATACTTTCGAAGCCCAATTCTACGCAAGCGAGAAGAAGTTTTTGGAACTCACTCGGCTACTTCACGAAGAGCGGACTCTAAACACCTACATTGCACCAAAGAGGATGCACAACGTCTTTTTACCTTAGAATTTTGTATTATTTTGCCCAAGGGGAATTGATGTACTCATAATTCTATCTTATTAATATGACGTGTGTTTCTTTTTTGTTTAAAACAAATTTGAATTTCTAAATCCTTGAAAGCATTGCATGAATACATATCATTCATCATAAGCATAAACAGGTCTTTGCAACAAGTTTCCTCATCTCTCTACTGTTTATTTCAGTATGATGGATCTCGAACAAACGGTCAAAGATCTGCAAGCTCAGAACTCATAATTCCAGCAGTTACTCATGACCTTAGCCAAGGGGCAAGAGGAACTGAAGACTCTGCTAGAAAAAGAAAAAGAGAAAAAGAAGAAGAAGAAGCCAACTGGTGTGGTTATCATGGGCAGAAGATTTCAGGGACAAGCCAGACGGACCTTAGAATTTCCAACAACATCTGATGAAGGGGAAAGAAAAGGAAAAGGAACGGCAATACCATCAGATTCTGAAGAAGAAGAAGAGGAAGAAGAGGACTAATCTGAATAACAATACCCTCCGGCTGATGACAAATACAAACACCTTGAAGAGCGACTAAGCGCTATGGAAATCCAGAGAGTACCAGGGCTAGATTTTGAAGAGTTGGGGTTGGTGTCAGAAATTGTAATCCCTCCAAAGTTTAAAGTGCCACTGTTTGCCAAGTATGATGGGGTGTCTTGCCCTAAAATGCACCTCAGATCATATGTCAGGAAGATGCAACCACATTCTGCTGACAAAGACCTGTGGGTCCACTTTTTCCAAGACAGTTTATCAGGAACGCAACTTGATTGGCTCTACCAGTTGGAAAGGGATGAAGTCCACAATTGGGAAGACTTGGCCGCCGCCTTATATAAACAATATCAATACAACGCCGACTTGGCACCTACCCGTACTCAGCTGCAGAGTATGGTTATGGCTTCCAATGAGGGCTTTAAAGATTACGCCCAAAAGTGGAGAGACCTAGCCGGAAGGGTGCAACCTCCTCTATCTGAGAGGGAGTTGGTGGACATGTTCCTGGGAACTCTTTCAGGCCTTTTCTTCAATCACCTGATTGGAAGTTCTTCTGCAGGGTTTACTGAATTAATTTTAACCGGTGAAAGAGTGGAGGCTGGTATAAGAAGTGGGAAAATTCAGAAGGACGCGTCTGCCTCAGCAGCTATAAAAAAGCCCTTCACAGGAAGAAAGGAAGTGTCTGCTGTCTATCCACAGAGGAATCAGGGAAGAACTAAGCGCCAACCATCAGTGGGGGTCGTTATGATTCCGAAGCCTGCATCAGACCAGCCAAGAAATAACCAGCAAAGGGTAGAAAGGCCAGTTCGGCAATTTACCAAGATTAACATGACTCCAGCCCAAGTTCTACCACATCTTCTGAAGTTGAATCTGGCCACTTTGAAAGAGGCCCCAAAAAATCCCAATACTACTTCTCCACATTACCATCCCAACGCCAGATGCACGTACCATTCTGAAAGTCCAGGGCACGACACCAACAACTATTAGGCTCTGAAGAACAAGATTCAAGATCTGATAGACGCGAAGGAAGTTGAGTTTGAAGCGCCTGAGAAACCAAATGTTATTTCCGCCCCAATGCCGAGGCATGGCCATAATGCCAATGCTATTGAAGAAGATCTGTTTGTTGCTACCGTGGATAAACTGTTAACTCTGCTCTCGATTATCAAGTTGAATTTGTTGAAAGCTGTTATTTTCCCAGGTTGTGACAAAGACTGCCATGCTTGCCTATCCTCACCATTTGACTTCCCTCTGTTGAAGAAAGGTGTCCAACGACTGATGGATAACCAAGAAATTTTGTTTGAGAATGCTCCTGTTTCACCCATTCCAGTTAGAGAAGTTTCAATAATAACCATCTACGCCAATCCTTCTAGGGCCCCTAAAAGACACGTTAGGATTACACCTGCTCCAAAGACTGCTCCACTTAAGATAACAATGCTCGGGCCAGCCCCATACAAATCAGATAAAACAGTACCGTGGAATTATGGTGGAGAAATCTACTACTGTGGTATTAAACAGATTGAACTGACTGCCGAAGAAGAAATATCCGAAGAGGAAAGTCCCGACATTAGCAATATTGTTGGAACTAGCAAGATCACCCGCAGTGGTAGGATCTTCTCCCCAGAGATTGCTCCTCCAACAGCAGTCTTTGGACCCATGGCCATTCCGAAGATTACCTTTGCACCAGTGATTGTACCTTCAAGCGTACCCACCAACAAAAACAATACAATTCCTATCCCTACTTCCACTGTTGAGAATAAAGGAAAGAACGTTCAAGAGGAGCCTGTCCAGACGAAGGCTCAATCACTAGCTATTCCTGAAACATCCAAGAAGGAGATGGAAGAAATCCTAAGGATAATTAAGAAGAGTGATTATGATGTGGTTGAACAATTGGGGCAGACCCCTTCCAAGATCTCTATGCTAGCCCTGCTGCTATGCTCTGAAGCACACGCCAAAGCTCTTGTAAAATTTCTGAAGACAGCTCATGTGCCACAAGAGACGTCTGCTGACCAATTCCAGGACTGTGTGGCCAGTTTGACAGCTGATAATGGCCTGGGCTTCTCCGATGCTGACTTGACACCCAGAGGGAGAAAACACAACGAGGCATTACATGTCTCAGTAGAGTGCAGAGGAATAACCCTAGCTCATGTTTTGGTTGATACTGGATCGTCTTTAAACGTCTTGCCGAAAAAAGCCCTTGATAGATTGGATTGTGAGGGGTTGACTTTAAAACCCAGCAATATAGTGGTGAGAGCTTTTGATGGATCGAAGAGGATGGTCCATGGGGAGGTGGACATCCCAATAAATGTGGGAACCCAAGTTTTCAACTCGACCTTCTACGTGATGGACATCTGTCCTTCTTATTCATGTCTGTTGGGACGCCCCTGGATCCACAATGTCGGTGATGTCACCTCCACCTTACATCAAATGCTAAAATACCCGGTCCAAGGAAAGATCATAATTGTCCATGGGGAGGAGGATTATATGATTATTCATCTAAATTCCTTCCGTTATGTGGAGTTAGATGGAGAGTTCATAGAGACCCCTTTCCAACATTTCGAAGAAGTCTCTCCAGAAGTAGCGGCGACCAAGGCGGTATCTTCGATTCCTAAGATCACAAGACCTCCGCTTCGGATGTCATCTCTAAAGGATGCTAGGGCAGTAGTGGAAGAAGGGGGATGCATAATCTGGGGTCAGCTTCCAGACATTCCTTACAAATCAGACAAGTTTTACTTGGGGTTTACTTCGACTGGTCAGAAGGCTGTGTGCCATGCCCGTGCTGGGGGGCCACCTGTGAAGATCAGCAACCGAAGCGTCAATGCAATAGAAGACAATGAAGAGGATGGCAGCCTGGAAGATTGTATATTTCCTACTGTCAGCGGAGGACTGCGCAACTGGGAAGCCAGAGACTTCATCCCAATAACTTTCATATCTCAGTAATTTATCTTTTACATTTCTGTTGGACTTGTAATAATTCACAAACAATTCGCACTTTAAAAACCTTGTGTCTTACCCGAGGCATAATGGTCCATTTGTAAGGGTTTTTAGTTCATCTACATATGTCATTCAATGAATCATGGACGCTTTTTCACATATAAACCTTTTATGCTCATTGTCTTTCTTTTACATTTTATTATTTTAAGATGGCTATACCCTTACACACACCCACACTCACAAATGCAGGTACCCTTCCATTCCGGATCCCATGGGTAACTATACTGCTATAGCCTTCAGTGACTCTGAAGATCTGATCTACCAAGCCGGATACGAAGGTGAGGAAGATTGGGAGGTGCCAGGGGAATTGGCCAGATTATTACAGCAAGAGGAAAGAGCTATTCAGCCTCATAAGGAGTTGTTGGATACGATCAACTTGGGTATCGAGGAGGATAAAAAGGAAATCAAGGTGGGTGCCAATCTAGAGCCGAGTGTCAAGGAGCGCCTAATTCATCTATTGCATGATTATGTTGGGATCTTTGCCTGGTCATACAAAGACATGCCAGGACTCGATACAGACATTGTGGTACACCGTCTACCCACAAGAGAAGACTGTCCACCAGTGAAACAAAAGGTCCGCCGCATGAGACCTGACATGTCATAGAAGATCAAAGCAGAAGTTATGAAACAGTTCAATGCTGGATTTCTGGTTGTTACTTCCTGTCCTCAATGGGTGGCCAATATTGTTCTCGTGCCTAAAAAGGACGACAAAGTAAGAATGTGCGTGGATTATAGAGATTTAAACAGGGCCAACCCTAAAGATGATTTTACACTTCCACACATCGACATCCTGGTTGACAATAAAGCCCAGCACAAAGTATTTTCTTTCATGGACGGATTCTCAGGCTATAACCAGATCAAAATGGCACCTGAGGACATGGAGAAAACTACATTTGTCATACAGTGGGGTACGTTCTTCTACAAAGTGATGCCATTCGGACTGAATAATGTCGGGGCAACCTATCAACGCGCCATGGTAGCTTTGTTTCATGATATGATACATCATGAGATAGAGGTCTACATAGATGACATGATATCCCGATCACAAACTAAATAAGAACACCTTGATCACTTGCAAAAGCTGTTTGTCAGATTGAAGGAGTACAAGCTAAGATTGAACCCAAACAAGTGCACATTCGAAGTTCGGTCCGGTAAACTCTTAGGTTTCATTGTCAACAATAAAGGCATCGAGGTTGATCCTGCCAAAGTCAAAGTGATACAAGAAATGCCTGCTCCTCGCACTAAGAAGGAAGTCATAGGTTTTTTGGGACGCCTAAACTACATTGCCAGATTCATTTCTCACCTAACGTCTACTTGTGAACCAATCTTCAAGCTGTTGAAGAAAGATCAAGTAGTCAGATGGAATGATGACTGTCAGATTGCTTTTGATAAAATCAAGGAGTATTTACTAGAGCCTCCTGTCTTGATGCCACCCGTCGAGGGAAGACCGCTAATCATGTATATGATCGTCTTAGAGAACTCAATGGGGTGCGTACTGGGGCAGCATGACGAGTCTGGCCGAAAAGAGCACGCTATTTATTACCTAAGCAAAAAGTTTACTGACTGTGAAACCAGATATTCACTGCTCGAGAAAACTTACTGCTCTTTGGTATGGGATGCTTGCCGGCTAAGACAGTATATGTTGACTCATACCACTTTACTGATATCTAAGATGGATCCGATAAAGTACATCTTTGAGAAACTTGCTCTGTCTGGGAGGATAGCTAGATGGCAGATGATCCTAACGGAATACGACATACAGTACACTACCCAAAAAGCTATAAAGGGCAGTGTGCTAGCTGATCATCTGGCTCATCAAGCTATAGAAGATTACCAGTCCATGAAGTTTGACTTCCCTGACGAAGACATCATGACATTGGACAACAACGAAGAGATCAGACCATATGACGGACCTGGACAAGGATCCCGATGGACCCTGTATTTTGATGGGGCATCCAATGCACTTGGTAATGGTATCGGTGCTGTGCTCATATCTCCGGAAGGATGCCATACTCCTTTCACTGCCTGACTTTGCTTCAACTGTACGAACAACATGGCAGAATATGAAGCATGTATCTTTGGACTCAAGGCCGCCATAGAATTGGGAATCAAATCTTTAGATGTGTTTGGGGACTCAGCTTTGGTCATCAGTCAGATCAAATGAGAGTGGGACACTAAGCATTCAAACCTCATCCCTTACAAAGAACATGTTTTGACATTGCTACCACATTTCGAGCATATTACCTTCGAGCATTTCCCCCGAGAAGAAAATCAGCTAGCAGATGCTCTAGCTACAATGTCATCTATGTTTAAACTTGATTGGGATAATGAGGCTCCCCAAATCACCATTGAACGGATGGACGAACCAACACACTGTCACGAGATTAATACCAAAGAAGTAGTGAACCAGCCATGGTTTCATGAAGTCAAAAGGTATCTTGAGGCTCAAGAATATCCAAAAGGAGCTTCAGTCAATGACAAAAAGTTCTTAAGGAGATTCTCTGCTAAGTTCTTCCTAAGTAATGGCATCCTGTACAAGCGCAATCATGATTCTATTCTGCTCCGTTGTGTTGACAAGATTGAAGCTGAAAAGATCATGGCTGAATTGCATGAAGGTACCTTTGGCACTCACTCTAGTGGGCATACGATGGCAAAGAAGATTCTACTGGCAGGCTATTACTGGTCTACCATGGAAGCTGACTGCTATCAGCTCCTTGGCCCTTCGCTATGTGGGGAATCGACATGATTGGGGAGATCAAGTCTGCAGCCTCCAATGGACACGACTTCATTCTTGTGGCCATTGACTATTTCACCAAGTGGGTCGAAGCAGCTTCCTTTGCATCGGTTACTAAGAATGTTGTTGCCCGCTTAATCAAGCAGAATCTTATTTGCCGGTACGGTATCCATGAAAGGATCATCACTGATAACGGTACAAACCCTAAAAATACTATGATCACTACCTTGTGCGATCAGTTCAAGATGCAACATCACAATTCATCCCCCTATCGGTCGAAGATGAAGGGTGCAGTTGAAGCTGCTAACAAAAATATTAAAAAGATCATACAGAAGATGACAGTCACCTACAAGGACTGGCATGAAATGATACCGTTTTCTCTCCACGGGTACAGTACCACGGCTCACACGTCAATTGGGGCAACACCCTATTCTTTGGTTTATGGCATGGAGGCTGTTTTACCTATCGAGGTTCAGATTCCCTCTTTGAGAATCATGAAGGATGCAGGTTTGAGTGAGGACGATTGGATCCAGACCCGGCTTGACCAACTGAACTTAATCGACGAAAAGAGACTTACTGTTGTTTGTCACGGTCAGACGTATCAAAAATGGATGATCAAGGCTTTCAACAAGAAAGTCATACGCCAGGTATATCAAGTTGGAGATCTAGTAATCAAGCGCATCATCTTGCCACAAAGTGATCCCAGTGGCAAATGGACTCCTACCTATGAAGGACAATTTGTAATCAAGAACATCTTTTCTGGTGGGGCAATGATCTTAACCACCATGGACGGTGACGACCTGCCACACCCTGTGAACTCGGACATAGTCAAAAGATACTATGCATAAGAGACCCGCTAGGTTGACACACCTAGGAAAAACAAGGGCATCACGGCGAACCAAGAGGTTCGGGAAAAAATTAGGGATAAAATAAAAAAAATATGTACACCCGGCAAGTTGAAAACCCGAAAGGGCGACTTGGGCAAAGAAGGTTTTCGCGGTGGACTGAAAACCTGAAAGGGCGGTCCAGGAAAAAGTTAGGAAATTAAAGTGTATGACTATGTCTCGTCGGATCACTTTGAGGACAATCTCTTCACGGACAAACCTGAATCTTCCGATCAATTCAATCATCTTCAGACGAAGCAACAGACAGATAAGATATTCAGAGATACGAAGGCTATAGCAGAATGGGAACCCCATGGAATTATCACACATAGCTATCTTTTCTTTGTATAAATTTTTCTTGCTTTTATGACACAATCCTCTTACTAGGATGACTGTCTCCTTTGTACAAAATACTTATTCAAAGTAAATACAAAGATATCTCTTTCAAAGTACAGAAAATTATTTGCCTTTTTCTTTACACTTGTGTTTTTATTTGCAAAAAAGTCCAATGATTCATTAATGAACATATGCATTTGAACATAATTACTATTTACAAATAAACAGAATGAAAAAGAACAATTACTGACAGATTGAAAGGATAGGAAAACGTCTTTAGGCTATTCCATGAACAATACCTACAGTACATCATTAAGATCCCCAGCGGAGCCAAAACTTCAAACTACCAATCCCCAACGGAAACCATTCAGTTTCTCAAAATACCCCAGCAAGTTGTCTTGAAGCCTGAAAATCAACCGGATAACAATTAACTTTTGTCTAGGATAACTCCCCAGTAGAGTGGCAGACAACTGAAACTCCTGAACTTTTTCCAAACAGGAATAAGTTTTCTTCCCCACAGAGTTTTCATTGCTCCCTACCAGAATGAAGATTCTCTTTATTAATTCCCTACAGAAGTCATCAAAGTTTTCTTTATTCCCCAACAGAACAAGGATTCCCATTATGTAATCCCCAGTAGAAGTCAGCAAAATTCTCTGGATTCCCCAAGCAGATTACTCAAGCAGTATACGACATTGCTCACAACAGAACTTTTGTCAATACTCCAACTTCAAGACATGAAGAATCTGCATATCCTCAGCAATCAAGGATTTATTATCCTCAGAAACAGTCAAGGATTTATTTTCCTCAGCAATACAGCAAATCAGCTTACATGCGCATACATTACATCTATATATCCTAAACATTGATAAAACACATATATTGCATCATACATTTCATGTAACATAACTTTGTGTTTCAGCTAACATTTTACCCTTTTCAGGATAAGATTGACGACTACCGTTTAACAAATATGAAATTGTGATACAGTACAGATACGCTCCAGACATGGAAGTCATTCTGTTACTCATTCAGATTCAACTATCAGATACAGTTCAAATACACTCCAGACACGGAAGTCATTCTATTACTCATTCAAATTCATATCTCAGATACAATACAGATATGCTCCAGACACAGAAGTCATTTTATTACTCATTCAGATTTCAACTATCAGATACATTCCAGATACACTCCAGACACGGAAGTCATTCTGTTACTCATTTAGACCTCAACTTCAAGATGCATTCCAGATACACTCCAGACACGAAAGCCATTTTGTTATTGATTCAGACTTCAACACCCAGATACAGTTCAGATACGTTCCAGATACGGATGCCATTCTGATACTTATTCAAATTCAGATTTCACACTCTTGATACAGTACGGATACGCTCCAGACACGAAAGCCATTCTGTTATTGATTCAGACTTCAACACCCAGATACAGTTCAGATACGTTCCAGATACGGATGCCATTCTGATACTTATTCAAATTCAGATTTCACACTCTTGATACAGTACAGATACGCTCCAGACACGGATGTTATTCTGTTTCTCATTCAGATTTCAAGTCTCCAGATACAGCTCAGATACGTTCCAGACGCGGACACCATTCTGATACTTATTCTTCTGACTTACAACTTACAATTCAGCAAACATTCTTGGATGGCATCTACAAGCCCATCTCCAACAAGATTTTATCACCTCTCTAAATGGCATCTTTAAGCCCATTCCCTCAACTACATTTTTATCAAGTGAAAATTTATGGGTAATCTAGTGTCCAATCATCTTTTACCTTCGAGAAGATTGAACAGGGGCAGCTATTGTACCCCAAAATTTTCCCTCTCATTTATCAAGATTTTTCTCACAAGACTTCTTGGACTCAAGACAAGATTAGGGTTTGGTTAGCTCAAGACATCTCATCTTGCACTGATAACCCAAAATTAGGGTTTGAGTTTGCACAAGTATTTTTGGACCATCAATGCTTCATGTGACCTACATACATTATTTTGGACCCCTAAGATTTCTCATGTTAAGTTTTAAGCCTTGAACCACATTTTTGACCAGTCAATTGGACAGTTGACCTAAAAATCAGTTGTATTGGGGAAAAAGTCAACTATGGCCAATTTATAGTCAAACTTCATAATTTTTTATTCACATCAACATTTTAGACTCATATGTACCATTTGATCAAGTTTGGATCACAACTCCTTAAGAAATTTGATCAAATCATCAAAAGGGCAAAATGGTCAAAATTAGGGTTTTGACTGAGAAAGGGCAATTTCTGATTTTTAACCTAGCCAATAACCAATTGAGTTTAAATATGATTTCAAGGTTTCAATGGCATCATCTTGACCTAATTACATGGTTCAAAAGATCTCAAGATTTTTAGATTGACATATGAATTTTACAGTCAACTGATCAAAAGTCAACTGTGCACTGAAAAGTCAAACTTTGACTTTTTGGTCAAAATCAAGTGCCAAGGGTCATAATTCATCAAGATATGTAAAAATATGAAACTTGTTCACCAAGAAAACCAATTTTGAAAATTAGGGTTTTGAATTTGAAAATTTTCATAACTTAGAATTTTTCTAAGTATGAAAATTTTCTTATTTTTTCACCATGATGCAGTTTGATTCAAAGAAAACTTTCAACATGAAATTTGTAGTCCTCCATGAAATCTACAACTTTGCGTCACAAACTTTTCCCAAAAGATGATTAGATCTCAAGTTATGAATTTGTGAACATTGGTCTATGAACTAAATAACTTAGTGAAATTTTGCCCTAATTTAGGCAGGTTTTGGACCCAACTTCATGGAAATTTTTCACCTAGTTCCAAGAGGTATATCAAGTTACATTTCAAATATGGATTATAGAGCACATTGCAAGCTTTCCAAAATGTCCAAGAACTCTCCAAGATCATTTTTGGTTAGGGAGAATCGAAGAGAGGAAGTTGGCATTTTCTCACTTTTGTTCATGCCATTTTCACAAAGCATCAAGTTGCAAATCAAATCTATGCTGTTTGAATCTTGCTTTACAGGTCCTAAACTCACTTTACACTCCATAATTAAATGCAAACTCAGAAGCTAAAGGCATTATTTTTACTTTTGGAGCTTTGTACAAGAGATAATTCCATTTTTGGCCAAAAGTTCACAATGCCATTTTCATAAAGTGCAACTTTTGAAACTTTGTCAATCTTGAGCCTTGGACCTGTCCCTTTGGTGCAAGCAATTCACACAGGTCTTAAGCAATTTGTACAAGCTCTTTGCAGCCCTCAAGCTAGCCAGTACAAGCATGTAGCATTGGTCACTTCACTTTTCTTAAAATGCAAGAAAGATTGCCAAAAGGTCAGAACTTGTACAGCTAGTAAGAAGTGGACTTGGTATCATTCATTTTCAAATATACAAAGTTGTGGCAAGGCTTAGCACGATTGGCTTGCACCTCAAACACTCTGAAACTCAAAAACACCATTTTTCTGTCCAAACACAGCATTTCTGCAAAACCCAAGCCAACTAATTTTTGACTCGTGCATTTTGTATTTTAACACTTTAAACACCTTCTACATATCATACCAAAGCAAGCCAAGCCCTTACCCTGGTTCTGTAAGCCCTGTTTCAGCATCCACCATTTTCACTTTTGAAGCTTGCAACTTGACTTGTCCAGAGAGTTCTAGCCATCCTCAAAGCAAGATAAACATTGGAATAGCTTGGAGGAAGTTCAAGGAAGCTTAATCAATCCCCAGGCCTCCATTAAAGTCCCTACATTGCTCTATCCAAATCCAGCTGAAGGAGGTAATTTCTTAAACTCTATCTCTCTGAATAAGCATCCTCAAGCCACGATTTCTGAAGAAAAAATGTAGTCTATGTCATGACAAAGCTGTACATATGCATACTTTTCATTTATATTAACTGTGTTGTGAGAATTTAAAGCTTGAAGTTCCTGAATTTTTTAGGTCACGAATTAGGGGTCCCAAAATTCACTCTGATCTTTTAGAGTTAGGTTACAAATTTTATATGGTTGGAATCGTGAGATCAAATGCCACAAGTTTCATGTTATAAGTTTTTGTTTTTGTGCAAGCATGTGAAAGTTACAGGTTTGAAGGAAAAACGCGCGCAAGGGAGACTGGCTGGAGGACCGGGACGAAGCCTTGGGCTTTTTAGTGCCTTGGGCCTTTTTGTTTTCACTATTTGCACCCCCTGACTTGATATTTGCACCCTCCTGACTTATTTGTTATATTTTTCATTTTTTTTTTATATTTTCATATTTATAGCTTTTATTTATTTTTTATGAATATTGAAAATCCTAAAAATAATTTCTTTATTTTTTTATTTTTTTTTTATTTTTTTTACATAGAAATTAATTTATTTGATTAAAATAGAATTTATTTTCTTAAATAGTTTGTAAATAATAAAAAAAATACTACATATTTTTATTATATTGTTTATGCACATAAAATATTAATTTTCTATACATATTTAATTTTTAGTATTTACATATAATATTATTTATTATTTTCTTGTACAAAAAATGGACAAAATAATAACATAAAGCATTATTTTCTTTTAATTAGAAAATTAGGGTTTCACCCCTCCAAAAATAATACTATTTTTTCCTTATTTTTTAGGGTTTAAGTTAAATTATTTTCTCTTACAAAAAACAAATACCAAAACATTTTTTACATAAATACATTGCATTTCATTTTAAATACTTGCATTATTTATTTAATTCGCGCAATATTCAATTGGGTTGTAATAATATTTTTTAGGTTTATATTTGTGCAAAATCCCCATTCAAAACTTGTATCCCCCCTCCCATAATAATTGTTGTAATAGCTTAGTTTATTTTACGCAATTTATTGCTTTTATACCATGTTTAGTAAACTAGGGTTTGCATGACAAGAACAAAAACAAAGCAAAAATAGAAAACCCTAAATACAAGACAAAAGCATGAAAATGACACACTTTGCACACAAGCATCCTTAAGGTTTCTCCTACTTGGTTGCCTAAAACAAAATGGCCATGTTACGCACGCGAAGTATCTTGGCAAAACAAAACAAATATAAGATCATAGTCCCTCGATGATGTTATACAAAGGTTGCCTAAACAAAATGATCTTGGTCCCTCAAAAATGTTAAGATACTTGGAAACATTGCTATCATGGTCATACGATGACCCACGCCCGTCCCGTTTACATCCAAAGATAGGGTTGTTTACCAAATCAATGGTAAATCAACAATGTCAAAGGAATAAAAATGCACAAGAAAGACATTTGAGTAGGCATATTAGCTTCTAGTTACTTGTTACATTTCAAAACAATCCTTGCTATTTTCAAAAACAAACACACACATTTCAAAACATCCTACAAAACATTAAAAACATTTTCAAAAAGACAAACATCTTTGTATACATTCTTACGAACGAGAATCATTACAAAGATTGCCTAAACAATGGCCTCTTTTACAAAATACTTTCAAAATCACACCAAACACCATTTCAAACAAAGCAAAGCAAGTGATCTAAACAAGTAACTAAGAGCAAATGGAAACCCATGGATGAAAAGGGTGCTAGCATCTTCCCTTTTCATAATCTACCCCCCGAACTCAAGAAAACATCTCAAAGGTCTTTCCTGTGTTTTTTTACCTTTCCTTTTAGATAAAAGAAAAGTCGGTGGCGACTCTTGCTAACCGCAACATTTGCGAACACAAACGCAAAACCTCAAGTCAGTTCTCCCACCGCATCACAACAACCATATTGAATTTTGAATAAATGTACAAAATAAAGATAAAATGAAAAAATATAAAATGTAAGAAGAAATGTGATTTTTGTTTGTTTTTTTCATGAAAAGGTTTTTTTTAACTAATTAATTAAAATAAAATAATTAACTAAAAAAAGAAAATTAATATTACGCTAGTAAAATTAATTTAAAAAAAACAAGTTTTTTATGGTTTTGGTGAATTTAATTAAATTAGTAAATAAAAATAATTAAATAAAAATCCTAAATTTTAAATTGATTTTAATTTACAAGAAAAATGATAATTAAAATTTATTATCTAAGTATATTAAAAAAAGGAAATTAATTAAAGAAAATGTTTTTTGCTCTTTTAGTTTTATAAAAAAATAAACTAAATATAAATAAATAATAAAAAATATAAATCTTTTTGGATTCTTTTTTATTAGTGAAAATAATAATAATAATAATAATAATAATAATAATAATAATAAAGAAAAATATAAAAATAAAATAAAATAAAAAATAAAAAATAAAAAATAAATGGGCCAGGAGTGTAAACAGCAAGGCAGGGGGGTCAAAAGTAGCAAAGAAAAATAAAGCCCAATCACTAGGAGGCCCAGGCGCTGCAAGGGTCAAAAAAGTGAGAAAATGTGGAAAAAAAAAAAGAAGCAAAAGGCAGCGCACTGAGGTTCGAACCGATGACCTCTTAGTTACCAGCGTGCTGCCTTACCACTGGGTGGCTATACATCCGTTAATATAACTGAAATGATAAATATACAAGGCAAAACAAATCCTGAACACACTTCATCTTTAACCTCCAGCCATACCACCTGTAACTTCACCATTTCTCAACAAAAATGGAAAATGCAAACATGAAAGTTGCTCCATTTTTTCATACGAATTCAACCATATAAATATCATGAACTATAAATCAAAGATGAATGAGAATTTTTAAAATTACCAAATTCTGACCTAATTATTTTCAGAGGTTCAGTTTCAAAATTCTAACTACTCAAGCAACAATAATGAAATCTAAGGATATGTTAGCTTCAGGACAATGATACCTACATTTATTATTCACAAATAAACCGTTAATGATGCTTGTATGAAGAGTTCAAAAGTCAGAAAAATCACCTTGCAAGAGGGTATCATGTTTTGAGTTTAAACAGCTTTTGATGAGTTCCAATGATTGGATTAGCTTCCTCAAGTTCCCAGGAAGCTAATGTGATGCTTAGCTTAAGTTGAAAGTGCCTGAAGAGTTTTGGAGAAGTCAAGGTGCAAGGTGCTATTTTTGAAAATAGTGGATGATGATGGAGGTGTTACAGTTGTGTTTCAGGTGTTGGAATTGTTTGTGTATATTATTTAGAAGCTTTTGAAAGTAAAAGACCAAGAAACGCACGAGCAAATTTAGAGATTGGATTCAAAACTCAGAAATGGCAAGTTTTGAGATGTTTTTGGTGATTCTGTGTTTTAGGGAGTTTCAGGGCTTGAGCGTGCGTGTGTTTTCTTGCATATGACATGTGTTTATGTATGGAAAAGGTTTGAGAGCTATTGCACAAAAGATTTCTGAGTTATAGGGTTATGGCTCAATTGCTTGATTTTGAAGAAAAGTGAAAAATCTGGTTTCAAGGCAGCAAGTACAAGCATGTAGGGTGGTTGCAAACTTTAAACAAGCTTATCTGACTTTGTAGAGGAAGCTTGTGTAAAAGGGACAAGTGCAAAGCTCAATGCAAGTTGACTTTGCATAAAGTTTGCTTTATGTAAATGGCAATGGTGCCTTTGTGCCATTAATGGAAAATTTACTTGGATAAAGCTTAAATAAAGTGGATAATAGCTCAAAAGCAAGTGTAATCTTCTTATTATGGAGATATCTTGAGGTTTAGAGGCCTGCAAATCAAGATTGTGCAGCATAGGTTTGAAATTTGAATTTTGTTCATCACAAAATTTGCCTTGTAAAACAATTTGAAACCCCAACTTCTGACCTTCGATTCTCCTTGCTCACAAATGATCTCAATGAGTTCTTTGACATTTTGGAAAGCTTTTAATGTTCTCTAAAAACCCTCTTTGAATCACTTTTTTAAAATCCAAATGGAACCATGTGAAACTTGGGTCAGAAGTTAGGTCAAAATCCTGACCAAAAATGTTCAAAATTTCACTAAGTGTTTAGTTTCATGACCATGACTTCATGGATTAATAACTTGAGATCCAAGCATTTATAGGAGAAGTTGTGTAAATCGATGTTGTATATATCATTGAGATCTATAACTTTCATGTTGAAAGTTTATTTTGAATCATCTTGCATCATGGTGAAAAATTGGCTCAAAGTTCTGAAAAAAAATGAAGTTTTCAACACTTAGAAAATTTTCTAAGTTTGAAAACTTTGACTTTTCAAAATGAAATCTTGAATTTTTGATTTATTGATGAACGAGTTTCATATTTTGACACATTTTGATGAATTGTGATCTTTGACACTTGATTTTGACCAAAAAGTAAAAGTTTGACTTTTCAGTATACATTTGATTTTTGATCAGTTGACTGAAAATCCACTATCAATCCAATTGATGTTGAGGAATGTTTTGAGCCATGCCATTAGGTCAAAATGATGCAATTGAACTCTTGATATTATTCCTCAAACCAATTAACCATTTGCTAGGTAAAAAATCAGAAATTGCCCTTTCTTAGTCAAAACCCTAATT